>JAHHUM010000941.1:0-418780 GCA_036173005.1 Crenichthys baileyi
TGCCTTGATTCATGTAAAAAAAAGTCGGAAAAACTCCCACGTAGGGCCTCCGTTGTCTACAGCACCTTCCGATATTCCATAATCATCTGTAAACTTCACATCAACTGTCTTCTCAGGCGCAAAGTTTGATCTGCCCATGGCTCTGGATGCTCCATCCCACACATTTCCTCTTACGATGTTGAACCGTACAGTGCCTTCATCGTTTAAACGAGAATCTGCTCCACAATCCTTTCAACTGGTATCTTTCGGTTACTGAAACCATAATAAATAAACAACACAGTTAGAGTAAAATGCAATAACGCTGCCCTCTGAATTATCTAGAGTTTTCCAAATGTTATTCACCTGGGCACAAATTCTTATTTGAATTGGAAAAAAATTCCAAAATTCAAGTGGTCTGACTTTGAATTGTATTTGAAGTAATGTTGATTTTTGGAATATACAGAAATAACCTGATCATTTTATGCAGTCATTATGTTTTTCCCTCAGGTGTGTATGTTTCTTACCTTCTCATTAAGTAATAATTTTCTGTACATCGAAAAGCATTTTTTATCATTCTTTTTTATGCCAAATGACACCTTTAAATATTTCAAGTATGTTGTGTATCTTATTAATATCTATACCTTTCACTGGCACTGCTGTCTAAAGACCTTGAAATGGCTTCCTGGAGATCTGGGTCATCAGAGGGATAGCCTTCCTCAAATAGGTCAAGGTATGTGCTCGAAGATATAATTGAATGTATGACATTTATTTACAAATGTTAAATATACGGAAGTTATACATTGTCAATCTATTCTAATAAAAATCTGTAATCACAACACGTCCATAGTGATAAAGTTATATAAACATTGTAGGATCAATAGACACAAATCATAAATTATATAAAAATGATCAAAAACTAAAAAATACCTGTAGGGTGTAATGGATGAGCTATTTTCAGGAATGCTGTGTTGGGGCGAACCGTTGGACACAGCAGAAAGGCGATCATTGTCAGCACTGGTAATGCAACAACTTGAGGGTGCCTGGGAGTGACCACTGGAGGTGACTGAGGTTCCACCAGACAAGCTGAGATTGTCATCAATAGTGATAACAGTGGCACTTGTAGACATAGTGAGAGTGTCAGATGAGAGGGCACTGGTGCAAATATCTTGGGTTGTAACACACCAAACAACATCATCACCAGTAGAGATGGAAGGAATATCACAGGAGAGGGACTGGGCCTCTACAGTGGCAATGGATGAAGCGAGGTTCTTTGGGAGTGTTACAGACTCTTCCAATTACTGAAAAAAAACATGTAAAGATACTCACTTAGTATTTCACCACATGACCACTTATTTATATGTAAACCAGAGTTTAAAACAACAAAATTATTCAAATACTATTTGTTATTGTTCAATGCTGTCCCGTTAAAAAAGCAGTTGCTACTTAAGGAAATATTTTTTTAGCTATTTTAATCAGTGTTTTATATCACTCATTAATTTTCAATTTAAATAGCATCCATGGAAGAGTTCCAAGGCCACACTCACTGCTTACCCAAAAGAACACAAAGTCCTGCCTCACATCTGCCAAACAAAATCTTGATTGTACTCAATACTTTTGAAAGAAAATTCTTTGAACTGACCAGATAAAAGCAGAATTTTTTGGAAGGTCCATTACATCTGCTGTAAAAATAAAACAATATTTTTGAAATATTGTCATGTTACAGTGGTCTTGAGATTATTTTAAATCTGGATAAGTTTTGCAAATGATGCAATCATGATTTCACACTTTACCAGAAAATCCAGTACAAGATTGTCCATCCATCAATCATGACCTTAAGGTCCAGGACAGTTTAGTTATGGAGCAGGACAATGAACAAAAAAAAAAACCCATCAAGTCCTCCTCTGAATGGGTAAAAAAGGAAGGTTTTTGAGTTTCATAGTCACACTCTAAACTTCAATTTGATAATGATTGTGGCATGACTGTAAACAGACCCATCATACTTACTAACCTGCAGTTGTAAGTGTATTAGGACAATTCTGCCAAGAAAGGTAGCCCAAACTTCCTCCAAGGTCATGTGAATGACTCAGTGTCAATTACTGCAAATGTGTGATGGCAGTTAATCCTGCCAAGTGCGATGCAACCAGCTTGAGATTAAGGGCGTAGTTGCTTTTTACCAAAGGGTCGGGTATATTTTTTTATTGATTTTACCCTAAAAAATCTCTTACAATATGTCAAATTTGTATTTTTCCTATATAGAAGTTCTTGATGATCTGATTTCTCGGTTAAAGCTGCAGTAGACTTCTGGTGGGAATTTTTTATTGTAAGTTTGATGGTCATGCTATGGTATGTCTTATAAATCCTTAACCCTCACCAAATGAAGCACTCTGGTATATAAACCCTAGGATACAGGTTTTCTTCAGCTGCATGGGAATCAGACTGTCTCTCTACTGTTTTGGATTCATTATGAATGGTATAAAACTGTTGTCTGACTGTTGACAGAGCCAACACAGAACCCACTCAGAGGTTTACATGGAGCTATGGGTCTCATCTCTTGTGCATGGTATTAAATAAACCTGAGTGATTTTCTCCTAACAGCGATTGGCAATATTTTTTTCCACAACAAGGTTAACTTCATAACAAATATATTTATATATTTGTTACAACTGTCATATCTTCACAGTATGATATGAGATACATTATCAGTGAAAACATTTAGCTCCTCTACCTCCTTCCTGAGGTCCTACAGCCATCTGCATCAATGCACTGCTCAGTCAGAAACAACCAATCAAAGCCAGGAATGTCTTTGCACTGTCAATCAGGCTCATGTACACAGTGCTCGCATCCTCCCCCTTATTCTCTGCTACACTACAGCTGGTTCACCACAGCGGAGCCTCAGTGAATGAGCAGGATTGTGAACATGGCCACCAATGATGCCAGATAAACAGTTTTCCTGTAAGGTTAGGTTGTTTCTTCACCATTAGCACAGCAGCAGAAAACCATCAATCTTTAGCTTTTTACATATTTGTTAAAACTGCCTGATAGTGACAAAAACATATTTTTCGAAAAGCTACCTACTGCAGCAAGGGGGGCAATACTTTCTCACTGCACAGTGTAATAATTACATATTTTAAAATTAACTTTCAAAAGATGAATTGATTTACAGGGGTTGGACAATGAAACTGAAACACCTGTCATTTTAGTGTGAGAGGTTTCATGGCTAAATTGGACCAGCCTGGTAGCCAGTCTTCATTGATTGCACATTGCACCAGTAAGAGCAGAGGGTGAAGGTTCAATTAGCAGGGTAAGAGCACAGTTTTGCTCAAAATATTGAAATGCACACAACATTATGGGTGACATACCAGAGTTCAAAAGAGGACAAATTGTTGGTGCACGTCTTGCTGGCGCATCTGTGACCAAGACAGCAAGTTTTTGTGATGTATCAAGAGCCATGGTATCCAGGGTAATGTCAGCATACCACCAAGAAGGACGAACCACATCCAACAGGATTAACTGTGGACGCAAGAGGAAGCTGTCTGAAAGGGATGTTCGGGTGCTAACCTGGATTGTATCCAAAAAACATAAAACCACGGCTGCCCAAATCACGGCAGAATTAAATGTGCACCTCAACTCTCCTGTTCCCACCAGAACTGTCCAGCCGGGCTGCTATGGCCAAACCTTTGGTCACTCATGCCAATGCCAAACGTCGGTTTCAATGGTGCAAGGAGCGCAAACTTGGGCTGTGGACAATGTGAAACATGTATTGTTCTCTGATGAGTCCACCTTTACTGTTTTCCCCATATCCGGGAGAGTTACGGTGTGGAGAAGCCCCAAAGAAGCGTACCACCCAGACTGTTGCATGCCCAGAGTGAAGCATGGGGGTGGATCAGTGATGGTTTGTGCTAGATGGGGGCGTCACTGCCTTGGACTACCAAAGCATTCTTGAGGACCATGTGCATCCAGTGGTTTAAACATTGTATCCTGAAGGCGGTGCCGTGTATCAGGATGACAATGCACCAATACACACAGCAAGACTGGTGAAAGATTGGTTTGATGAACATGAAAGTGAAGTTGAACATCTCCCATGGTCTGCACAGTCACCAGATCTAAATATTATTGAGCCACTTTGGGGTGTTTTGGAGGAGCGAGTCAGGAAACATTTTCACATAGTGACCTGGCCACTATCCTGCAAGAAGAATGGCTTAAATCCCTCTGACCACTGTGCAGGACTTCCCAAGACGAATTGACGCTGTATTGGCCGCTAAAGGAGTCCCTACACCATACTAACAAATTGTTGTGGTCTAAAACCAGGTGTTTCAGTTTCATTGTCCAACCCCTGTATATTTGTATTAATACTTACTTAATTTGTCACTGTCGAATACCTCTTCAAGATCACAGCTCTTCGCATTTCTAGTGTCTTCCTCTGAACCTGACTGGTTAACAACAAAAATAAAAAAAATAGAGCTAGATTTATATTTTAAATTTACATAATTATTTAAATTTTAATAATTTTAGGTGGCAACAAACTGTAAGCAGAAAGCAACTGTTGTTGCTGTCATATGTTTTATAAAACTATGACTTACATATTCTTTTTGTTCAGTTACAATTACTTTGTCAGGCCTGACATAAATGGACTTCTGATGAAACAGCTTTTTCAGAAGGTCTCCTGTCAAACTCTGGTTGGTTGTAAGGGAAGGCTCTACCAGTTTGTTGTGGCAGGGCATCAAGATTGTAACCTAGGTGAGTGGAAACCATAATGTCAATAAAACTTTATTTTGCCAATGACTTCATGACACTACATGTAAAGGTTAATGCTTTAATAATCTCTATGTACAGCCAAATAAAAAAATGTTTTTATTATTCAAACTAAGTTTAAGCTTCATCACTTTAAAAAAAGGACCGGAAATATTAATAAATTATGAGCAGAAGTCAAACTGTTGTTTTTTTTGCAAGTCGTATCCAACTTGTCAGAAATTAATTACTGCAATAGCAAATAAAAAAAATAAATAATCAAACCAACTATAAATTAAAGTTTTCATGTATAAAGGTAACATATGAAAAGCTTACCTGCATCCTGCCACAACTGGATGGAAAGCTGCTATTATTTCCTGCATTACCCTATTTGAGTCCCAGTCGTTCTGAAATTCCATTTTGAAACAGCCAAACTTTCTTGGCACGTCTCGGCACGTGTGCAGATGTGTGGTCTGGAAGAAGAATGACCTCTTTGGTGAAAGACTGAGCGACAGGCCGTACACAGTTTAAAGGTGCCTGAAACCTAAGAAAAATAAATGATAAAACAATCATTTATTTTAAAAAATTATTTTCTATCATGTTTAGTTATCAGCGTTATCCTAATGTAGTTGTACTATCTGTGGGTAGATGGTAATTTACAGAAAGATTATTAAAAACATGCTTTGTGTGTGGAATATTCAGCTTCCCAGCATTCTGTTTGAATTATATTTTTTTAGTAGATGTATTTGATAGGAACAGACACACAATAACATAGACAAACTGGACAAAACAGCCGTCCCATGCCTGTATCATAGTGCTTATAGTGAAGCTAATTTGCAGCACTTGTCCCTGGGTGGCCTTTTCTGAACATTATGTCAAAGCTATTGCAAAATGAAATAATAATAATAATGTAAAATAATAAAACATATTAACAACATATGCAAGATCATATATATAAAGCATAGAGATTAAAAACATAATAAAAAAGAAACATTAGGTGTGGATAAATGGTGTCTTGACATAGCCAGAGTTTTTTTTTATTTTTTGAACATGAATATACAGTACATGGGGTTTCTTTCGCACAACCCAACATGTAATCTGTTGTCTTCGGGAGACTTAATTCGCAGCACAAGACTTAACTTTGAGAGAGGCACTGAGAATTACAGAATTATTGGTCATTCCCACTTGGCCGGGAGAAGTTGGTGAAGTTAAATACAGCTGTCTAAAGCTAGTTTGTTTGATTTTTTTAATGTTTTGACTGTTATGTTGCACCACTTTCAGATACATATTCAAATGGAGCCTTTTGTTGTTATTATTCTAGTTTTATTATTAAATATTATTACTCAGGAACCATGGCTTTCAATTTAATCTTTATTTTATGGACACCCTGCTCTCCGACCTTCACAGCCAGTGGCACCCACACCCACAAATAGCTTATTTTTTTAAATTATTTATTTAGCGCAAGAAATTTAGCCCTACTCATTTGAATTATTTTAAGATCAGGCCCTTAGCAATAAAACATGGCATTTTTTGCTTAGCAAAATACACTACTGAGCTTGAAAGGGATTTCAAGGTAAGCACCCCCTGCTAAAGGCACGGCTCATGCACAGGGCACAGTTTATGTCCAAGTATCCTATAAAATACAAATCGTAGCTATGATGCTTGTTTATTTTCTTTGCAGCAACGCAAGTGAAACTTTTTAAGCCATATTTTCTACCTCCTGTTGCTTTAAACGCTTATTGAACAAATACAAACAAAGCACATGCTGCTGCACATTGAATAACCACAGTGCATATAGGGCAATATAATCGACAGTGCGCATTTTATGTAATATAGTCCTACCTTTTAGATCTTGGTCCTTTTCGGGTGAACGGGCGAAGATTATAGATGGGGGCTGTCGAAGGTGATTCTTGTGAAGGCAGTGGTGTGACTCTGTCCATAGAGGCAAACGGACCTGGTGCGTTCGCTGCCCTCTGTCTACCACGTTGAAACAGTGAAAAAATTTCTTCATCAGTAGTACGGTACTGGATCCTGTTACTGGTACTACTTTGGTTCGTACATGCACTGGCCAAGGTGTTTATAGCGTGTTCATCGTTTAGAATCGCAGCAACCAGATTCCTTGCTGACTCACTCATGCCTGTTACTACAGAGTTATACGAGGCCGTCTGCAAGTAAATTTCAAGATGGCGTGCCTATTACGTTAGATTAGGTTTCATTCCATATATTCAGACTTTCATTCCATATATTCGGGTTTCATTCCATATATTCAGATTTTTATTCCATATATTCGGGTTTCATTCCATATATTCAGATTTTTATTCCATATATTCGGGTTTCATTCCATATATTCAGACTTTCATTCCATATATTCGGGTTTCATTCCATATATTCAGACTTTCATTCCATATATTCGGGTTTCATTCCATATATTCAGATTTTTATTCCATATATTCGGGTTTCATTCCATATATTCAGACTTTCATTCCATATATTCAGACTTTCATTCCATATATTCAGACTTTCATTCCATATATTCGGGTTTCATTCCATATATTCAGACTTTCATTCCATATATTCAGACTTTCATTCCATATATTCGGGTTTCATTCCATATATTCAGATTTTTATTCCATATATTCGGGTTTCATTCCATATATTCAGATTTTTATTCCATATATTCGGGTTTCATTCCATATATTCAGACTTTCATTCCATATATTCAGACTTTCATTCCATATATTCGGGTTTCATTCCATATATTCAGACTTTCATTCCATATATTCAGACTTTCATTCCATATATTCGGGTTTCATTCCATATATTCAGATTTTTATTCCATATATTCGGGTTTCATTCCATATATTCAGACTTTCATTCCATATATTCAGACTTTCATTCCATATATTCAAGGTCATTCATAGGTTTGAATATATGGAATGAAAGTCTGAATAAATGGATTGAAAGTCATCAAGGAATTATGGGTAATGTGGTCTGTGGTCATAAACAGAGAAGGAAAGGGCAGAAACTAAGTTTTTATACTATCATTAAGTTGTTGCTAAATTAAGTATTTTCCAGATGTGTTAAGCAAGAAAATAGACCTTAATATGTTATCTGACCAGTCAGTTTATCCGCATTGAGCAAAATTTGAAATTTAGTCTGGGGTTTTCAAAACAGCAGAGCTCGGTTCACAGATCCCCTTGGCTGCTGAACTAACCGAGCAGTTGGAGTGGGGTTTCCCTTCTCACTCCTGTCGTATGTCAGATAAGCACGTTGTCATTTCCCGCTACCCATTAGTGGCGGTTAAATTTCTGTTTTGTGGTGAATAACAGCAACTACCAGAATATAGAATATAGGATTTTTCTCCTTAATTTTTGGATATTTTCAATTAATTTTCACGTTTTGTAATCTCTCAACTCAAATTAATTGTATGTATCTCCCCAAAATAACTTTGGGTCAAATTCATAGAAACAATGGCATGGTGTAAACCGTGGTGATCAAATACTTTGACCGTTCGTTGTACATAACAGAGAAAAAAAATCTCTAAGTTTGACTCCATGTAAACCTACCTTGTGTGATGTGAACTCTTAATTGTTTTTGATTTTTTCAGGAGGATAGACCATATTTCCAAATTTGAATCTCTCATATTTTTACCTTCTAAACATTTGTAGACAAAAGCAAAACAATAAAATTCAGTCTCTACCATCAGATAAGTGAGTTTGCTGAAGACTCGTTCTGGATAAAATCAATTAAAAAAACTGTCAGGAGAAATACTTAAATGTGTTGATAATTTTCTAGACTGCCTCAAGATGTCCACAAGCAGAGGTTGGACCTCAATCCTTTGATCTTAAGTGATTAACAAAATCCATCCATCCAACCCATTTATCCTTTTCGTGTCGTGAGGGTCTACTGGTGCCTATCTCCAACAGCCATCGGGCGAGAGGCAGGGTACACCCTGGACAGGTCGCCAGTCCATCGCAGGGCAACACAGAGACAGACAGGACAAACAACCATGCACACACACTCACACCTAAGGACAATTTAGAGAGACAAATCAACCTAATAGTCATGTTTTTGGACTGTGGGAGGAAGCCGGAGTACCCGGAAAGAACCCACGCATGCATGGGGAGAACATACAAACTCCATGCAGAAAGACCCAGGCTGCAATTGAACCCAGGACCTTCTTGCTGCAAGGCCTAACATAATAAAAAGCAAAAATGTAAAGCCAACCCAATCCCGCACAATGCACTTGGCACTACTAAACACTTATGAACACACTAATTTTTTCTTTTATTACTATCTGGTATGCTCATTTCACATATATAGCACAAATGTAGAAAAAATGTTTTTAGTAAAAACTTTATTGAAATTAGATAGTCAATCAGATAGTACAGGGAATTGATATCTTGGATGTCAAAACATCAGCAAATAATTAAATGAAGAACATGACGAAGAAGGTGAGTAGATGATGTCAAGACATGAGGGTGAAGATGCCTAAAATGTTGGGACGATAATGTGACACATATGAAATATGTAAACTGAGTAAAAGTACATTTTACAAGACACCCATATAATGTATGGCAGACCGGCAAGGACTATAAAACGGCCGCTACGGTTCATAGAGGAGAGTGACTTGGAGGATTCCTCTTCTGAACTGAGGTATGTTGTTTTTAGCATAAATAGTTTGTAAGATTTAGAATAAATTTTATGTTTAGCTCAATTTTATCATTATTATTTGCCAGAGAGTGTTTATGTAACATAATGTGAGACACATCTATTATTTATTTGTATATTACAATGATGAAAATCATTGTGTTTGCTGCTACTGTAAAAATGAAAGATTTTCATTTGTTATCCATTTTACTTTCAGCACTTACCCCACTGATGAAGAGTCCTCCGGTGAAAGGTACTGACATTGTGTGTTGTATATAATTATTTATGTCTTATTATGTGTAAAATGAGGAAAAGTGAAGCACTTGTAATTGAAAAAAAACTTTTTCAGATTGGAAATATTCAAGCTACACTGCAAATGATTTTGAGTGTGAGACTTGACAATTTTTCAAATTTTCTTCCATCAGTGTTCTCTCTTCTGATGAGCAGCCATCCTGCAGTGGTCCCAGCCATGGTGACTTCATCTCACCACAAGGGAGAGGGAGATGCAGGGAGATGCTCTTGTCCCATCCCACCAGTCACCCACCACTAACCTGACCCCACAAGCAGTGGAAATCCAGCTTCCCAGCGTTCAATCAAGGGACGGCGCATTTGCAAACTTTGCAAAAGGTGCACCAGCTGGAGGTGCAAAGTTTTTAATGCACCACTGTGTCTGCAACCAGACAGGATCTGCTTCAAGCCGTTCTACATTGAACTACCAGCTGTGTAGATGGTAGTGATATTACAAAGTTCTGTTGTTATAAAGTATTGTTATATTATTGTTTTTATTTTGACTACTGAATGTTAAAAATGCACTTTTGTCTCAGTGTGTGTATATACAGGGGTTGGACAATGAAACTGAAACACCTGCCATTTTAGTGTGGGAGGTTTCATGGCTGAATTGGACTAGCCTGGTAGCCAGTCTTCATTGATTGCACATTGCACCAGTAAGAGCAGAGTGTGAAGGTTCAATTAGCAGGGTAAGAGCACCGTTTTGCTCAAAATATTGAAATGCACACAACATTATGGGTGACATACCAGAGTTCAAAAGAGGACAAATTGTTGGTGCCCGTCTTGCTGGCGCATCTGTGACCAAGACAGCAAGTCTTTGTGATGTATCAAGAGCCATGGTATCCAGGGTAATGTCAGCATACCACCAAGAAGGACGAACCACATCCAACAGGATTAACTGTGGACGCAAGAGGAAGCTGTCTGAAAGGGATGTTCGGGTGCTAACCTGGATTGTATCCAAAAAACATAAAACCACGGCTGCCCAAATCACGGCAGAATTAAATGTGCACCTCAACTCTCCTGTTCCCACCAGAACTGTCCAGCCGGGCTGCTATGGCCAAACCTTTGGTCACTCATGCCAATGCCAAACGTCGGTTTCAATGGTGCAAGGAGCGTAAACTTGGGCTGTGGACAATGTGAAACATGTATTGTTCTCTGATGAGTCCACCTTTACTGTTTTCCCCACATCTGGGAGAGTGACGGTGTGGAGAAGCCCCAAAGGAGCGTACCACCCAGACTGTTGCATGCCCAGAGTAAAGCATGGGGGTGGATCAGTGATGGTTTGGGCTGCCATATCATGGCATTCCCTTGGCCCAATACTTTTGCTAGATGGGCGCGTCACTGCCTTGGACTACCAAAGCATTCTTGAGGACCATGTGCATCCAGTGGTTTAAACATTGTATCCTGAAGGCGGTGCCGTGTATCAGGATGACAATGCACCAATACACACAGCAAGAATGGTGAAAGATTGGTTTGATGAACATGAAAGTGAAGTTGAACATCTCCCATGGCCTGCACAGTCACCAGATCTAAATATTATTGAGCCACTTTGGGGTGTTTTGGAGGAGCGAGTCAGGAAACGTTTTCCTCCACCAGTATCACGTAGTGACCTGGCCACTATCCTGCAAGAAGAATGGCTTAAAATCCCTCTGACCACTGTGCAGGACGTGTACATGTCATACCCAAGATGAATTGACGCTGTATTGGCCGCAAAAGGAGGGCCTACACCATACTAATAAATTATTGTGGTCTAAAACCAGGTTCTTCAGTTTCATTGTCCAACCCCTGTAGTTATCTTTTGCACAGTTTTTTGCACACATGTAAAGGTTCATATTTCAAGTTTTGAATCAAAAGTTTATGTCCAGTATTAATATATGACTTGAGAATGTTCATAACACATTTTATATACCTTTGTAATGTTATCAATTTTCGCCTATGTATATTGTTATGTTTTGCAGTTTTTTGCACACCTAGAGTCCTAGACTCAAAAAAAAATGACTTGTGATTGTTCAGAACATGTGTAGGCTCACATTTCAAATGTCAAATCAAAACGTCATTAACAATCAGAAAATGTATTCTCATTAAAGCCTTAAAAAACAAATTCGATTTTGCATTTTTCTTCTTTTAAAGAGCTGACAATGCCTTATAATATGCAATAGTCATTAACCAGGTGTTGGAAAGTCAAGTTCAAGTACCCCTGGCAAGAGGGACCAAAGTTCTTAGACTGGGAGCATTCCTGGCCATTTTACAGCCATACTAGCAAAATATGTCAAAATCGGCATTTTAGCCTTGGTTCTTAAATGGTTAAAATATTAGAAAGAAAATCATACATTTTACAATTTGGTACTTGCAGTTATTCACATTACACGTAAAAATGCGTACTATCTCACTTCAGTGGCCACAAACAGACAACAGGTAGGAAGAAATGACAGCGTGCCTATCCGAGATAAGGCAGGGATGAGAGGTGTGATCCCATTCCAACTCCGCTTAGTTTAGCTTCGCAGGTTGACCGACTTGTGAACTAAGCTGTGCTGCTCCCAAAACCCTAAAACACATTTCAAAAGTTGCCCATTGTTGATGAACTGACTGGTCACATAACATTTTTGTTATACTTCTATGCTTAAAACATCTCGAAAGTTTCTGCAACAAATTCAGAAAAAGTATGAAAATGCTAAGTGTCCACACTCGCCTTCTCTGTTTACGACTATTGGTGGCGCAATGCATTGTGGGATATGATACTGGCCCAAGTCCGCAGAAGGATGGATCCTCAATAAAATGGATGAAATAAGAACATATATGGGTTCTTTTAGAGTACTTCGTTTGATGCGTACTTAGGGTTGGAACAGTGCTTGAGCCACCGCCGATAGTTTCAAAAGCACGCAAAAACACACCTACAGACAACTATGCATGTTTTGAACCACATTACCCATAAGTCCTCGATGCCTGTCCGACTTTCATTCCATATATTCAGATTTTTGAATATAAACATAAATAATTTCCTGAACATACATACATACATAAATACATACAGGGGTTGGACAATGAAACTGAAACACCTGGTTTTAGACCACAATAATTTATTAGTATGGTGTAGGGCTTCCTTTGGCGGCCAATACAGCGTCAATTCGTCTTGGGAATGACATACAAGTCCTGCTCAGTGGTCAGAGGGATTTTAAGCCATTCTTCTTGCAGGATAGTGGTCAGGTCACTATGTGAAAATGTTTCCTGACTCGCTCCTCCAAAACACCCCAAAGTGGCTCAATAATATTTAGATCTGGTGACTGTGCAGGCCATGGAAGATGTTCAACTTCACTTTCATGTTCATCAAACCAATCTTTCACCAGTCTTGCTGTGTGTATTGGTGCATTGTCATCCTGATACACGGCACCGCCTTCAGGATACAATGTTTAAACCACTGGATGCACATGGTCCTCAAGAATGCTTTGGTAGTCCAAGGCAGTGACGCCCCCATCTAGCACAAACCATCACTGATCCACCCCCATGCTTCACTCTGGGCATGCAACAGTCTGGGTGGTACGCTTCTTTGGGGCTTCTCCACACCGTAACTCTCCCGGATATGGGGAAAACAGTAAAGGTGGACTCATCAGAGAACAATACATGTTTCACATTGTCCACAGCCAAAGATTCGCGCTCCTTGCACCATTGAAACCGACGTTTGGCATTGGCATGAGTGACCAAAGGTTTGGCTATAGCAGCCCCGCCATGTATATTGACCCTGTTGAGCTCCCGACGGACAGTTCTGGTGAAAATAGGAGAGTTGAGGTGCACATTTAATTCTGCCGTGATTTGGGCAGCCGTGGTTTTATGTTTTTTGGATACAATCCGGGTTAGCACCCGAACATCCCTTTGGAACAGCCTGCTCTTGTGTCCACACTATAATCCTGTTGAATGTGGTTCGTCCTTCTTGGTGGTATGCTGACTATTACCTGGATACCGGGCTCTTTGATACATCAGAAAGAGTTGCCGTCTTGGTCACAGATGCGCCAGCAAGACGTGCACCAACAATTTGTCTTCTTTGAACTCTGGTATGTCACCCATAATGTTGTGTGCATTCAATTTATTGAGAAAACTGTGCTCTTACCCTGCTAATTGAACCTTCACACTCTGCTCTTACTGGTGCAATGTGCAATCAATGAAGACTGGCTACCAGGCTGGTCCAATTTAGCCATGAAACCTCCCACACTAAAATGACAGGTGTTTCAGTTTCATTGTGCAACCCCTGTACATATGTATATATGTATGTACGTACGTACGTACATACATACGTACGTACATACGTACGTACCAACCATACATACATACACACACACACACACACACACACACACACACACACACACACACACACATACACACGTACACACATACATACATACATACATACTCAGATCAGAATCATACATACACACACATTTGAATTTTTAGTCCACAGTTCCAAAGCACAAGTTTGACACTAAAACAATAATGAACATCTTCCCAGAGATGGAGGGGCATTCCAAAATGGTGCTCATTTTTTAAAACTAAAAAAGGAGAAAAACAATGAGGAGGGTTAATAACTTTTACTTAGTGCAAGACTTTTATAGGGTCCTGTGTCTTGCTGGTGTGTGCAAAGCAAGGGGGAGTGGTCGGCGCTAAGGGGATAAGCGGTTTTGGCCCTGGGCAAGGACAGCTCTTTTCTGGGCAGCAAAGAAGCAAGACTAAGGTAGTACAATGCCTTATCTTTTTTTTCTTTTTGTTAGCTGGCTTGAAATACATTTAATGTCAACTCAACACAAACCACCTTAAGGCTATAATATTGATTCTGCTTAATGTGGCCTTCTCCTGTTGTTTGTGTCAGGTAATGTACGACAGCTACAGAGAAAGATAGCAAAATCTTTTTCACACAACAAGACATATTTTAAGCTTAGGCAGCATAATGATGAGTAAGCTTTCATATCTGATTTGTGTGGAGTTTGCATATGTATGCAATGCTTTTGGAAAAAAAAAAAACATTGTCTAACCCAATTGACAGTCCAAGAAGTTTCAAATCACTTGCAGAGGAGAAACCCTCCTTATTAGCATGAATATTTTGTAATATCCACATTTTCTGTTGTTTCCACCTCCCAAACACATGCAAATAGTGTTTTAGGTCAGAAAAACGGTTAATAGGTAAATGGAGATTTTCTGAAACAACTTAGTGGCCTACTTCATGCATGCCCGGGATCTTTTTCTATACAAAAAACGTTTTTTGGTTTGTTTATTATCCCTAAATCTCTCTCTTCTTAAGGGGAAAGTATATCAGCAGCATCAGATCAACATCAAAAAATAAGCCCTATTACTTTCTTTCAAGCAACCCACACCAGCTGCGTCTGGTTAGCATCAAACACTCCTGGCCCTAAGAGGTTCTGTTTGACCCTGTTCTTTTTATAATTGATGCTTCTGATTAAACTATCCAAGGCTGACATCTGATAACCTGTCCTGTTTCAGTGTACTACAGCATGATGCATATATTGTGCTAAAGGCACCAGTTGATGATCAGTAAGATACACCACAGCACTCTCAATATCCAGTCCTCCTCAATTCTGTTTTTATTCTTCTTCAAAAGTGTGCTGAAAAATTGAGGACTGGGATATTTACATAAAGTTAGAAAAAAGAAGAAATGTATTGTAATATTTGTACCATCGCTTTGGGAGAATCTTTATCTCACAATGACTGTAGGAATGCTCAGGATGTTTTTCTTCTAAATATTGTCCTTATTGACACCGGTGTGGCATGCCTACATCTGAGTGTTTTTGTTAGAAATTTTAGAGGCTGTGCAGTTTTTTTTTTTTTTTTTCGTTTTTCTTATCTTTACAAATAGTGGAAAAAAAGATTCCTTTGAAGTCTGAGAAGCTTTATAAAAATAAAATTTACAGAGGCATAAAAGAAGCACTTACCAAAATTATTAAATTTTTTAATATAAAGATCTAGAACAATAACATGAGATTGTTTTGTGTTCCTGTGGATTTGAGTGACCATGAAACTGAGCACACAATCTCAAAACAAAAATAGTCAACCTTAACACATTGATTTTATTTTTTTGATCTTATGGTATATTTAAATTGAGTAAATTTGGGATTTTCATTATCAAGGCATAACCATCAAAAATACAAGGAATGAAGGCTTGAAATATTTCACTCTATGCGTAATGAATCTATATGAGTTTCATATTCTGACACAAGCACCAGAGTTGTACTTGAACACTAAAAAAAATGTCTCTAAATCTTACTCAGGATTTTGACAATATTTAAGGCAGGAAGCATATTTTGTGTTACAACTGAATTTTATAGTGTCCCTTCTTCCATACTACTATTGTGTTAAACACAGTGAATTTTAGAAAATTTTAACTTTATCATTTTCTAAAAGTGTAACCCTTTTGTAGGTAATGACAAAGCAACTGCATCTGCATTGTACCTTTTTCTCAAATTAATGTCAAAGCAGTGGTTCTTAGAGTGGACCCAAATGCAGACAAAGCAGGAGCAGATAGGTGAAAATAAAAGGTTCAATAAGTTAACAAAAACTGACAGGCGGAAGCAGATGCAGGCAAGAACATGGACTTGGCTTGGCTTCACAAAAATATACGATCATGGACAGGATTGGCATTAACAGGAAAAAAAATAGAAAAGAGCAAAATGAAACAGTAACAAGTGAACAGACCAGAGGAGTATATATGGTGCATGACACAGGTGAAGCAAGAAAACTGATTGGCATGGTGCAGGTGGACTGAATGAAGCTGATTACAGACTGACTGTGGCAGAGAGTGGAAACAAGAACATGAATGGTCTGAACAGAGAAGCAATAAAATAATCTAAGCAATAGAAGTCCTTACAGAACATAAACCAAAATGCACTATGAACAGAATACAAGACTAATAAGAAACAAAACCAAAGAAAACCAAAAATCAGAAGCAAGATTCAAAACACAACTTTAAGAACATAATCAGAAGCAGAGAGAAAAAGAAAAAACAAAAACAAAACTATAACACCCCCAAATCATGACAATTAACCCCATTAGAGCTAAAAGTGTTAATCTTCCTCTTCATTTTCCTGCTTATATTACTGTAAATAGTCATCCTGGCTTAATTTTTTTTACATCATTCTCTTGTGACTTGGCTGTACCACTCCTCTGACATTTCAGATGGGATTGCAGGAATTTTTAAGCAAATGTTAACACTTTAGATTGCTCATCAATGTAAGTCTTAAATATAAGTGAAATCCTACAAATACAATGCCATCCCAAAGATGTCATAGCAAAACCTAGATTATTGTTTAAAAAGAGTCAAATTGTGAAACACAGTAATTTCACTCGCATACCGTTTTATTCTTCTTGATTTATTCTTCATTTCTCTGAGCTGAACACCCAGAAGCTTGGAAGTATTTTTGATAATTTCTTAGAGACAAGTGGAGCGATGAGCTACTTCTTCCATCCACAGACTGATAAGTGGAGAGTAATTCTTGGATTCAAAATCCCACTTCAGCAAAGCCCTAAGCGCAGTCTATCTGAAACCATATTCCATATTCCACTGACAGCTATTTTTGCACACTAAAAACTATAATCCATCATTAGTGATTGAGGCCTTCCGTTTTAAATTGGGGCTTTTTTCTAGGTAATAGCTATTGTAACTGACAGCAAGTTCTTTGAACAGTGTCACTTGAGATGAAAGTACCTTTGAAAATGCTGGTATTGAGGGACACTGACTATGAAATACTGTAATACAAGTTATTTTATGCTGTTTTGTTTCTGTCTTTGTTTTACAATCTGTGAAAATTTGCCCTAAAATGTAATTATATCTTGTGCAGAAATGTGCTTTGTGGAGATCTTGTACTTGTTCTAAATTGTAGTTATACCTGCTTTTAAGAAGTGAATCTTCAAAGCTATTTGAATTTACTTTTAGTGGCAAATAAACCTGCATGGTTTACCATCAAATCAATGACGTGATTATCAGATGGGCTTCATTGAGTATATTTTTTACCAACTGATATCATATGATCACCAGAATTTGTTTGTTTTATATTCCATTTTGAAATAAACTTGACTTCATATAAACAGCTAAAAACTGCATGCAAAGTTTCACACTGTGAGTTACTTGGGAATTGTGAGTTCAAATATAGAACTAGCATCCATGCCTCAAAGTAAACGGATGTTGACAATTCCATTGCAAATACATTTTTTATGGGACAAATTGCTCAGCTGCAGATCCGTGTAGAATATGCCCCTTTAAAGCACTTTTACTTATAACTAATATTACCGCAACAGGAAAGTAACCATGTGGTATGGTTCAGTAAGAGTGAAGCATTCAATTACTTTAGGTATACATAGCCCCAGTTGGATCTTTTAACTACTTTAGAATTGAGGGACTTCATTGAGCCGAAGGAAACAAAACTGTCTGTATTCTCATCTGACAAAAAAGTTTGTGATTAGGTTGTCACTATCCACTCAATCGGAGGTCCATATAAATCTAAAGACAAACACAGTGAGGGGTTTTACATGTAGTTTGATGCTTTGCAATTGTAAATAGTTGGCAACACAAAATCAGTGCTATATTCATATGCATTTGTGTTTGTTATACATACCTGTATTGGAGTAACAATTAATTATACATTTAATAATATTGTAGTGCGAGGGTGGCTCGGCTTGGGGCCCCTCCGGAACAGAACCATGAACAGGATCGGGGTGTGAAGGCGGTTCAAACATGAACCCCTCCGGAACAGGACCAGTAGCAGGATCGGGGGTTGGCAGCAGTGACGGAGACCAAGCAGGGGTGTAGCCAGGAGCTGATGCGTAGCGCCGATCCTCAGTGGAGGGAGCAGGAAGCCCACGCATGGGTGCGACAATTTCCTCCAGAGCTTTTTGTCGCTCAGCTTCGATGGAGTGGTGAGTCAAGGGATTCTGGGGAAAAAAAAAAAACGACCCCATTCCTCCAACCAGTCCTGTAGGCAATTAGCTGCCTCTAATCTCCGCCATGGAGAGCTGGGTGAATTTAGGAGGTGTAAAAACAGTTTGGAAATAATTTCACCTCTCTTCAACTTCCTCTCAAGTCTTCTTGCTTGGTCTTGTAGGCTGGTTCCTTCTGTCAAAATGTGGTTTTGAGGTCGGACCAATGTGCAAAGAAGAACTCCTTTTACAGGTAAGCAGCGTCTTTAATGTTCATGCCAGGACACAGACAGGGTAGCAAGTTAACAACTAAACACAAGGAACCAGCGGGGAACAAAGTAAACAAACGGGCTTTAATACAGAACTGAACAGCAAGGGGAACCAATGACACACGAGACCAGAAAATAAGGGGAAAACACAGAACAGGTGTGGGTTTCGGGTGCAGGGAAACAGAAAACAAAGGACTAGACCAGGTAATTAAACAAAAACTCAAACTCAAGAACTCAAAAACACAAGCTGGCATGACAGACATGGCCAGACTGGAATTCAAACCCAGGAACTCCTTTTTGCAAGGAGACAGTGCTACCAACTGCACAACCATACTGCCTTTGTCCACAAAGCCAAATTTACCCACAGTGCCAAAACAAAATCAAAAGATGTTAATTGTTCATTTAGGAGCCTGTTTATATTCACTGTGCAAAATTCATAGAGAATACACAACTGTGTTTTTAGTAGTCAGTGATTAAGTGAAAAATGTTCAGTCCTCTTTCAAAAACTCATCAGAAGCCACCTGGATAGGAGCAGAGCTCACATAATAAACCAATAAACTGTGCATAAAAACACACTGTGCCCACAAATTCCTGTGTTTCTAATGGCAGAGGATAAACTACTAAATCTTCATCAGTGAAGTACATGAATTCTAAAAAGCATTACCTCATTTGTGTGGAGTTATTATCAATGCATATGCTTACCAAAGGACTATTCAGGCAAGATAAGGTAAATAAATATGGCACTAATTTACATTTACATTTAAACAGACTGGTGAAAGATGGATGACTTTCACAGAATCCTGCTGGGCATTCAGATTGGCCCTGAAATGTTCAGGATGGTAATAACTGTCAGGTGTACGGAGATTAATTACTGTAAATGTGTCTAATGTGAATAAATGTCAGACAAGGTCTCTTAATTGCTACTCCAACAGGTTTGCTGTGCTCTTATTCCCCCTTTAATTTCATGTCACATCTCTCTCTGCCATCTTAATTACACATTGAGGCAATAAGAGCCATCCGTGCATTTAAGGAACATACTGTACTTTACCAAACAGATGAGATTTGTGACTTTCCACTGTTGCTACATGCTCATCCAGGAGTGACTGCTTCAAGTCACTGACTGGATGCAATCTGCTGGGTTTCCTTGGATAGAGAAACTTTTTATCCAATTTGAATAAATAACTAAATCTGACTGTACTGTTCAATTGTTAGTTATTAATTGGAATGCATGTGCCTGACTTGATATCTATATGATTCGATTGAATTGACTAAGCCCATTTTAAAATTACTCACCTTTCACACAATGCAACAGGAAACAACACTCGCCAATTATTTTTTCCTCTGCCTTCCTCCTTCCCTGTTGGATGGAGTAAGGGGGAGTCAGGTTTAGCCTAAACCGGCTCAGTTATGGTTGACGTGCAAACACACCCTCACTTTTTGCTACCTGTGCGACCCCTTTTCTTTTCCAACGGTTATAATCAGTCTGATAGAGAGAGGTACCCCCAATCCTTGTGGTTTTTAGTATAACAATGCCCACCGGTGGGCTTTACATGGACACGCTTTATCAGTGTATTATTTTACTTAGTACCCCTACACATAGCCCATTCTAAAATGGCCAAACTCTAAAACTCAGTAGTTTAATCTAACCTCCCCAACAACCCCACACCATTCCAAACCCTTTGTGAAGTGCCTTGAGATGACATGTGTTGTGAATTGGCGCTATGTAAATAAACTGAACTGAACTGAAGATAAATCTTGTTTCCATGATAAGCAATACAAAGGACTGGAGGACACATACCTGAGAACTAGTTACTCAGGCAGAATAGGAGCACACTGATTAAAAATATTTGCCAAATAGGATGCATAACTGTGGGAAACTG
This sequence comes from Crenichthys baileyi, assembly GCA_036173005.1. Taxonomy (NCBI): domain Eukaryota; kingdom Metazoa; phylum Chordata; class Actinopteri; order Cyprinodontiformes; family Goodeidae; genus Crenichthys; species Crenichthys baileyi. Next base: position 20,708 of record JAHHUM010000941.1, read on the forward strand.
TTACAGAGAGTTCTGGACCACCTACGTTGTTCCCAGGCTGCCAGCAGCTGTGCATTAATGTGCATATAGGTCTTAATCACCACTTACAACCTTGAGTTGTTACTTTTTTCAACTCATTACTGATCTTTTCTTCCTCATATTAAGGATACACTCTTACTTTTAAATGTGACCTTGGTTTAATCTAATCTGTCTGGGTGCTTCAAACACATAAAATAATTTTACATTGCACAAATATTAAATTGAGAACCACTTTCTAGGTGTGACAAAGACCAACTTTTTAAAGGGATGTTAAGAGCTGTTTTTAAGTCTATTATCAGACATGGTACCTTTAAATTTCCCTCATTGATTATTTTTATGTACCTAAGTCTCCTTGATTATTGTAGGCAGGATGAAGGCTATCCTGCTTGTGACCAGGACATAAATGGATAGATGGATTCTGCAACAATAAAACGACTTAAAATGGTCACTGTTGTTATTCAGGATTTTTTTTTATTAAACTGTGTAGACATTTAACAATAATATTTAATAAAAAATATGTTTACAATTCTACTAGTTTGTAATGGATGCAACATAGAAGTGAACCTGCACTGGGACAATATGATTATCTGTTCAAATATCATACTTGTGTACAAAGTGCAACATGGACTGGCTCCACCACCCTTATGGGACTTTATTAATTTAAAGTTAAATAGAAATACAAGAGCAGCTAATAGGGGAGACTGTAATATACCATTTAAGAAAAGTCACTCTTTTGGTCAGTCTACTTTTTTAGTTTATGCATTGCATTCTTGGAACACAGTACAATTAGAACTAAGGGACATTTCATCACTGTACATTTTCAGTAAAACTCAAAAAGTGGAAAATTGCACTCATGATCTAAATTAACATGTTTTGCGAATTAACACATTATCGTATTTGTGCTCCTTTTTGTGCATGTGAAGTACTTTTGAGTTTATAGAATGTTCTTGTAATTGCTAACCTGTTTTAATATTAACTAACCTTGTTATCTTTGGTAAATGTTATGTCCTGTTGCATATGTGTTTCCATGTTCTTCTCATTTGTCTTTTTTTTTTAACCTTCAACCTGTCATGGGGCTATGGATGAGGCTAAATGTGGCTAAATCAGACATGACAGCCTAATGTACAATTTTCTTTGTACTTAAAAAAAAAAATGTATGTGTCCTGTCTGGCAGAATAGCACTCAGAACTGTTGTGAGTGCCAAGAAGAAGCCCTTTACATTTACTTTCACAAGTGGAGCATTAGGGCTAACGCTATAATGCTCCGCTTGAGATTATATTATATATATTTTAAAATATATATATATAATATATATAATATATATGTTATTAGAAACTGCTTTGGGATTATTCCAATTATTATTCAATTATTATAATTATATCGAAATGAAAGAAAAAAAAAGAAGCCTATAAGAGAGAGAGGTGAGGCAAAAAGGAAAAAGGGAGAGGAGAAAAGAATGGAGAAAAAAGGATAAAGAGAATACAACACCGTAGAAGACTGCTTCTACACCTGCAGAGATGCATATATAACAACAGCAATGTTACTGAAAATACATCTGTGTATCTGTTAACACCTGAATCCAAACACCTGTGGGTGTATGAGTGAGCATATAAGGTTTCTCCATAAAAATATGCGATAGCGAGTATGAGGAGCCACATACCTGCCACCTGACCCGACGTGTTTTGCAACTGCTGTCTCCGGTATTAATAGGTAAATTACTCTGATAGTATTTTGTTTCTATTTTTGGTTTCATGTGGCTGCATGTGGGCAGCAAGTCAAAATTTATTTTTCCCAGCTTCAAGAGGGTCTATGCTCTTTGCCCTAACGTCTGAAAAAACTCCCACAGAGCCTCCCTGACATGAAGGGTAGGTTAGTACGATAGACTAGGGACCTGCAAGGTTTTAGGTCTTGTTCTAGTTTTGCATGTTGTCCATTGCATTGTGTATATTTCTACATATTTTTACATAGTTAACTTGAAAAAGACAAAACTTCCTGTCTCCACCTCCCCTTTCATCATCCAAAATTCATGTAATTTTCCTTTTGTGGATGTTTGCATGTTCCTTGAGTTACAGGGTACTGGACAAGGTCAAAGCTGCAATAACTGAAACAGCACTAGCACTCCTACTGCCTGAATGTCCCTTTGTATCTCCACTGACATGTCAAATAACTCCTGCAGCACTGAAAACCTCCCTGATGGATGGGTTCCTCAGTATGGGTTGACTTTGTTGTACACAGGGCAAATTTAAATTAAAGTAATTAAACTGTCTCTATGCACATGTACTCCTCTGTATACATACATCAGGTTGGCAAAACGATGAGGTTTGTAACTATTTATCAAAAAGTGATACAAACAGTAATTAGCAGGTTTTATCCTCTATTAATCCTTCTTTTCTCACAAATAAAGTAACAAGTCCTCTAAATAACCCCTCGGGAGTGAGTAGCCCAGTTTTTCAGTTAAAAAAAGCTGTCTGCTTTTTTTTAATACTGTGGGACTTGACCAATCGTGACTGTTACAGACTTAAGGTTTCAGCTGGTGCTTGATTTTATTTTTTGGCCAAGCAAGTGAAAGATACTGTAGAGAAAAATATGTGCAAAAAAAAAGTAATAACCCCAAACATGCTCATATAAAAATTACTAAGACAGCACTGGCCTAGTGATAGTATTCTGACACCTGAGGCTCCAAAACATTTGTTGTAGCTCATGAAGCAAATGTATTGAACCAATCTGAAATACATGATTTAATTTATGTGACCACTTGTGTTTTAAGCACTTGAGTGATGTCCAAAGCACTCTAGTACTTTAGATGTTATACAAACCATCTAATTTGTTTGGTTTTCCCATGAGTCATGTAGCGTGAATCACCAAGTGTGTCACAGAGTAGGAAATCCCTATTTAGTGGTGCTCATTTGTTCTTTACCCACAGATCCTCTTTGTGAAGGAAACCCATAATATACCTTTGTCATTATTTGTTTTTGATAGGAGCCAAATGCAGAGATGAGGACAGAAGGAGTGAAGTGACGAAAGACTTTTTAATAACAAGAACTAAACAGACAGGATCAAACTGGAAATAGCAGGCTGTGAACAACAGAGGATCTGACCTGGAAAAACTCCACCAAAGAGTAAAAATACTGAGGAGTTTAATTACTGAACGAGATGAGATGAGAAACAACTGATAGGGACTAGGAAATTGTGGCACTGTTGTAAAGTAGTGATACTTGTATCCAAAAACAAAACACAGGAATACACTAAAACATAAGATGCTACAAAGTAACCGATATCATCAAGGTTATCAAACTAAATTTAAAATAAATCATGACAATTTTGCCAAAGCCTTAATATAATGTGTATTTGCATCAGCCCTGTGTACGATTTGATCCGTCTTTATTTGTATTGCAAATTTCATGAATATAGCAGCATGTGTTGACTGTATCATAACATAAAAGTGAAGTTTATGTGTGTATTCCACCGTGATAAAGAATACTATAACATGCAAATTGGTGGGCATTGATGAAGGATAAGGGTCTCCCGACTGTACCTAATTTTTCTGACCACTAGACATCCTACTGAAGCACTGTGTCATTAAGGCCTGGAGCAATGCTACAAGACATGCGTTCTAGGTAAAAGATTTGAACAATAGCAGAAGAATAGGAAAGCTAGTTTACTATGATCCAGTGTTAGGCAATCTTTTTCCCACAACCTACCAAGAAGGGCAATTCCATGAAGGATGCCCCTGTTACAGATAAGCCATAGCCTCTGTTACTACTTTCCTTGCATTCATGCACAAACATTTTCTAAAATTGATAATATTTTCACAAAAATACAGATAAAAATCAATACTAAGATAGGTGTATTTTATTTTTATTTTTTGCAGGATCTGAACCTCACAATACTACATGTGTCATTCAATTATTCAAAATGAAAAAAAATCTAAATGCACTTATTGTCACTTTCTGAGTTTGGGTCAGACCAAAGTGCAGACAAGAGCTTGGCAGCAGCATGTTGAATAAGTCTTCAGCTTTATTCAAAAAAGTTTTCAAAAAACAAAGCAAAAGCACTGCAGGTACAAAACATAGACGAAATCAAAAACTTACACAAGTTGACTCTGCAGGCACATGGTAAGCATAGCACTTAGACGAAGGTAGTGAACGGAAGGAACCAGCATTGAACACATAGACCAGACTAACTAATATACTAAGGGAATACAAAGGGCGGGTAATCAAAGGAACAGGGAACAGGTGTGACAAGGAGGCAGAAGGAACAGGTGAAACTAATGCATAGACTAAAACATGGGCGAAGGGACTAATTAACAATAAAGAGACACAGACCTAAGCAAAACTATAGACCAAGATAAAATAACCAAAAGAACCATAAGAAATCTAGAATAACCAAGAACTAAAGGAAACAGAGAAACTGGAGGAAACAGAACAACAACAACAACAACCTAAGATCTAAGGACTTAACAAAAATGGAAACCATAAGATAACCCTGACTACAAAATTAAACAAACCTAAACAAACACTGACTGAACCAAACAGGGAAATGAAGCAGATGATGTGAGGACTTAAATACAAACCAAGATGTAAACAATAACTAAAGCTGACCTAACAGGAGGGAGGACTAGAACTATAGAAACTAAACTAGAGAATACAAGAAAGATACAGAACTATAATAATCTGTCAGGGTTTGGACTTTGTGTTCAGTCACTTTTTATGTTTATATTTAGTATTTTGGTAGTCGTGGTTGTTTGATTACTTCCTCTCACTCCTGATTGTTTATTCCTCCCCTAGTGTTGTCACCCTCCTCATTCATTGCTCCTTTGGTTATTGTTGCTTTCTTTGTTTTGACTTAGTATGGTTTTCTCTGTGTTATTGTTATTATTATTTATTATTGTAATGCTCTGGTTTCCTTGTATTTCCTAGTTCTGTTTCCCGTTAAGTATGTTTTTGTTTATTTATGGTTTGGTATTTGTCCTCTTTTATATTCTACTAGGTTACTAGTCTTATTTTCTCTGTGTTAGTTTCTTTTCTAGTTGTAGTCCTTTCTCGTTTAGTTCCTCTAGTTTAGCTTTATTCTCCAGCCCCTCTGGATAGGTTGTGTTTACTTATTGTTTACATTTTGTTTGTTTACATTCTAGTCCTCATGTTCTCTGCTTCCCTTCCAGTCTATTCAGTGTGGTTTAGGTTTGTTTACTTTTGCTAGCTCTTAGGTTGTTGTATTCCCTCCGTTTTCTCAGTTTCCTTTAGTTCATGTATATTCCTGATTCTTATGCTTTATTTATCTTGGTCTATAGTTTCAATTAGGTCTGCTCATTGTCGTGTTTATTAGTCCTTTTCCTCATGCTTTAGTTTTATTAGGTTCACCTGCTCCCTCTGCCTCCCTGCCTCCTTGTCTCACCTGTTCTTAGTTCCTTTTGATTACCTGCCTTTGTTCTCCCTCAGTATATTAGTTGGTTTTGTCTTATTGTCCTTTGCTGGTTCCTCCCGATCACAACTCCTGATTAAGTTCAGCATTGCTACATTCCTGCAGTGATACTCGAGTAAGTTCTGAACCATTTTCATGCTTGTACCTGCAGTGGGTTTTGTTACGTTTTGCTTCGCCATGAAACCTGTGAATTAAACTGAAGACGATTCACAATGCTGCTGCCAAGTTCTTGTCTGCGCTTCGGTCCACCCCAAAACCACAATGTGACATAATCACAATAACAATAATAATGAAACCATTCTAAGTAAAGCAACACCAAGGGAACAAGGGTGAGAGGAAACCAAAACTGTTAGGAGAAAGAAGGCAATAAACAACATGAATACAAACCACAAACAAGAAAATCTAACTAAAGTAAGCAAAACACAAAACCGCAAACCAAAGTCCAAAAAAGTCCAAACCCTGACACTTATTAATCTTAGCTTTTGTTAAACTGAATTTATTCAAAAAAGATTGTCCAATCCATGTAAGTTGAGTGAAGAAGCAGTAGCTTGGTAATGCTGGCTAAAATTACAGCTCCACAGTGAAGGATATTGTGTTTGCATCCACTTACAATGTCAACATCACTTGCCTGACTTCAATCTGTTTTCTCTTTGATAGTTTCAGTTCAACTGAAAGAAACCCAATTGGATACAGAATCAGTCTCAACAATATCTGGGGATTTTCCTGGGTAACCAGGTAATTTATGGATAGACATCACTGTTTAACTTATGTGTATTTTTTGACACCTTGAGCATGAAAAGTCACCTTTTTCCCCATCATGGGAAAAAGAAAATGTCCCTAACTGTCAATACAGTCAAGGAAAAAATTACTTTAACTGATGATTTAGTTGCTTTCAGAACTACCTTTGGTAGCAATAACCTTAAGTATTTTTTTAGTGTTACTTTATTGGTCTCTAACTTCATCTTTAAAGCATTGACTAACTATATTTAGATTTACAGACATTACATTTTTGAAAAAGGTTTTTCTTTTTTTTAACCATTCTATTGTAGAACCAACATCATGTTTAGAACCAATGTTTTGCATCGTAACAGTTTTGCTTAGTTGTCAGACATATAGCCTGTGATTTAACTCTACAATACTTTCCTCAACATGGGATATTAAAGAATCAATGACAGCACAGTGTCAAGGTTCTGTTCAAAACACTTTCTTTGGCTTTTGCCATTCATGGCTTTCTGCATAATACGCAGGGATCCTTACATTGGTCTTTTCTGTTGTTCCAGAAGTCTAGTGGTTTCTTCTGAAGCAACTTTGCAAAGGTAGTGAGAAAACATTTTTCTCCAAACAATTCTTCAAAAACAAGTTAAACTTACTCACCCGCTGTCAGCAATCTGAATTTATACATGCTAACTACGGCTTGTAGAGTGTTAAATGGAGCTCAAAGGCAATGCTCACACTGCAGGTCTTCATGCTCAATTCCAACTTTTGCTGAAATACTTTTTATTTTGAGTGGTTGTTCAAACATCCAATTAAAGGCAACCGCCATCAGACTTCAATCTGAACACTTCACGACCCCAAGGCAACCCGCACAGCAAATGGAGGATGTAGACGTCACACAGCAGCACACTGTTTACTGAGGTAATAATTGACCTGCATCTCTCTATTATTATTGTTGAGCAATGGGAGCTGCCAATATTATAACCACATGATAACAAGAAGAAAAAGTAAGAAAAAAGAGCACAACTATTAACGATGATCTTTTGTGGGGGGTAGTGACTGCTACCTCTGTAGAGAGGTCTGTGTGGATGCATAATTGGAGCAAGGACAATGATGTAAACGTTGGATAAAGTGTAACATTACCATTCAGACTCCAGACTCTTTAAAACCTATGGGATGCATATCAGATTTAGTACCACATATATGAGGCACAAGTTGGATATAGGTCGCATATAGGCAAAAAAAGTCAGATTTGGGTCGCATTTGTCTGCAGTGTGAATGTAGCCTAAGTTTGCCATTTCTTTAAGCTTTGCGTACTCTGACCTTTGTTAACATTTTTTCTTACATTAAAATGATGGACTTCAAACTGTTTGAAAATGGGATTATAACCCTTTTCAGATTAATAAACTGCACCATTTCCTTCTAAGAGGGCATTGCTTGCCTTTTCCTTTTTGCATTGTGTTTACTCACACCTGCATACTGCTGGGTCATGCTTGTGAAAAAATGGTCACACTTGCCAATGGTCAGTTGATAATTAAATTCAGTTTCAATTCAGTTTATTTATATAGCGCCAATTCACACCACATGTCGTCTCAAGGCACTTCACAAAACTCAGGTACATACATTCCAATTAATCCTAACCATTGAACAGTGCAGTCAGAGTTAGTTATTTATTCAAATTGGATAAAAAGTTTTTCTGTCTAAGGAAACCCAGCAGATTGCATCCAGTCAGTGACTTGCAGCATTCACTCCTCCCGGATGAGCATGTAGAGACAGTGGACAGTCACTGGTGTTGACTTTGCAGCAATCCCTCATACTGAGCATGAATGTAGCGACAGTGGAGAGGAAAAACTCCCTTTTAACAGGAAGAAACCTCCAGCAGAACCAGGGTGGGGGTTAGAGAGAAAAGAGCAGAGACACAAAGAGAACAAAGAAGCACTGATCCAGGAGAACTTTCTACGGGAAGGAAAAGTAAATGTTAATTGATGTAGCTCCTTTAGTCGTTTCACCTAGAAAGAAAAACAGATAAACTCTGAGCCAGTTTTCAAGGTTAGAGTCTGAAAGAGAGCACATAGAGTTAGTCGCAGCAAAAGCTCAGTCAATTGCAATGTCTAGGAGAGAGAAAGGGTTAAACACTGAAAGACACGGCCATGTGGATCATCGGTAGAGGGTGAGCATTAAGTTGTTGCCAGCAGAAGCTTGGACGATGCCCCTCTCCAGAAAGGTGTCACAGGTAGACACAGAGTCAGGCCAGGTGTAGCTTCTAGGAAGAGAAAAGAGAGAACAAAGTTAAAAGCTGAAATAACAGCAAATAATGCAAAATTGGAGAGTAGTGTGAGAATGTAGCGAAGAGGGTGAGAGTGGTCATTATGTCCTCCAGCAGCCTAAGCCTATAGCAGCATAACTACACAGAAAGTTTCAGTTCAGATTATTTAGTTAGACGGCGCTTATTTACATCAATGTCGTCTCAAGGCACCCCACAAAGGGTCCCACTGATGGTCATTGTCATACTACAAACCACAAGGATTGGGATACCTCTCTCTTTCAGATTGATTATAACTATTGGAAAAGAGAGGGGGTCATACAGGTAGCAGAAATGGAGGGTGTGTTTGCACCTCAACCATAACTGAGCCGGTTTAGGCTAAACCTGACTCCCCCTTACTCCATCCAACAGGGGGGAAAGAAGACGGAGGTAAAAATAAGGAAGATAGCTCAGGATAACCTAAGCCACTCTAACTATAAGTTTTATCAAAAAGGAAAGTTTTAAGCCTAGCCTTAAAAGTAGACAGGGTGTCTGCCTCACGGACTAAAACTGGGAGCTGGTTCCACAGGAGAGGAGCCTGATAACTAAAGGATCTGCCTCCCATTCTACTTCTAGAGACTCTAGGAACCACCAGTAAACCTGCAGTCTGAGAACAAAGTGCTCTGTTAGGAACGTATGGAACAATCAGATCTCTGGTGTATGATGGAGCTAGCTCATTAAGGGCTTTATATGTGAGAAGGAGAATTTTAAATTCTATTCTGGATTTAACAGGGAGCCAATGAAGCGAAGCTAAAGTAGGGGAAATATGATCTCTCTTTTTAATTTTCATCAGAACTCTTGCTGCAGCATTTTGAATCAGCTGAAGCCTTTTAGATGCATTTTGTGGACATCCTGATAGTAAAGAATTACAATAGTCCAGCCTTGAAGTAACAAATGCATGGACTAGTTTTTCAGCGTCACTTCTGGACAGGATATTTCTAATTTTGGCAATGTTCCGGAGATGAAAGAAGGAAATCCTAGAAACCTGTTTAATATGGGATTTAAATGACATGTCCTGGTCAAAAATAACACCAAGTTTTTTTACTTTATTACCGGAGGTCAATTTAATGCCATCCAGGTTAAGTGATTGACTAAGCAGTTTCTTTTTTAAAGACTCCGGTCCAAAGACGACAACTTCTGTCTTGTCTGAATTAAGAAGCAGAAAATTTAAAGTCATCCAAGTTTTTATGTCTTCAATACATGCTTGTAGTTTATCTAACTGGTTGGGCTCATCAGGATTTATGGATAAGTAAAGCTGAGTATCATCAGCGTAACAGTGAAAATTTATTCTATGCTGCCTGATAATTTTACCTATTGGAAGCATATATATAGTAAAGAGAATTGGCCCAAGTACTGAACCCTGTGGTACTCCACAATTAACCCTGGAGTTTAAAGATGATTTATCATTTACATGAACAAACTGGAATCTGTCAGACAAATAAGATTTAAACCAGCCTAGTGCTGTTCCCCTGATCCCTACAGCATATTCCAGCCTTTCTAGGAGAATATTGTGATCGACTCTATCAGGAGCATTTGATTAGCAGCAGATGACTGGTACTTTCTAAAATAAAGCCTTTGGATGCAGGAGGGGATATTGTTGGAGATGCCATCCTTTGGAGCTATTCTAAACATTAGGCATGGTGGGTAAAAGTGAGGTGAAAAATTATTTTTCAGTGCAGCTAGAGTATCTGCATAATATAGCATAATATTATAATGACATTGCTGCGACATTTGAATAACACTTGTGTAAATGCTTTGGCAGTAGAATGTACAGTATATAGGGTATTTATGACATTTAGCATGGAACTTTCAGAGATTTCACAAAAAAAATCTGTGGCTGCCAGGCTCTTTTGGAGATTAAATGTCATATTACACAGGGTCAAATGTGTGGTCTTGAAATGCATGGCAGATACAAAGCAGTGTAATAGTGGTATTATAACACTACTACCAAATTCACAAACAACTACTTTATTTACATTTTTATTTAACCTTTATTTAACCAAAGGGGTTTTGTGAGGTTTCAGTTCAAAATAAAATGCACAAATATAACTGAATTTTTCTGAGACCTGACATACTCTATCTAAACAATCATTACGTTAATAATTATGTTTTTCAAATGGGAATGATAATTCTGGCCTTCCTTTGCTGCTGGTTGAGTAAAACCTGGGTGGATTGCAACAAAATGAATTTCTGGAATCTGTGAGCTTTCTGCTTACAGCAGACATGCTGGTTGTGTGTGTAGAAGCCGTGTGGTGAACAGCTGAGACCGAGTTTCGTGGCTACGTCATTTTGTGGAGTTTATTTTGTGATTCAACTGCCTTTAGTTTTAACAGTTTTTGGTGTTTCTGCTATTTCTGTTGATACCACATATGTTTATGTTTAACTAATGGAACTGAGAGTAAAGAAAACAGAAGAAAACAAAAGTTAAATTCTGCCTCCAGTACTGGTTAAAGTAGTTTGGAATCATAATCCAAACAACTTTTGGTCTGTCAAGTATTGTCCTATGAATACCAGCCCAATATGGCATGGCATTATGGAAAAATTGATGAAAGAGGTAAGTGTGCAAGCTCTGGAATAAACACAGACAACTTCTTTCCAAAATAAAATAATTTATTAAGAAAAATGATTCAACGCCAAGTTAAAATGTTCCAGTCAATAAGTTTTTAACTAGGCTGGAAAAATTCAACAAATACTACCAAGCCAAATAAAGGAATATGAACTAACTAACTATACACAAATAGGAGAAAAAGGGAACCAATAAAAAATGATGCAATGATATCACAGTTCAGTTTGGATATTATATTATTTGTCGAGTTATAAATCAATAATCGGTTTGGATAATTACCCAATAAAGTGTTGCCAGATACACAAACAGTTCAACGTATTTTATGTTGGATCCAAGGATTCTCCTAAGTAAAGCTTTTTGCGCCAGTGAGTTTCAGACCGTCTTGCGCGTGGCCTCTTCTTGTGCTGCTCTATTGGCAGGTAAAAGGATAAAGAGGTGCTGCTGGGAGCAGTGATTTTTTTTTAATGGATTCCTATGACATCACGGGGATTCCCGCTGTGACTTATCTTTCTTGGGGCTTGGCCTAACATAATATGTGAACATTGTGCAGTATGGGATTCAGAGGTTTTTTTGTTGTTGTTTTTTGCCAGTCTGTAACTATCTGTGTACAGTTCAAGTCCATGTTTCATCCATGGCTGGGGCACAACATGTCTGATTAATTTGTCTGATAAATGTTTAACATGCTAAATAATTTTCCAAATATTCCATAATGATTAAACAATTGTCATTTTACTTTCATTATAGTGAATGTACACACAGCTCATATTTAAGTATAAGAACATTAAAATGTTCTGTAAAACTTAACTTTTTTCAGGATACTTCAGTGTATTCTTCTAGTTTGTGAACATGCTGCAATTTAGACTTAATATATCACTGAATAGTCTATAGCGTGAAAAATGAGCCATTTCTAGAGGCAGGAGGTGATTAGTCACTGTATTTTTGTGCCTGAGATCAGAGGGCTGTGTATATCAGAGCAACATGCCACGAAGATTAATTTCCTCTGAGGCTGTCTATACAGTTTTTTTTGTTTCTTATGAAGAGTATTGCAGCATGCTGAGCTTACCTGTTCATATGACTGGATGTGTAGAAAGAAAATACATGCTTCTTTGTTTTTTATGTGTTCAAAGAACATTTATCAGTCTGTACATTTTGAATCACATTAGCAAGCATATCTAGTGTCTGTTGAAAACAAAAACGCTTGTTTGCCACTTTTTCAATGAAAGGTTAGTACTAAAATGTAGCCAAGAAACCCAGAGGTAGTTTTCCTTGGAGAAAAATTCATAATAGATTACAAGTCTGTGAAGGTGATACAGTCATCAGTATTTTTTATTATTGATAGATACAATACTTTTTTGATATCTTTCACCAGTTATTTTACCTCATGAGAGGTGTGGAATAAAGCTGCCTCGGTGAGTTATTGTTTTGATTCATATAAAGTATATTTTTATATATGTAACCACATGAAACAAATATTCTCTTCGTAAATCTAACATTTTATAAATGAAACATCCAAGCTTAAATCCAGCTGAAGTGAACACCAACAAAATGTTGTTTTTCGTCGAAATATATTACACATTTTTTTCATAGGTTTACGAGAATTACCAATGTCAATAAAATATCTTTAACATACTTTGGTCAACACAACAGTGATAAAGTGGAATAACTCCCACATTCAACCATGAATTTGTACCTCTTTTCATTGCAAGCAGTTGCACGTTTTCAGAGAACCTTTAACACTTGGATGTTTGTCTTTCAAAATTTGTTGGGCATCAAGAAAGTAATTTATCTTAGCAATTCATTTCAAAAAGTAAACATCAAATATATAGGAGGGTAAGGCACAAAAGGTCATTGCTATACTGCAAACCCTGAAAACAAATTATAGAAAACATGTAATTATTAAATAAATACTTTATATTTTGTACCTGCTTCACCTGTCATGATCCGCCTGTGATAGGTGTTTGAGTTTTTGTTTTTATTATCTCTGTGTCATCCCTGTTGTTTATGTTCTTTCCTTGCTGCCATTTTAGTTAATTCATTGTAGATTAGGTTATTGGTTCCTTTTTATGTTAATTTTATTTATTTGCTTATTCTGTTTCTTTCTGATTTCTTCCTTGTGTTCCTCCCTGTATGCCCCTATTAATTATTCTCCCTCAGCTCTCTGCCCTCGTTGTTCTGAGCTGTTGCTCATTTCTCTCCTGATTACTTTCACCTGTTTGCCCTGCATTCACCATTATTCTCCCCTGTATTTATACTCTGATTCTCTTCGCTCACTGCTGGAATCTTCCGTTGCTCTGCATCATGCCTTGCTCTGTTTTTCTACCAGTTTCCCTACCTGTTTTCCAAGTTCACTACTACAAGTCTGCTGTTTATTCATTAAATCACTTTACTCACCATGCTGCTCCTGAGCTCCTGAATGCACTTCGGTGCTGCCAACAACCCCCCAAACATGACCAAAGATTTCAGCCATGTGGACCAAGCAGACAGAAAATCTACTGAGCTGCTTCAACAATGATTTGGAGATCCTGCCTTCTCCACTGCTGCTGGAAGCAATGGAGCAAACAGTCTGGGGATCTAAGCTAGTGCTCAAGCCACTTTGGTACCGACCATGGTAAAACTGCTCCTCCACGCCTCAGTCTCCGCTCCAGTCCTCCAGTCCGCTCCAGCCAACTCCACTATCCTTCTCTGCGCTGTCTATTCTCTCTTCCTCCTGCACGAAATGGCGAAGTTGTTTAGATACACCCGCTCCTGTACCAAAGGGTCTGACCAACGCCTCCTCTTCTCTCCTGGAGGTAAAGTTGATACCTTATCTCCTGCCTAGGTGTCTTCTGCCTTGTCTCAGGCTTCCAGGTTTTAAGCCAGTGCCTCATCACAGGCCACTGCTCAGTGTCCCCAAGCCCAGAACTCTCCAGAACCTCACGTTGCTCCTTCATGCCCTCCTGTGGTCAGCCCTATACAATGGCTTCCACTCCTTCTGTGTAGCTTGCAGAAGCAGAGTCTGCTCCAGATCTCCAGAGTCCGGCTGACACCTCTGCTCCTGTCACTAAAGGTCTGGCAGAGATCATTTTCCTGCCTTCCTCTATATGCTGTCCACTTGTCGCAGACGGCACCACCGGCACAAGACGACTGCGCTCCTGAAGGATCAGCCCGCCACTTCCACTCCAGTTCCGGTGGGTTTGGCTTAGTTCTCTGCTTCCTCGGCTTCAACTGCGCAGCCTACAGCTTCTTCCAGCATTCCTGTTCTTCGAGCGCTTTCCAAGGTTGCTCCAAGGGTCCCAGTGCTGCTTTCCAAGGTTCTTCCGAGTGTCCCAATGCTGCTCTCCAAGGTTCCTCCGAGGGTCCCAGTGCAGCTCTCCAAGGTTCCTCTGAGGGTCCCAGTACCGCTCTCCAGAGCTCCCTCAAGGGTTCACCTGGTTTCCCGAAAGTTCTGTGAACCAGTTTTTAGAGCTCTTCCGTGGGTCCCAGTCTCTACAGCTCCACCGTGGCTTCCAGTCTCCAGAGTACCACCATGTACACTCCAACACTGCTGACCTCTGAGGTTTCATCCCTGCTACTGCCAGCCTCCCAGCCACCTATCAGAATTTTGTGCCTTCTCGAGATAACCTTCTGGTTGCCAGCATGAGCTCTATATTTTGTTTTGGTTCTAGGCTCATTCAGTTAAATTTCTTCCCTATGTTCCTTTTTGTCTGCTCCTGTTAATTATTCAACCTCAGCTCTCTGCCCTTTCAGCTGTTGCTCATTTCTCACCCGATTACTTTCACCTTTCACTCTCATCCATGCCTTAATCCATTTCTCTGCCAATCTCCCTTCCTGTGTACCAAGTTCATTGCTTTATGTTTCCTGTTTATTCATTACATCACCATGCTGATCCCAAGTCTGTCTGCACTTTGGTCCTGCCAGTAGTCCCCCACACATCACGTTATCTTGTTGAAAGTTGCAGTCAGTGGACTCCTTAGTGTTTTACCAACACAATCATGATTAGTCCAGTCCCTTTTATTTCTGAGATTAAAAAAAACAAACAACCAAGTTCAGAACTGAAGATTCTAGCAGAACAATCATTGCAAAACAAGTAGCCTCCACAGAAAAATACTTGATATGCATATATTCTCAAATTATGACACTTCTCTCCCCTTCAGGTTGGCCACAAGTTCACACTGATCTCCCATTTTGTTACACACTTTCAAGATTGCATCGCAATAAGAGTCATTAAGCCAGTAATATTATTCCACCATTAATTATTAGCTTAATTATCTCAGGACCTAATTAACTCAGGACTTTACATACAGTTCTCTATAGAGACTAATAGAACTGGTATTTGAATGGGCAACATTTAACAACTGGGAATTTATATCTTTCAGCTGTAAAGATAAGGGAATGCATCTTATTAGGTTGACATGACACGAGATGAAAGAGAGGAAGCAGGATACCAAAAATATTCAAGTGTGCGGGTTCCTTTTTAAAGTTTGGATGTCTATATAATAGCAAGAAACACGTGTTTAAATTATTAAACAAGAAGACAATATTAACAAAATAACAAAAATGACAGACATCCTCAGGGCTTCAGTATAACTGAGTAAAATAAAATGGATTTAAATTAATTACTAGCTGTAATTATTACAGTTAATGTTTAAGTTCATGGAAACAGAAATGTTGAATATAACTACAAGAAAAATGTTACAAAACCAAAAAAAATAAGATAATTATTCTGTATGCTTATATAAATTACCATATAAATATTAAATTGCAACACAGCCATGCTCATTTGTTTAACAGGCCAACAGCAGCAACATAAAAGATATTTATAAGTTAGTTTGCCCAAGCATCTTAAACAACAAAAGTAAAAAAGTAAAGTTTTGAACAGTTTGAAAGGCCAATATTTGTAAGTTGTTAAAAGTAAAAAAAAAGAAATCACATGAATAACAAGAGGTAAACTAAACCCACATATAAAAATAGCTTTTGATATGTGGAAATAGGATTGGTTCCTTTATATGACATTTAGTTTGTCTCTAAATAAAAGTTAAAACTCTCTTTCTTGGCTTTGAGTATCTTGATAGTGTTACAGGTATTGGACCGGTACAATCACCATTACAGTTTATAATTTCTTTACAAGGGAAGATCAGGGTCTCTGTAAAACAGATAAGAACGAGACGGAGATGGTTACTGCTTGTGCCCTTCTTCACGCTACACTTTGGACTGGCTTTATCATTCAGATAACAATTCAGTTCAACATTACAGTTGTCTTCAACATTATGGTGCATTTACACATTCCAAAATCTACAGTAACATGTACTATCCCAATAACATCTTCAGTTTCACCGTTTTAATATATTTAAACATTGCTTCTCTCCCTTTAACAGAAAACTAACGTGCAAAATTAGCAAAAAGC
Organism: Crenichthys baileyi; assembly: GCA_036173005.1. Classification (NCBI taxonomy): domain Eukaryota; kingdom Metazoa; phylum Chordata; class Actinopteri; order Cyprinodontiformes; family Goodeidae; genus Crenichthys; species Crenichthys baileyi. The sequence continues at coordinate 37,112 of JAHHUM010000941.1, forward strand.
TAATGTTGCACATATCTTTGGCAAAAAGTTAATGTTGCACATCTCTTTAGGAAACAGCTAATGTTGCGCATTTCAGTCATCATTCCACAGCGTTACGATACACAAAGACATTCTAAATACAGTCTGGAACCTTCTAACTCGACTTTAAGAGTCTAAATACACTAACTTTAACTATCAATGTACAGTTAATTAAACACGAATATGAAATACAATAGAAACAAGCCCGGGCACGTTAGTTAGCGGCTAAGCTAGCGGCCCAACTAGCATGACAACTTTCGTCGGTTATCACTATAAATCGTTGTCTCTTCTGTTCCAACAGAACTTCCGGGGGATATTGATTACTACAACACGAATGTGATTTGATAAAACCTTATAACCGTATTTGTGGCGTTTCATAGACATTACTCACCTGTAAAACTGATAAGAACGAGACGGAGATGGTTACTGCTTGTGTCCTTCTTCACGCTACACTTCGGACTGGCAAACAGGACACTCCGTCTCACTACTACAACCCATTGGAGTACTCCGCTACTCCACCCTAACTCCACATTCTTTTCCCTCTTTACTCCTATCAAAATACTAATAAAAACAAAACTGTGATCACATATTTGTGTGTGTCACAATAGCAAAGGATCTGTTAAAACATTTTGTATGTCATGACGGCTAACATCCTTCCATCCAGACAACAAAGTGAGCTACCACTCCATGCTGTGGTGCATACCTGAGTTAAAACCCAAAGCAGTAATGGAAGTTGTGGAATTACCACGGCCCCTTTTAGCCTAGACAACTGTTGCTTACAATGGGGACTGTAGAGTGGAGGGACACTACAGGTAAAAGTGGCAATTAGTTTTTAGGTAAGTCAAAAGATGACTAGGTGCTAAGTCAAGTGCGGTTTTATTTCGCACATCCTCAAGGAATATTCTACTTTATCAATAACCTCTAGACAGGTGAAATCCAATGTTGATTCATTATACTGTTTGATATACTATGTCAGATGTCAAATTACTTGAAAATGTATTTTAATCAATACTATCTTCTGTTGTTAAATTCTTTTTAAAAAGGAATGCAAGGTAAAAAAAAAAATCTTTTTATCTCCATGAGGCATAAATAATACACAGAGCCCCCTTGTTGTAAGCACTACCTACTGACATTGCATTGAAACCTAACCACCCAGTCTACTCTTTTTCATCACAGCCTTGGGAGCACTCTCTGTAAAGACAAACTCTTATGAAGACTATGTACTGTTTACCCAACTTAATAAATTATCTCAGTTATTTGATCTGATGTTATCATTGAGGCAAGGCTAAACCCAAAAGTAATAGAACATGAGAGTATTGAAGTGGCAGTTTAGTAATAATAATTGGCTCAAAAATGTATGTAAACAATGTTTTTTTTTTTTTTTCTTATTTCTTGGTCATAGCATAGTGGTTTCCAGAGTGCTTGGCTGATAGATAGGTGTGGAATTGTTTAATTATTTATTTTTTTTAAAGGGCACACAGAAGCTGCAGACAAAAAAGAAGGCAACCAAATGGTGGAGAATTTGTAGAGCAAGGACGAAAATGCTCATTTCAAGACAAGGAAAACAAATCTGAAGATTCTTTGTCCGGCCCTATTGCGATGTCTGATTAGTGACAGAAGAGTGAAGATCTGTGAAGATTATTTGAGGAGAAGCAGCTGTGACATCAAGGCTGCCACGGATCAGGATTTTATGCCTACAGGACCATGGAGGTAGAAAGACAGACAAGGGAGAGATAGAGACATAAGGAAAACAGAAAGAGGAACGTAAGAGAAACACCTGCCAGTGCAAAGCCTGAAATCTTATAGAAAAGTTGAAGTTGCAAGGTAATACAGTAGTATGTGCTTCCTCATTTCAAAGTGTTAAACCTTTTTTTTTATTATGACAAGGATGTTTTTAATAAAACACAAGCATTTTCTTCATCCTCTTTTGTCCTTCCTTTACAAATTTAAACATGTTGGGTTAACTACATTCTACTGGGACCTGAACTGGAACCAATTGCCTTTGTCAGATGAGTCCAACACTGAGAAAACAAAACACTTCAGATGGGTCTTTAATGAAAGGCTACAGAAGGAAGCCTACTCGCCTGCACCCCTTTTCCCAGAGGATTCGCCACCAAGTAAATTCCTTTTGTTTCCTACTTCTGACATTTTTGGACTCTTGTATATAGATAGAGGGGGCCTAGGATCACCATTAGTAAATCCAGTGTATTAACCTGTTGCATTGATTGAAGTTTATGCTGAACTGTTTGTGATTGCTGTTCAAATACTGTTGAACTCTGAAGCGCAGCTGCGTAGCAAAGTTTGAATGTCAGTGTGTTCACTGTGTTTTTGATCAATTGAGTGTTGACTAAATTGGAGTTAAAGTGGACCTTAAAGTAGACTGAGGCTGCGAACTGAGCCTCGTGTTCATCTCCATTGTCTCACCGTTTATGGCCTTTGTGTTTTTCTACTAGGTTCCCGCCTCAGAGTGTCATTACCCTTTGTTTCGAGATTAGCCGGCTATCAGCTGTTAGTGGCTAAGGGGCCAGCTGCTAAGTGCTTTACCATGTCTGAGTTGGCCTGGCTGTACCATATAAAAGCTGACAGCTGCTATCAAGACGCAGCTACAGACCAAAAAGAAGGCTTCACCTATATTAATTCTACTCCATTTTTCCAAGTCAGTCTAAAGTGTTGGCAAATTCCCAATAAGTCCATAAACTGCTGGTTTGATCTTCATCTATATTCAGTACGCATCTTTATTTTCGATTGTTAATTTACCACTTTTGTAGAACAGTGAAAGGTTGATTAGGTGAAAGCTGTTGGACCAGGATAGTGGATTGTAATTATTATTATGTAAACATTTTTACATAGATAAAAAGACAGCATTTGTGCTTATTTTGTGTAAGAGTGTTTACCTGTCAAAATAGGGTTAGTATCCCCATCATATTGTAAAACGGCTGACAGTGACATTTAGCATGGTTTTGGTTAATAATATCAATTATTAATGATAATTAACTCATTGTAGTGTATCTCTGATCTCTATTTGTAAGGAACGATTTTTTGTTAGAATGTATTACTTCTGAATTAAGATGTTTAAATAGAATTTTGAAAAAATATTTATAGTCAATAATCATAAACTCTAACAAGATCATGCTATTGCAATAAAACACTAGTTTCACTTAAACCTTTTTATACATATTTAACAGGGGTAGTGTGGAAGGTGCTGTATATTTGTATGTATGTTTTGTTTGTTTCGTGACGGATCCTTGCCCTCCTTCCTCCTCTTCCGCTTGTAAGAGCGTTTGCCTGGCCAGCCACCTTGATGGCTCCTCTTCCCTCATCTCAGCTCTGGGCAAGTGGAAAGCGCTTTAAGAACTCCTCCAATCCATCTACTAAGTGTCGCCGATGTCGCCCTGCCTCCACCTAACTCCTGGCTTGTCTCTAAGGGTGAGATGTATTACTTCATTCTCTCTTCTCTACTGTTTCCTCATTCATATGCCCTTCAAGCACACTGTGTTTCCCACTCCTCTTTTTCATTCAGGTACACACGAGGACAAATGTGTTGGTACCCCTCGGTTAATGAAAGAAAAACCCACAATGGTAACAGAAATAACTTGAATCTGACAAAGGTAATAATGAATAAAAATTCTATGAAAATGAACAAATGAAAGTCAGTGCTTTGCAAACATGCTTCAACAGAATTATTTAAAAAAATAAACTCATGAAACAGGCCTGGACAAAAATGATGGTACCCTTAACTTAATATTGTGTTGCACAACCTTTTGAGGCAACCACTGCAATCAAACAATTCCTATAACTGTCATTGAGGCTACTGCACCTCTCAGCAGATATTTTGGCCCACTTCTCATGAGCAAACTGCTCCAGTTGTCTCACGTTTGAAGGGTGCCATTTCCAGACGGCATGTTTCAGCTCCTTCCAAAGATGCTCAATAGGATATAGGTCAGGGCTCAAATAAGGCCACTTCAGAATAGTCCAATGTTTTCCTCTTAGCCGTTCTTGGGTGTTTTTAGATGTGTGTTTTGGATCATTATCCTGCTGCAAGACCCATGACCTGCGACTGAGACCAAGCTTTCTGACACTGGGCAGCACATTTCTCTCTAGAATCCCTTGATAGTATTGAGTTTTTATTATACCCTGCACAGATTCAAGACACCCTGTGCCAGATGCAGCAAAGCAGCCCCAGAACATAACAGAGCCTGCTCCATGTTTCACAGTAGGGACAGTGTTCTTTTCTTCATATGCTTCATTTTTCCATCTGTGAACAGAGCTGATGCGCCTTGCCAAAACGTTCAATTTTTGTCTCATCTGTCCTTAGGACATTCTCCCAGAAGCTTTGTGGTGTTGTAATTATAGATTATTGATTAATTGAATATTTATCAAGAATTATAATTAAAATCATAATCCGATAAAATTAACTCCTTAACCAAAATCCTCGTTTATGAATTGAAACCAGAGCTGTCCTCTGGTGTTGTAATTATGGCTAAAGGCCTCTGATAATTACAATTATTAAATGTCACTGTTTAATCAACCGTTTCTGCCGAAACGTGGGGAACTTGTCCTTATTTTGACTGACAAATCACTCTTGCACAAAATAAACACAAAACGCCTTCTCTTTATCTACGTGAAAATTTATTAAATCAATCAGCCGGATACAATCAACTCCCCGATTCAATAATCTTCACCTACTCAAACATGCAAAGTTCTACACAAAAGGGTAAAATATCTAACTAACAAAATAAAGCAAAACAGCAGTGTGTGTGTATTGAATTAACCAGCAGTTATGGCAACAGTGGTAATATGACAAAAGGGATGTGGTGTGTTGAACGGGGTTTGAACAGTCCGCCAGAAGCGTAGCCCAGCGGGACACGGGCTGTCATAAAACCTCCACAGCAAAGTTGTAAACTCAAATAAGACAAAGAGTTATAAACCTTTTGGCGGCAAGTTAGCAAGCAGTAGAGTTGGAACAAAGAAAATGGTGAATTTCACCATGAGGTTACTGTCATAGTCCAGTACTGGCGCTCCGGTGTTCGCCCGGTAAGACAACTTGTGAGACAACTTGTGAGACGCGGCGGCCTCAGGACTCAATACAATGTTGCATGCAAATACAATTTCATAACATCAGACTATAAATTGCAATTCTGATCGCACTAAAAATCCTATCTCTCTCTACCCTGCCCAGACTACTTCTAAAAAAGAAATCAAAGAAAATAATAAAAGATGGGTATTACTTTGTGGAGCAATTCTTCAGGGCTGCCCGCGTGAGGGGGAGAGGAGGAGGGGGAAAGTTGGAAGTTAACGTGCGTTCACGGTTAACTTCGGGAAGAGCGGTCAATCTTCGTCCTTTGGCCTCCTTGGCGAAAGGGAAAAATATGATCTGACCGTCAGCAGTCGACTAGAACAAAAACAAGGTGGCGATCCGTCTCCTTGAAACTCCGTGGTTTTTTGGTTACGTGTTAAACTAACACCTTCGATCGGTAAAGTTGAAATTTCTGGCCTTCTTATTCCAGGAATTTCTGTCATGAACGTTCTTTTCGTGGCCAACGAAGGAGAATAAATGAAGACTCCACGTGGGACCTCTTCTTCTCCAGAGGATGCTTCAGTTGCGTGGTAATCTGTCGAGATCTCCAGCTGAAAAGCAAGGTTTAAAAGCGCCCGCCTTCCATATATAATCTCGTGTGACGTCAGACTTCTTGTGACGTCAGACTTGGGACGTCCCCGTCCTACCAGCCGCAGTGCCCACTGGGATTTGTAGTGGCGGACAATACTGGATACAAAATAGCCGATGATGTCGGAAGGCCTGGTGGTGTCCATGGTCCAATATTCAGCAAACAAGTAGTCCAACAGTGGCTTGTCAACATGTAGTTTGGCAAATTCCAGTCTGGCTTTTTTATGATTTGTTTTCAACAATGGTGTTCTCATGGTCATCTCCCATTAAGTCCACTTTGCCTCAAACAATGTCGGATGGTGCGATCTGACACTGATGTTCCTTGAGCTTTAATCTCTTTAGACGTTTTTCTGGGCTCTTTTGTTACCGTTCGTATTATCCGTTTATTTGTTTTGTCATCAATTTTCCTCCTGCGGCCACATCCAGGGAGGTTGGCTACAGTCCCATGGATCTTCAATTTCTGAATAATATGTGCAACTGTAGTCACAGGAACATGAAGCTGTGTTGTTTTGTGAAGAAACTGATGCCTGCTAGTAAGCTCCAGATATGAGGGATTTTAAGACAGCGGTGTTCAAAACAACGGTTATGAAGGCCAGGTCTGCTTGAATGAGGACTGGTTACCGAGGGGTATGATGGGCGAGGCAGAATTTAGAGAAGGTTTGCCAAGCAAAAGAATATGATCTGAATGTAGAAGGAGCTAGACCTGAATTACGGTAGTATTTTGCTGATTAGAGCAGAGAATATTGAGAACGGATGAATCCAGTTTCAGATCTTCAAGGGGTGGGATAGGAGTGGGTTGATCATTGGCAGTTGGACAGAGACTGCGAAAGACCTGAAATTTGGAGCGAGAGAGAGCATTCCCATTGAGTTAGAATAACCTGGAACGTGACGAGCGGAAATGATGAAGTTATATGTGACTGCTTGCTAGGTTATGCATCGGAGGTAGGGCATGATAGACTTAGAGGAGGAATGACCTTATTTATAGCTTCCACCATGGCTGCGTTGTCGCATAAAGCAACGATACGTTTTCTTTTCCAATAGTTGCCCCAGATGCAACAGGCTAAGGTGATGGGAATGATTTCATAGAATGCTGAAGATTCTGACTGAGTAAAGGGGGAGGGCCACACGCCGGTGAACCATTTGCCCTGAAAAACCCCCCAAAACCCATTGACAGAGCTACGTCTGTGAAAATGACAATACTAATATTGTCTGTTCATAAATTGTTTCATAAGAGTTTGTTATTCTGTTGCGGCAGTAATGCAGTTAATGCTTATAATTTAAAAACACTTAGTCCTGGAAGGTGCTATAAATTGATATTTTCAAACTGAACAGAGCAGTGCCGACCCAGTGTGCAGAGAGATAGTTTGCTCCACAATTATGACGGGAAAAGATATGGTTAAGATGTATATCGAAACAGTAAATGGTTCCTTAGCGCCCGGTTGATAAGGGAACAAGGTTGGCATAAATGTTCGAATGCGTAAATGAATATTTAGATATCTACGGAGCAAACAGGTTGCTGTTAAATGTAGCAGTTTTTTTTTTTCTCGCTTTCTCTGGTAGAGGGTGCTATTATTCTTTGGTAAGTTAGTCACGCTTAAGCGCAATACAAAGGTTTACTAGTTTCATTATTGGTTGAAACATTGTGCATTTTATTTAATGGTACACGGAAAAAATAGAAGGCAGTGGTTACAAGTTTTAATGAATATACGTGGTAAACAATATAAAGTGCTCTAGGGAAAGATTGACAAGGATAAAAGGGGTTGTAATAATTTAAGGTAAATAATTAATTTATGGTAAATTAATAAGGCAAAAAGGTTGAAACAGCATATTATTTGAGTTACTAAAGATATTTACGCTCTGTATATTTTTAGCTCTTATGATGTGTTCACGTGCAAGGCTCTGTCAACAAAAGGATTGTGAACCATCCATTTGAGAGACCCCCTTTTCCATCGGGACTACAGGAAGTAAAAAACTGAAATGAGTCAGCCGAGAGAACGACATCGCCGTAAAAGAAGGAGATACCATTCCAGTTTGTAAGGAGACTGGAGCGGAAAGCCAGCAGTTTGAGTTTGGCCGGGCAGGAGTGTTGGAAGAAAGGAGGAGAAGAACAAAGAGCGCTCTGATAGCGGACTGAACCGCAGGAATCAGGAGGTGGCTTGAGTCATGATAAAATTTCAGTGTCGAGAATAGACCAGTATAGGCAGACTTTTGATTGAGCGAGGGTGGATGCAGCTTTGGCAGAGAAAGATTTGTGATATTGACAGAAAATCGAGAAGCCATGTTTGAAATGTAGGTCGACGATGAGGGATGGATAGGTATCACGCTTATTCAATGCTCGGTTAACAGAGTAGAAGATGTCTCTGAAATGCTTAAAGGCGGCCACAAGCTCACCAAAAGGGAGATCTTAGAAAGGCGGGGATCAGATGATTTAAACACAGCAGTAAAGCCATCAGGGGAAGCAACACAGTGGTCAACCTCGGGAGATGGTAAAATGAGAGAAACCACATAAATGAGCTGCCCTTGCAGGATTTTGGAGCAGAGCCTGTATGAGGTGTTAGAATGTATTGGAGTATATGATATACTGTAACATAAAAAATACCCCAAATTCCAAAAGCTGCAGGGTGTCTTGGACAGGTCATACATTAACTACTATATTTATAAGTCAAAAATGCCTGAGTTCAGACTCGAAAAAAAAATTTACTCCTCCACATCGAGAGGAGCCAGTTGAGGTGGCTCGGGCATCTATACCGGATGCCTCCTGGACGCCTTCCTCGGGAGCTGTTCCAGGCACGTCCCACCGGGAGGAGGCCCAGGGGACGGCCAAGGACACGCTGGAGGGACTATGTCTCTCGGCTGGCCTGGGAACGCCTTGGGCTCCCCCCGGAGGAGCTGGAGGAGGTGTCTGGGGAGAGGGACGTCTGGGTGTCTCTGCTGCCCCCGCGACCCGGTTCCGGATAAGCGGAAGACGACGAGTACGAGTACGAGTACGAGTATTTTTTTTTTTTGCTTTACCAGCTACAAATACCTCTTCAGAAGAAAGAGTGAACTCGAAATATTTTTGCTTACAGCACTTTAAACCATGAAAGCACTTTTGAAGATGGGATGTTGGTACAAGATCAAATCAAAGGAAGCCATTTGTCAAATTTGATTTATGTTCAGTAAGTATTAGCTTCCTCAACAAAAAATTGTCTTTTATGTTTGAGTGTTAGAAATCCCTATGTTTGCTCACTAGTGAACTCAAGAACTCCTACAGCTGACCTTTACTATTTACAGTCTTAACAGACAAAACTGGACCATTTTGTACCACATTTTTTGAATTGATAAGTGTATAAAATCTTGGCCCAGATGCAAGAAAATGTCTCTTTTCATTTCTTATGCTCTAACTACTCCTTTGAACTCCTTTTATTTGTACAGTTTGGAGGATTATTCTACTCTGGATGAAAGAGGGACTCATTCTTCTCCCATCACCCCTCCTCTTTGGGTCTACACTCTCTCCTCTATTTTCGACCTTCTAATCTCATCCGCTCTCTTACTCTCCTCTGCTCTGAATCCACTCCTTTCCCCTTTTTTCCTCTTCCTCATTACTTTTCCATCCCATCCTCTATTTTCCGCAGTCCTCACCTCCCCCTTATCCCCTTTTCTCCTTTATTCTTTTCCTTTTCCCTGTATCTTCCTTCCTCAGTTCCTCTTCCTTCCATCAGTGTCTCCTGTTATTTCTTCTACAACTTTTAGTGTCTGTTCTCTATCTACAACTCCCTATTTTTGCTGCATTTACCTTCATCCTGTACCTCTGTTTTCTCCAGAGCTGGTATTTTTTTCATTTCTATCTGGCCTTTCCACTAGTTGGACCTCTCCCCAATATTTTCTCCCATTGTGACCATTACTTCTACAATTTCTCTCATCTAACTCACTTTCCCAAAGTGTCATGTTTCTAAGCTGAACAGCAAACTCTACCAAGGCATGAAGGTCTTTCTTGTTTATCCATTCTCTCTGCTAATTTATTCAGTTGCTTATGCCCTCCTCTCACCATACTTTGCATTCCTCCATTTTTCTAACTTTGCTTAGTGTCTAACCCACTCATGCAACCCAAGCTTTTTTGCCAACACACACACACATTTAAGCATACACAAGCTCTGATTGCAACCTGGTGGAGCGTTAAATTACAGCCTCACCAACACCGCTGTGAGGAATCTCTGTGCATTCTGCTTGCCGTCTATTATCCTGTTTCTCCCTCACCCCTTGTTTTCTCTTCTTCCACTTCTCTATCTTCACTGATCATCCTCTCCACCCTGACACCCATTATTCTCTCACCTGTTGCTTTGTGCTTTATAATTATTTCTTTGTAAAAGATTTCTGTTTTTATCATTGTATGCATCTTCTTGTAATTTTTTAATTTACCTGTTTTGTTCTATTTGTTGACTTTGCACAACATCACTCTCTGCTTCTTCGGATTGTTGTGTGCACATTTGCTATCTTTCTTGTCATCAAATATGACAAAGAAACAGATCATGAAGCTCTGCTCATTCTCAGCAGTTCTCTTTTCATCTTTTTGCCCCCTAACCTTACCCCCCCGATTTTTCTGCTAATTCCCACCGCCCTTTTCTCAAGTCTATCTTCTTTATTTCCCTAATTCTCCATTCAGTCACTCTCTTGTGATTTCCATCATGATTCTCCTCACTAACTCCCTTCCATCTCACCCCTTCTCCCCCAAGCACTCATTATCATTTGTGTGTCTGTGTCAGGTTTCATCCTGTCAGTGAAAGGTCAACAGGAGGGATTTCCCTTGGCATCACAGCTAGCAGCTTTAGCACTCTACACCACTGGCCTTATGTCACATATTAACAATAGGGCCAGAAGCCATACCCTATAATGCCACCAGCCAGCATATTAAGTAACTACCAAATAGCCCCAAGCTAGAGTAACAAAAGCCTTTTAAAGTGTAAGATAAAGCTTTAGCACTTATTATCATTAGTTGATGGCTACAGAATAGCTTAACAGCAACAGATCTTTTTTGGATATTTAAAATGCCAGTAGGTGTCGTATGCAGGATTTAAGCACTGAGCTAGTGTCATATTATGGCTTAGGGAGGTTGCACAACTTTTGTGGCTGAGAAATTATCATGCTGTCAATTTTCTGGTGATGAAATCCAACAGATCACCAGGACAGGTTAAAATTTAACCTATCTGGTGGTGGTAGAGTTGGTGCTCCTTAAAATGACCCAAGGAAATGGGCAGATTTTTAAATCATATACCTATGACTTTTCTTGATATGGACAAGCATACAGACATCTACTTGAATCCTGGCCCTAAAAACTTACACCCTAGCACCTAGTTTGTAGTTTTTGTGCCTGGTGACATTCTGGTGCTCCATAGTTCCACAATATTTGCAAACTCCTTGATAACATGGGTCTTTGAAGATGTGTTATTTACTTTAGCAAAGTATGAAGAAAATGACCTAGGAAAAAAAGTAATTTAAATTAATTCTCCCAACACTAACCCCTTACTCAATTTAAGTTCACAGACCAAACAGTTTCTGTTGGTGTTTCCCACGCTGCTATTCATCCATTTAGCCATGTTAATAACTCACCTAACTCACAAAGGATTTCACCAAAAGGTTTATTTTCAATACTCCTGTCCTCACAGCCCGGGCTGAGGCTTTACAATATTTTGCAAACATGGAATATATTATCTCAGAATTTTAATCACTAAATTCTCTCCTTTGCTATTCACAGCAGTGCATGGGCTCCTGTGTCTCTGTGATGCAGTATGCACTGCTCACAAGAGGTGAAACTTACTCTGTTTAACCAATCGAAAGTTGAATTTCTTGATACATTGAAAACTATTTTGAGTGACACATGTTTAAACCAGGTGAAAATACAGAATACTCAAAATACATAATGATGTATAATGTATAATAATATAACCACATTTTTTTTGACTGGGTTACAGCAACACCTTATCATAGCAGCAATGTTCACACAATTTTGTCCAGGTGTATGTCAGACTTTTATAATAAGATGTTTGAGACTTTTCTGGGCATGCACTCGTACAGCTGGAAATGCAATGGGCATGCATCTGTTTCAGTGCACGGAAAGCAAAGCATGATGTATAAAGCCTTTTGTGGGATACGGCTGTTTTTTAACAATGCAGACAGGAGTCGTGAGCGAGACTTCTTTTATGCTGATACCATTGAGGGTTTTCAGCTTTCTTGATTAAGAACAGTTTGAATCTTTGGTGAAAGCTTTATGGATAGATAGTGGTGCAGTTTGTGCTTTAAAAACTCACCCATGACAAACTTTTCATCCTGACTGTGGAAAATGTTCCTCTCGATGCCAGATACCAGAATTACATCCCTTTGAAACTCTATATACAAACTCTATTAAAATTAGATAAGTTATATTTTTTTAAAGGGCATTGTCTTGCAAACCAGAGAACACACTCTGAACAGGGTTACAACAGAGTTGCACTGTACCATATCTAATCTGTGGTCATGGAGTAACTATCTTCATTAATTGCCAAAAACTATTCAAACAGTCCTTATTCCCAAAGCTTTCCATGCTTTTTGTGTCTGGCATTCCTCACTTTTGAGCATTTTGTTTTCTTTCTAGCCTGTTTTATCTTGTTTTCGTAGAAAAAATTTGAGACCCTGTGCAATAAAATGACTACCAGCCTTTTTATTATTACCTGATCAATGCTAGGGCCCGCAGATGAAGACGAGGTCATGGCGACTAGAGTTCCGGTCGAATACTACCGCCTCTCAGTCTGCCGGTTCTTCTGCTTTATGTTGAGAGCATGGGAAATCTCCAACAAAGACTTAAAATTCTGTGCAAATCTGTCAAGGAGATTTGCGTTGTGTATTCACGTAAGCTGTTTCTATTGGTGAAGCATGTTATTTTTCAAACCAATCACATATAGAATATCGATGATGTGTTACAGATACTTCCAGTTACCAAGGTCCCTGAATGCAACAGCTGGGAAAATGCTGTTCAGCCGCTGTGTTGAGCTGTCAGTCATGATTCCACACCCCCGTGATATTAGGCCCGGTTCCCCACGCCACAACAGGGCCAGAAGTTTGAAGCCGTAAAAAATAAAATCTGCAAGTGCAGAAAAAAAACTTGAATCTGAATAGTTTTGAACTTTTTTTTTCCAGTTTCACATCTTTTTTTCAGTTGCAAAACTTTTTTCCAGGTTTCAAAATTCTTTTGGGGTTTGAGGTTCAAAATAATTTTTCAGGTTCAAATTTACTTCTTTTGAACAAACTTTATGGCCCCAATTTAGCTCCGTATGTATGCATCAACTTATTACATACTGTTCTTCTGAATCTGGGTAAAAGTTTTGTTATTGTGATGTTAGGATCTGATCACTAGCATAAATTAAAGACGACATCTATTCTGTGATATCAGCTACGTTTACAAGCACAACAATCAGGAAGAAATAAAGTTGGAAGTGAGTAAATCTATGAATTGTTTTCTCCTGGCTAATGTTTTACTTCCTTCTCTCTGCTGTGCCTGCACAATAAAATCTGTTCAACCACCCATGGTTGCTTGGCATCGTATCAAGGTGCTTTCTGAATCTGGCACACAGGCAGAGCTGATAAGCTTTCAGTTTTGAGCGCATACATGAAATTTCTGTGACCATGCTGCATGACAGCTGTGACCTGTAAATGAGCCTAACTATCACATCTCCATCCACCCTAATCTTTCCATAGTTGGTGTGGGTGGGGGGACAGGGATGGGGCCGGGTGCCAGTGGTAAATAGTGGGGTACACCCCGGACAGATCCCCAGTTTCTCACAGGGCCTGCTGGGTCTCACTTACTGGAATGTTTGACACACACACACAAAAGAGGACTGTAAGAAGTTTTGCAGTGTTCTGACTTTACTGCAGCCATTCAAAATGAATGAAGTTCAGCATCGCAAAAAGCATGGAAAAATGTATGTCAGAGTGTTTCTGACCCCACTTAATGAAATGATACATCTTTAAATGTTTGGGTTTTTTAATTCTGATAATATATATATATTCTCCAAACATCCAGATAAATCTACACAGGACAGGTGCAGCAGTTGTACATAAGATTATTATTACATAAATATTAGATGATCTTTGAAATGTCAAATGAGAACTTAAAAACAACTTCCTAACTGTGAAATGCTGATAATGCTACTTCATTTGTACATATATTTTACCTTGCTGATTTTTTCTAGGTTGATAAGATCTGAAACACAACAAGTAAACACGTTCCTATAGAAGATACCTTAAGTTTTGGACATATCTTTGTTAAATCCATCATCTGAAAATCTACAAAGGCAAAGCTACCCACCTAAAGTGAGAGGGCAAGCCCAAAATACATTTGTGAATCTACCCGAGATGCATTGAGGACTGTTTTCTTTAGACCACTTTCAGAGATTGTCTGGGACACTCTGCATTAACTTTGTAGAACAGAGTCAGTCCAGGGAATCAACACCCTATTTAATTAACATGTAAAGAGTGTTACCAAAATCAACATAGTTGTTATGTAATTCAAAGTAATTGAACACCAATCTTGAATACTGCAAATATAGAGCTATTCTGGTTAAAAGTTAAAATTTTTGCATAAGTTGGTTTTTTCATTTAATTCATATTTCCTGCAAACCTCCAGACAGACCTACACAGGACAGGTGCAGCAAGTATACATAACATTATCATAACATAAATATTAGAGGATGTTATTATTTAAAGACAACAATGTTATAACATTAGGAAATATAATCTAGACATAGAATGTAGTAATAATAACTTTGTCATTACATGTCTATAAAAAAGTAATAATTGACGAGTTCTTCATTTGACTTTCTTGCTCACTGCAGAGGCTAGAGATGCATTCATGCGACTTCACAAATTATTAAGATGTTATTCCGGTGCCCGGGCTAGGGGTTTGTTTTCTTTTTCTGAATCCCTTTAGTTCAAAGCTACAGTCAAGAAAAGTTCAAAATCCTTTATGGCCAAAGTAAGGATTGCTAAAAACTATATTGAGCTTCTGACTGTTGATTTGAGTAAAAATATGTTATTGCACATTCATTGCAGTCATACAGTACTTTGCTTTTGCATCCTAACTGTGCAATGCCAAAATGGTTCCTTATGTTTACCTATGGTTTACCTTGCTCATTATTTTTCTACAGTGATAAAATGTGAAACCTGGATAGTTTTGTTTGACAGATTAAACCATGTGGATGATGTGACCTTCCACAGGCCTCCTATTCTTTTTGAATTTAAGTGTACTTTACTAACAATATGGAGTCAAGATGGTTTATTTTTTAAGATGCTTTAGTCCTTTACAATCTGAGTGTATTCAGAAGTTAGCTATTGGAGACCTTTGATTGTATCTGTGATGACTGGAAGACAAAGGAGAACACAGCAGAGCTGTAAGAACCGGGGTAAGGCCTGCTGCAGCATGTCCTCCATGTGAATTGAGTGCCATGAGGTTCCGGCAATGGTCAAAACTGATGAAGTTGAGCTGGAAATTCCACTCGCCAGTCTGGCTGCAAAGCAGAGTTACAGTCATCAGACCAATCTTTAAACAGCCATGCCAAGTTTCAGTCATTTAGCTTTACAGATGGGTTACATAGTGATGTAGAGAGCATTTTCTATAGCTCCTACTGTTAGAATCTAAAATTGTTAACTATTTTTTTTATTCAAAACTTTAACTAGTTTTTAGGTTGACAGCAGATCATGCCAGACAATGTTGTCTAAAGTTCTATGTCTGTATGTTTCACCCAGACAATGTGATAAATATAATTAAATGCTATTTGGAGCATATTCTCCCCATGCATGTGTGGATGCTCTTTGGGTATTCTGGCTTCCCCCCACAGTCCAAAAGACTGTTAAGTTAATTGGTCTCTTAAATTGCCCCTTGGTCTAAGTGTGTGTGTTGTTGGGACCCCAGCCATGGGTTACAACATTAAAGGCCAGTAAGAACTTTGCTGGAACTTTCAAAATAAATCGCATTAACCTACTTCTAGCACAGCCAGGAACAGGAACAGAAGGGAGTAAAAGCGGACTTCACGTGACGTCACTGTTTGAATAAAAACATAGTGCGCCAACACACAGACCTCTTCCACGCAGGTCCCCAGCAGAACTGGAAGGAGGGACACAGCTCGCTAATGTCTCTTTGCTGGCAAACAGACATAACTCTTCATACTGGATCGAGGAGTGGCATACGATCACGCGATCATATGAACCAAGTTAAGTAGGAATGAACTGCTGTTTGTGTATCTGGTATTCATTCATGAATGGGGTAATTGAGGTGCAAGCGTGGCTTAATCTTTCTTTCTGAGGTCTACAGAAGCAAACTGTGTTCCAGAGAGTTCCCAGCAGAGACCGGAGGGGAGCAGTTTTTCCCGGTCTCAAGGAAGGACAAAGGTACCGCAATACAATGCCCCTCTGTGTTTAATTGCCCACTAAGCTATCTTAGACAGAAAAATCCACTTTGAATAAATAATTGAATCTGACTGCACTGTTCAATGATTAGGATTAGTTGGAATGTATGTACCTGACTTTTGTGAAGTGCCTTGAGACAACATGTGTTGTGAATTGGTGCTATATAAATAAACTGAATTGAAAATAAACTGAATAGTGCCACCAGATTAGCTGTTCAGTGCATGTGCTCAGTTTATGTGTTCTGTGTTCATGTTTTTAAAGTTACGACAAACTTTATTTAAAGGATGATTTTAAACACAGAAGATCGGCCATAACGCGCCGTCCATCGTTATGCATTTTAACATTTTTATTAGTGGTATTTTAAAGGAATGTGTTTGATTCTGGTGATAAACTACACGTTTCTTTTGTTATCCCCAACTGCTAACAGCTAAGAACACATGCTTGCCTACTATGAGTTGGCTAAAGATCATTTACCCAAAAAGGTTGTTAGTTTTCAATCTAGGAAATAATATTTCCCTAAATAGTATTTATTAAACTTGATAACTAATGAAACACCATAAGACCCATTTATCCAGAAAGGTTTGGCTCTTATTCAAAATAATATTTCCTTAATTATTATTTTATAATTCTTTAAATAATATTTTAATAAATAATGGCAGCTAATTAAACACCATTGAGAGTGGGTCATCCAGAAGGTTGATTTTATTCAGCAAATAATTTTTTAAAAATGTTTTCTCAAAATGCTTTGTCTGATTTTGCATTGTGAATGGTTGTTTAGAGGTATACCAACTATTGCCTAAGTTGGTTCAAAGACTAACTTAACTTAATTTCCAGATTCTTCAAGATAATCCTTGGTTCTCAAACATAAATACTGCATGGTAATATTGCATCACTCTCAGACATGGTTTTCAACCCTTAACAGACCGAAATATTATTTCATAAAATATTAAAGTATTAGTATTAAATAATATATCCATATTCATTTTGTCCATATGTATTCTGTCCAGGGTGTACCATGCCTGTCACCCAATGACCGCTGGAGTTAGGCACTGACCCCCCTACCCTCCATGCCCATGCAAGGATGAGTTAGTATAGACAATGGATGGATGAATGGATGCATCAATGGTCTATACTTTATACTTTATTTTACTAGAGTGGAGATAAGCACCAAGACGATCCATCCAAGACGATGGATGGATAGACAGGCACAGTTGTCCCTATAAATATATTTCCACATTTTTAGTACTCATTAAAAACCTTAAATGGGGAGTAGTAATTAAAAAAAATGAATACATCTGGCCCAAAGTCCTCAAGTGCAACACCTTACTGTTTTATTCTTTGAAATTCGGGACGTAGCTTCAGCAGAGAAAACTTCTAACAAGCACTGGAGGCCACAGGCTGTTGTCCTCTTCCAATCATTATTATTACAGTGCAAAATACAAATGTCATGCTCACATTGTGACCCAGTCATGACATTGGAACAAAGAGGGAACTATTAATCAGTTAAGATTTAAATGAAAGGTAAAAGGTAAATATGCAACAGCTAAGTGTAACAAAAATGGAAACATGAGTGACATGAAATTGATTATGTGTAATGTGTTTGCCATTCCCTAAAGAGATATTACTGATGTCATACCTGCTTGTGTTTTTGTAATATTACCTGGTCTGGTCCTTTGTTTTCTGTCTCCCTGCACGCCAAGCCCACACCTGTTATGTGTTTTCCCCTGATTGACTTGTCACATTTGTCATTGGTTCCCCCTGCTGTTCAGTTTTTGTATTTAAGCCAGTTTGTTTCCTTTGTTCCCCGAGGGTTCCTTATGTTATGTGTATGTGCGATCTCGTGTGTTGGCTACCCTGTCTGTGTCCTGCCATGGATAATAAAGAGTCATTTTACCTGAAAACCATGAGCTTCAGGAGTTCTTCCCTGCATTTTGGTCCATCAAAAACCCAAATTATGACAACTAATTGATTTAATTATTTCCTAATTGTCTCTATTGAAATTGTGGAAAAGTTAATTACAGCTGTTTCATTTCATCAGTGGACAGGTTTATGATTTAAGGTTTACAAACAGAATTATTCTAAAATGTAGAGACAGCCCTACAATACACTTTTCTACTTTAGCTTTACACAGTCTGACAACATATGACACATCGCTGGAAGGAACCTTCTTAGTGGAGGCTAAGACACACTTCCTATGATAACTTTAAACTAAGCAGTTTACACAGTGCAAAATGTAATGAACAGATCCGAAACAATATAATGACTTTTGGAGCAAAAGTTCAGGCAAGTCGTAAACCACCACTTTTCAAACTTCCTGCAACTGGTAGCTGTGCTGGATACCAGCTTGTTCGAAAAAAAGTGGAGATTTATTTCATGTAAGATTTTGATTTCTGTTCTGCTCTATCATTATGTAACAGCTAATAATATGCTCACAAACATCTATATATGAACAAATGCAGGGTTCTTTTGCTTTGGCTTGTGTGGCATTACTGTTAAGCTGCTATGTCGTTTGACTACCATTGGAAGGCCAGCAGCCCTGGCAAGCTATCACTTGCTAAAGTAGCAAACCAATGCTTATTTTTTTAATTTGTACATTTTTCTTCAAATAGCTAATACATTTTTTGGTTAATAACTGAAGAAACAAAACCCACCTTACTTATTCTAGAAATTTGTCAGTTTACAATATATAATATTTTAAATCGATATTGACAGTAAATAATTTAAATTGTGCAATTTATATTTTCTACCAAACTAAACCTATGTCTAATAACTAAGTCAAAAACAAATGTCCCTCCTAGCAAGCACCAAAGATTTTACCTCCAGAAGAATCACATCTGAGTTATAATTATGCAAGAAAACAATGCAACATGAGTTTAAATTGTCCTCTTACTTGTAATATGTTGATTAATCCAGATAACATGTTTATTTTGCCAGCGACAGCTACTAGGATTTAGTGCCATTAGCATATTGCCTGTTTGTTTTCAGCTTATGTTCACTTTTTTCATTTAGGTTTTTCAATGGGGATAGCAGCTTCTTATTAAAGCCGTCAACATTCATAACCAGAAACACCAACATCATAGAAGGCACGCAGAAGTATGCTACTCACACCTACATATAATATATATAGACACAAATGTTTATTTACACAAAACAAAAAGGGTTAATATATGTGTATGCACCAATTTCCAGCCTGGCAGAACTTAATCTTAACCATCATTTTTTATTTCAGTCCAAAAGTCAACAGTGCTGATGCAAAAATAACAATTACCTAACTTGCCATATGATTTAATTTACATTACTCATTCATTTATTGTGTATGTTTTTACCTGAGGTGAAATTATCTTTTAAAAAGTGTGCAGGCAATAAAGGGTTTGCCATCTGTTAACGACTGTGTGTTCTTGTATAATTGGTTTAGAATCTTGTATCGGTTACAAAACGTTCACTGTCCTTGAGGCAGTGTCTCAGTTTCTCTGGGATTTCTGATTGATAGCTATTAAAATAATTAATTAAACCAATAAGTCCCATGTATTATGTAGCATTTAAAGGAACTCAAACACAAACTAAAAGAATTGTCTCTCTTTCAGTGCTTGTTCATAAAGGCTTTGTGAAAAGGATCACCTTTGACTTTTTTGTAAGTTTGAAACTTCAGACAAAGAAAAATCTTACTAGACGTAAGTCACATTAGAGGGAGGATGTTGCCAGTTTAGTAAGGCCAAGACTGCTTTTTCTTAGAAGTAATAATGAAACATCTGATTCTGTACTGGATAAACCTTACCTTGCAAATGCATATCTCTTGAACTTTTTAACAAGACAAAAAAATCTTTCTCTATTCTTTGCTGTAACGTAAAGTAGATTCTCCTTTGGATTTAGAGTTGGACGTTGACTGGGTCATTCTAACGGATGAATATGCTTGCTTTAATCTAAATCCTACCATGTAGCTCTGAACCTCTACATCAGTGTCAAGTTCTTTTAACCCATCTTAAGTCTTTCTTCCAGGTTTGCACAGTATTAAGTTTTATCCATCTTCCCACGTACTCATTGCTTTCCATGTTTTGCTTTCCATGACGAAGGAAAACAGCCCCACAGCCTGATGCTGCCACCACCATGTTTCACTGTGGGGAGGGTGTGTTGAGTGTGGAGAGTTTCTCCCACACATACTCTTTTGCATTAAGGCAAAAAGTTTAAGTTTTGTTTCATCTGACCAGAACACCTTCTTCCACATTTGCTGTGTTTGCTATTGCTTGTGGCAAAATGGTAATGAGACCTCTAATTGATTTTTATTTGTAAAATAAAATAACATTGTGTAATAATAATAAAGCAATCCATCATTTTCATTTCACTTTAGAAATGAGATCTACCTTTTGTTGGTTTATTACATAGAATCTCTATAAAATAGATAAGATTTTAACATTACACAATGTGAAAATGTTAATAAGTATAAAATATTTTGCAGGGCATGGTAGTTTTGACACATAGGAAACATGATCTGTTTAAATGATTACACTTAATTCTCTACATGGGATACAACCCTGCTATAAACAGTGAATAATGTATCTTCTTTTCACAACAGCAGATTTTTCCAAGCAACCAGTTAACCACTAACCATAATTTGTAAACGTATTCAAAGTCACAGTTTAATGCAGGTCATTCCCATAGAGTCAATAAAGAAATAAAAGTGGAAGTTAATCTCCTAAAGTCAGATTTATCTTTCCTGTGTCATAATGTAGCGTTTCTTAAAACTCTGAGGAGAACACAACCACAGATTCAGGACAGCGTTTTAACAGATTTATTTCTTTGGTGAAAGAACAAGGCGAGACAGGGACCCACGCAATGACAGCAGGAGACAGGTTCTTTTCTGGAAGGGAAGGTGACAGGGTTATGGATATTCCAAGGGAATTTCAAGGTGTCTTCTTTGAAGAAAGATTAGTCCAGGAACTTACAGCCGGAGCGGTAGTGGTTAAGCTGGGGAGGTTAGTCTTTTCCTCTAAGATGGAGGTTGGCAGAATGTGTGTGGTAGACGACAATTTCCTTTCTTTCCTTTATCTCTCAAGTGACCACTCAGTTTAAGCGTTTCCACGTAGGAGGGTGGACAGGCAGGTGACTACAGAGGTAGGTTCTCCAAATCCTCACCTTATCAAGGGCCAGAAGCTGAGAAGGCAGGGAGACTCACGGAGAGAGATGAGGAACGAACTTAGAAGATCGCTCAAAAAACAGATCACAGGAACAGGAGCCTTAAAACATCAGGCAAGTTTGGGGAAAAGACAAGAGAAAAATTTCGATTAGGTTTAGCAAAAATGTATGTATAAGCACTGCACATCACGGTCAGTACCACAAAAATGTAGCAACGGGCTGACGTCTACCTCCTGGTCTCAGCTCCTTAAGTAGGCCAGTGATTAGGCTCTGATCAGTATCACCTGCCAGGAAACGCTCTAGAGCAGAGGGTGGAAACAAAAACACACACATACACTGCGCACCATAACAGAGTCCTGACATTACTGACTGGTGGAAGGAGCAGACAACCTCTCAAAATCAGTGATGAGAGATGGATCCAAAATGAAACTGCGAGGCACCCAAAGACGAGCTTCAGGACCGTACCCCTCCCAGTCCACCAAATACTGAACGCCACGACCCCTGCGCCGGGAGTCAACAATGCGGCGAACAGTGAAGGCAGGGTGGCCATCAATGTCCCAGGCGGGTGGAGGGGGTCTGGAAGCAGGGCACAAAGGACTGGACATGACTGGTTTAATCTGGGACACATGGAATATGGGGTGGACACGATAATGGGATGGTAACCGTAAACAGACGGTGGTGGGACTGATGATAGAATCAACCTTGAAGGGGCCCAAAAATCTGGGAGCCAACTTCTTGAAATAAGCCTTCAAGGGGAAGTTTTGAGATGACAACCAGACCTCTTGCCCTGGGGAATAAGTGGGGGCAAGTCTTCTCTTCTTATCCGCATACTTTTTATTTTGAGCAGCAGTGCATTGGAGGAAGGTCTTGATTTGGTCCCAAATTCTTTTACAGGTAGACATGTGTCTGCGGACAGATGGAAGAATGGGATCAGGCAAAGAAACAGGGAGGAGAGAAGGCTGAAAACCAATAGAGGCCTCAAAAGGCGAGAAACCAGTAGCAGCAGAGATGTGACTGTTGTGAGCAAATTCTACCCAAGGTAGATGTTTGCTCCAAGAGGTGGGGTTATTATTGCACAAGCAACGAAGGGTGCTTTCAAGCTCTTGGTTAAGCCTCTCGCACTAACCGTTGGTCTGGGGGTGATAGCCAGAAGAGGTTTGGGGACTAGCCCCAAAAGCTGTACAAAAATCCCTCCAGACCTGAGAAATAAACTGAGGACCACGATCAGAGAGAATCTCTGTGGGGATACCATGTAATTTGAAAACATGCTTAACCAGGAGTCTAGCAGTTTCGGAGGCAGAGGGGAGCTTGGTGAGAGCTATTAAGTGGCAAGCCTTAGAAAACTGGTCAATGATAGACAGTATGACCGTCTTATTCTTGGATGGGGGAAGTCCGGTAACAAAATTCAAGGCTATATGTAACCATGGATGATTCGGAACAGCCAGCAGTTGAAGGAGACCTGCCGGGGGTTGGTGAGAATGTTTGTTTCTAGCACAGATAGTACAGGCAGCAACAAACTAAGCAGTGTCTTTATTTAAAGAAGGCCACCAGAAATAACGGCGAAGAAACCGATAGTACGGCTGGTTCCTGGGTCACCGGAAAACTTGGAGGAATGACCCCATTGTAACACTTTGGATCTAACAGACTCAGGAACGAACAGGTGACCAGGTGGACCTCCATCAGGGTCAGGCTCAACCTGTTGAGCTCGGCGAATAAGGTCTTCAAGTTGCCAAGACAATGCACCTATCACACAAGATGGGGGAATGATGCGCTCAGGTTCCGTCTCTTCTTCGGAAACAGAAAACTGTCTAGACAAAGCATCAGGTTTGAAATTCTTAGTACCTGGGCGGTAGGTGATAGAGAAGTTGAATCGTGAGAAGAATAGTGACCAACGTGACTGACGGGGGTTAAGACGTTTGGCTTTCTGGATGTAAGCTAGGTTTTTGTGGTCTGTCCATATAACAATGGTTTGTGACGTTCCCTCTAACCAATATCTCCATTCTTCAAGTGACATTTTAATGGCGAGTTGTTTTCTTTCTCCAACATCATAATTTTTCTCAGCGGGGGAGAATCGCTTAGAGAAAAAGGCAC
The DNA here is from genome assembly GCA_036173005.1 of Crenichthys baileyi. Taxonomy (NCBI): domain Eukaryota; kingdom Metazoa; phylum Chordata; class Actinopteri; order Cyprinodontiformes; family Goodeidae; genus Crenichthys; species Crenichthys baileyi. Next base: position 60,429 of record JAHHUM010000941.1, read on the forward strand.
ATGGGTGCAACTTGCCATCAGCCGGGGAGCGTTGAGAGAGGACAGCTCCAACTCCTATGTCCGATCCATCAACCTCTAGAATAAACTGTTCTTTGGGGTTGGGATGAGTTAGAACAGGAGCAGATGCAAAACACTGCTTGAGGGTAACAAAAGCCTTATCAGCCTGAGGAGACCACACGAAGGGTTTTTTTTATGGATGTCAAGGCAGTAAGTGGAGAAGCTATACGGGTGAAATCCTGGACAAAACATCTGTAAAAATTGGCGAAGCCCAGGAAACGTTGAAGTTGTTTGCGATTAGTGGGGGTTAGCCATTCTTGAACTGCAGAAATCTTATGGGGGTCTGGCTTCACCTGTCCACCCTCAAGAACAAATCCACGAAAGGTTACAGTGGGAACATGAAATTCACATTTCTCGGCTTTGATGAATAGGCTGTTTTCTAAGAGTCTCTGCAGCACTGACCGGACATGATTGTGGTGATCCTTAGGGTCCTTAGAAAAAATTAGTATGTCATCCAGGTAAACAAAAACGAAGACGTTCAGGAAATCGATCAGGACGTCATTTACGAGAGCCTGGAAATCAGTTGGAGCGTTAGTTAAACCGAAAGGCATAACTAAATACTCATAGTGTCCAATAGGAGTCTTAAATGCAGTCTTCCACTCATCCCCCTCTCGAATCCAAACCAGGTGATAGGCGTTTCGCAGGTCCAGCTTGAAGAAGATGGTAGCTCCTTGAACTGCTTCAAAAGCTGAAGAGAGAAGGGGAAGAAAGTACTTGTTCTTGATGGTTATATCATTTAGGCTGCGATAATCGATGCAGGGTCTGAGAGAACCGTCCTTTTTGGACACAAAAAAGAATCCAGCTCCTAAGGGAGAAGAGGAGGGGCGAATTATGCCTGACTTAAGTCAGACATTGATGTATTTTTCCATAGCCTCACGCTCAGTTTCAGCAAGATGAAACAGGTGACCTGAAGGGAGTGGGGCACCAGGAAACAGGTCGATCGAACAATCATAGGGACGATGCGGAGGAAGAAACAGGGCAGAGTCCTTACTGAAAACACACTGGAGATCATGATACTCCTTGGGTACATTAGACAGATCTGGTTCAGAATGTGGGATGGAATGGGAAGAGGAACAGACGGCCGAAAGAAGGCAGGAAGCATGACGGTTTTGGCTCCAAGCTCAATACGGAATGAGACCAGTTTATAAAGGGGTTATGAGTTTTGAGCCAAGGATGACCCAGAACAATCTGAACCTCTTTAGTGGAAAAACAAAAAATGAGATAGTCTTGTGATGGTTCCCTGAAGTAACTAACTCAAGGTTTTCAGTCTGATGAGTGATGGAGTGAAGGGCTCGGCCATCAAGGGAATTAACTCTGATGGATTGATTTAGTTCAAAAACGGGGAGATTGAATTCATGAACCAACTCTGGACTGATTAGATTCTGTTCAGATCCTGAATCTATCAAAACCATTAAAGGAATCTGAACTTGTGACGCAAACAAAGAGGCAGGGAGAGTTAATTGAGAGAAATGACTGCTATGAATAGCGCCCGCCAGCACCCCCTGTCTTACTGGCGGGCCCGATCTTTTGGGCGAACAGGGCAATGGGAAAGAAAATGACCGGAACCACCACAATACAGACAAAGATCTGAACTGCGTCGTCTCTGTTTCTCCTCTAAAGAGAGATTAGTTCTGCCTATTGGTATGGGTTCGGACTGCTGGTTGTTTACACTAGGATGCTTGTCAAAAACTGATGACGTCATGTGCTGCGACTGACCAGGGCGTCTGAGAAATGGAGTACTAAACCCCTTCTTTATACGGTTTCTTTCCCTTCTCCAGTTATCAATTCGAATGGATAATTCAATCAATTCTTCTAGAGAGCTTGTTTCGTCTCGACATGCTAGTTCATCCTTTAAGCTTTCATTTAAGAAATTTAATATAGCGCTTTTTTGGGCTGGGGAATTCCATTTTGACTCAGCCGCAAGTGTGTGGAAGTCAATAGCCATGTCAGCTACCGACCTTGCGCCCTGTCTAAGAACCAAAAGTTTCTTAGCTGCCTCCTCGTTACTTATTTTGGGAGGTTAAGGTTAAGTTAAATAAATCCAAAAACTCCTGAAAAGAATAATACTGAATAGAAACTTCATCAATAAGAGCCTCCGCCCACTGTAGTGCCCTGTCCCTGAGTAACCCGACTATGTAAAATATTTTACTGGCGTCGTCTGGGAATGACCATAGGGATCGGTGGAAAACAAGTGTGCATTGAAGAAGAAACCCTCTGCTCTTACTCAAATCTCCAGAAAAAGACTCAGGAGGTGGTGGGAGGATTTCCCAGCTTACCGCTCGTGACTGGACCGGAGTGGGCGGCGCCGGAGCTAGAGGAAGAGCAGAGGGAGTACTGTTAGTGGAAAACGAGGAAAACACTGCTTGAAGCTGTTGAGCCATGAAATTTATTGTTTGTTGAAAATCAGTTTGCTGTTGGGACAATGATTGAAGTGTAGCCTGATGCTGCCCAAAAAGAATGCCCTAATGGGAAACAGCTGTCCATAGTTGTGCCTCAGAGTTATCTTGGTCAGCCCGTTCTGTCATAATGTAGCGTTTCTTTAAAACTCTGAGGAGAAACACAACCACAGATCAGGACAGCGTTTAACAGATTTTTTCTTTGGTGAAAGAACAAGGCGAGACAGGGGACCAGGAATGACAGCAGGAGACAGTTCTTTTCTGGAAGGGAAGGTGACAGGGTTATGGATTCCAAGGGAATTTCAAGGGTCTTCTTTGAAGAAAGATTAGTCCAGGAACTTACAGCCGGAGCGGTAGTGGTTAAGCTGGGGAGGTTAGTCTTTTCCTCTAAGATGGAGGTTGGCAGAATGTGTGTGGTAGACGACAATTTCCTTTCTTTCCTTTATCTCTCAAGTGACCACTCAGTTTAAGCGTTCCCACGTAGGAGGGTGGACAGGCAGGTGACTACAGAGGTAAGGTTCTCCAAATCCTCACCTTATCAAGGGCCAGAAGCTGAGAAGGCAGGGAGACTCACGGAGAGAGATGAGGAACGAACTTAGAAGATCGCTCAGAAAACAGATCACAGGAACAGGAGCCTTAAAACCATCAGGCAAGTTCTGGGGAAAAGACAAGAGAAAAATTCCGATTAGGTTTAGCAAAAATGTATGTATAAGCACTGCACATCACGGTCAGTACCACAAAAATGTAGCAACGGGCTGACGTCTCCCTCCTGTTCTCAGCTCCTTAAGTAGGCCAGTGATTAGGCTCTGATCAGTATCACCTGCCAGGAAACGCTCTAGAGCAGAGGGTGGAAACAAAAACACACACATACACTGCGCACCATAACAGAGTCCTGACACCCTGATATATGCCATCACCGACAAAGTTCCTGTATCACCCAGCATTCACTCCAGCCATTGTGCTACAAAAGATGGTAAAAAGGAGCTCACATAAGCTACTAAAAATAAATTAAATACAAAATGTAGGTTCAAGCAATGACAGCTCTACAAACTGGTTTGTTTTGATTTAACTGGGTAGCAAACGTGGAAATTTTGCCCCAAAAACCTAGTGACTGGTTATACCACCCTTGGCAGCAACAGCTGTTATTAAGCGATTTTTATTAACTTGGTACTGTGCTGTGGATCATTGTCCTTATTTAACCTAAGTGCCCTTGACCTCAGAGGGTGATTTTTTAAATGAGGTTCTATACAGTTTTTAAGTAATAGGTATGATAAAAATATATCACATCACTGTGAGCTCGGAAACTAAATAACTCCCCGGAAGTGCTGGAAGCTAACAGATAGTCAGACTTAACTGTTAAATACATCTCAAACTGAAAATGTTCTTACCATTTGGAAAGAAGGCTAGAGTAGGATATGTTACAGTCTGTAATTTTACAACAGACTGTTGGTCTTACCATTGATGGATAATAGCTCCCACTGTGGTTCACTGGAGTCCTAAAATCTTAGAAATTACTTTGTAACCCTTTCCAGACTGATTAATATAACTTTGTTTCTCATTAGCTTTTATATTTTTTTTAATCGCTTTATGATGTGATTTATTATGTGTTGCTTTTTGATTTATTTTTTTGCATATTTCATGTTCTAGAGGTATGGCTGTTACTGCGACTCATGAAAATATTGGATGCATTCATGTTAAACACTACCACAGGAACAAATACTAAAGCAACAAGAACTAGAAAGAGAAAGCCTTTATTGTCATTGCAGTTTATTTATAAATTTAGATTTGGATTGAAGCCACTTTACAAAAGTCTTTACAAAAAAAAACAAAACAACCATTAAAATCACAGGCTTTCTGCTTAGCTGCTCCCAGTCTGAGGAATGCTCTCCCTGGTCACTTGAGGATACCATAGACTATGGATGATTTTAAACGTGACATAAAAACCCACCTCTTTAGGAAAGCCTTTGATTGAACTCTGGGCTCATTTTCTTTAGTCTCAATTTGTTTTTATACCTTCTTTGTATTTTCATCTTTTTAATATTTGTTTTATCATGTTGCACTTTGAGCTTTGCTTAAATATAAAGTACATTACAAAGAAAATGTATTTATTTTTAAATTTAAAATCAGACCACAAAAACGTTCATTCCAGCATGATAAATAATCCTGAGGCAGCAAAATTGTGTACTAATTAGTTCTAAAAATGTGTCTCAAATTGCACACAAGAGTCTGAACTTAAAAGCCTGATGTATCTCTTTCTGGAGGGCAGGATAGAGAATAGTTTTTGCCCTGGATGGGAGCAGTCCTTGACGATCTTTCTTTCTTTTTATGCGACACCAGGAGCTGAATATGTCCTCTAGAAAGGGCAGAGGGCAGCTAATGATTCTTTCTGCCCTTTAAGGACTCTTAGCATTCCCCTATTCCTTTTCAAATTTGTCAAAATTTTTGTATTCTTTCCTTTTTAGAGCGAATTTCAGAATATTTCGAAAATCCTTTTTACAGAAATAAACGTGTATTTTGAATTTATCAAGAGCTTAGAATTTCCGACACAGGATGAAAACATGATGTTTATTGGTGCATATGTCTAGTATTGTAAACATTAAACAGCGCTCAAATGTTGCACTATTTGGTATGCATGTCTTGTTTTTAGGGATGCTTTGAAAAAGAAAAGACAGATGGACAGACAGAGGGATGGATTTAGTGTGTGTGTCTGTGTGCTGGCAATAGGCCAGTGTGCATAAATCAGAAAATCTATCTGAAGAGAGTTTAAGTGCTTGTTGACTTCAAATGTTCAAAGGCTTCACTTTTTTCAAATTTAGCTTTCCACTTTTTTGAGGGCAAACAACATCTAAATTGGCAAATTCCCACACTGACTGTATGAAGTGTTTATAAAAGAACAAAGTTGATCTCACTGCCTTTAGTGGTCAGGAACGTGGTGTACTAATTTAAGAACTTGTAAGGGACTCTTTCATTTTATAATTTAGATCACCAAAATTAAATTAACTGGTTGTGATTCTAAAATGGCAATGCAATGTAAGTTAAATGTGGGAAAAAAAGTTTAAAAAAGTACTAATCTAAATGACAAATTTTATACTGTAATATAAGTTTTGAATATCTTGTAAAGTCACTAAAAAATTTAATGTGTAATACCCTCCATAGACCTATAAAATATTGTCACATGATCTCGAGGACCTCCACATCTGTTTGAGTATTGCTGGGTGGTGGCAAATTTGGAAAAAAACTCTTTCTGGTGTGCAGGCAAGCATACCCCTTCTATGTTCTTAGGGACTGGCAAATCTGCTTTGGCAAATCTGCTTTTCCAACCATCCTATCACAATGATACCACCAGTTTACCACCCTTTTTGCCTCTGAGGTTTTCCCAATAGTTTGACCCTCTATTTCTTCCTTTATAATAACTAAATATGATGCCATGCATTTTGCATGTGAGATTCCGCTTTAAAAACGGTCCGCTGCTATTGTTTCCCCCCAATTAGTTTACGCCTCTGGTGTCCAATGTTAGTCCTAAATGACCCGTGAGCAGTTATGGAAGTCTCTCACTTCTGGAAGTTGAGCACTAGATTGATTATCTGGACTGGCACCTTTCCTATAATTAGCATGCCAATAAATTAACTATTTTACATCTATACTTGTAGGGCCAACTTCTATCTTCAAGTTAAAGTTAGGCTTTGGTTCTGATCGGGAGCAGCATCCATGGAAGAGCAAATGATGTGTGATTGAAAACAAACCTGAGGGAAATCAGGAAGAAAACCAGAGTGAAATGCTGAAAATAATGCTGAAATATTATCTGAACAACAACAATCTGGTGGCATGTGTAGAAAATAGAATACTATAGATCCAATTTTGCTTTGTTTTTGACTCATTCTCAATTTCTCACAGTCTATCTTTTCTTGCTTCCAACTTGTTTCTTTACCTCTCAGCCCTCATTTGTTCTGACTGTCTGTTGCTTATTTTATCCTCATACTTATTCATCCTCACCCTCACCCTCACACACAAACACACACACAGTGTCAGACAGGGGAGCATAGCAGATGCAGTTGACGTTCTGCACCAGCGGAGCATAACAGCGTAGTTAGCCTTGCTTGGCATGAAACAGAATGCCTCAACACAGAGCACAGCAGGGTTGAGGGCTTGTTATGTAGAAAGTCAAAACTATCACCTATTACTCTGCATTGTTATGTCTCTCTTTCAGAGACTAAAAGCTCCTGTTTTGTGTTTGATACTTAAAAAATATACTGTAAAAGGCTTACCTTTATTTGACTTTGTTTCTATTTATTTTTTTTTTACTAATACTAATACTTACCCTTTTCAATAGTATAAAAGTTCATTATAGTAAACAGGCCAAGACATAAAATGTCATTATAACCTGCTTAGAAGTAAGAACTCCAACTTAGTTGGTTTGTCACCAGTCTGGCCTCAAAATCCAAAATGGCCACCAATATAGCCAACCGGTGAAAGAAGCATATATAAACTGTCTATTTGGTTCTCCGAATGGTTTGTATCTCATTAAATTAATCGGACATTGTACTATGCAATTATGTTTTGGAACATCTTGCAACAGTGCTTGAATGTAAACGGTATGTAGAGAAATACATTATTATTGTTATTATCACTAATAGTTGTTCTCCTATTGTGCAGGCCTTATTTGGCACCTAGTGGTTGCTGTAATATATCATGTGTTAGGTCTGAACTACTGTTGTTACCATCGTAGTTCATCTACAGTGATAAGCAGAAATTCCTCCCTTCGGATCATTTAAAATATATACATGTGAGTCTTTTTTAATGCATGTGAATATTATGTTAAGGTAGATATTAGTATTTGCTTGTAAAGTGTATTTGTGTAATGAATGAAATTTTCCATAGACATTAGTCTTAAGCTATTGACCTTGGTGCTAACCTTTTGTAGCATCGATTTAAACATGCTTGCTAGGTTATGATAGCACAACAAATATGTAATTTGGATCTGTTTCCGCTGTATTGTGCATTGAAACATTTCTTGTGAATCTGTGCTATAAAAATTAATAGAACTGATTTGACTAAACCACCAATCGGACTGGAAAATTACAGTCATAGCAAAGAGTTAGAAAAGTGTGCAAATATTTCTAAGCAAATGTCGGGCTCATGTGCAACTGTGTCTCTGTTGTTAATGTGTATCAAAAGCGTTAACTGCTGTTTATGCTTCTGTGTCAGCTCACAGATTTCGCCGAGACCCTCAGTGGCGTGCGCAGGGGCTGAGGCGTCGCCGAGACCCTCAGTGGCGTGCGCAGGGGCTGAGGTGCACAGGGGCTGAGGCGTCGCAGAGACCCTCAGTGGCGTGAACAGAAGCGTCCATCTTACGACGTCCTCTGCGGCGTGTGGAGGAGGTTAAGGCAGACTTCAGGTCAGGCTGTGGTGTGTCAGGCTGTGGTGTGTCAGGCTGTGGAGTGTCAGACCTGGCAGAGACAGGCTGTGGTGTGTCAGGCCTGGCAGAGACAGGCTGTGGTGTGTCAGGCCTGGCAGAGACAGGCTGTGGTGTGTCAGGCCTGGCAGAGACAGGCTGTGGTGTGTCAGGCCTGGCAGAGACAGGCTGTGGTGTGTCAGGCCTGGCAGAGACAGGCTGTGGTGTGTCAGGCCTGGCAGAGACAGGCTGTGGTGTGTCAGGCTGTGGAGTGTCAGACCTGGCAGAGACAGGCTGTGGTGTGTCAGGCTGTGGAGTGTCAGGCCTGGCAGAGACAGGCTGTGGTGTGTCAGGCCTGGCAGACACAGGCTGTGGTGTGTCAGGCCTGGCAGACACAGGCTGTGGTGTGTCAGGCCTGGCAGACACAGGCTGTGGAGTGTCAGACCTGGAAAAGACAGGCTGTGGTGTGTCAGGCTGTGGAGTGTCAGACCTGGCAGAGACAGGCTGTGGTGTGTCACGGTGTGGAGTGTCAGACCTGGCAGAGACAGGCTGTGGTGTGTCACGGTGTGGAGTGTCAGACCTGGCAGAGACAGGCTGTGGAGTGTCAGACCTGGCAGAGACAGGCTGTGGTGTGTCATGGTGTGTGTCAGGCTTGAGTTCCATGAGCACCCCCCAGAGAAAACTGAGAAGGTGCTCAGGACCTAGAAGTGGAGGCAGCCCGCCCTCGGGGCCCTCCGAAAGCTCTACAGCAGGCTGTAGACCTGGCGTGGACTGCTCTGCAGCAGCAGCAGCTCCTTGGAGTCCTGGCGTGGACTGCTCTGCAGCAGCAGCAGCTCCCTGGAGTCCTGGCGTGGACTGCTCTGCAGCAGCAGCAGCTCCCTGGAGTCCTGGCGTGGACTGCTCTGCAGCAGCAGCAGCTCCCTGGAGTCCTGGCGTGGACTGCTCTGCAGCAGCAGCAGCTCCCTGGAATCCTGGCGTGGAATGTGGACGGCAGTAAAACTGCCTTACTGCCGTCTCATAGTCCCTCTCCATCTGCCCGATCCTCTCCATCAGCTCCGGAGAGGAATACATGAGACTGGTCTCTGTCTTAATCTGTCGAGCAAAAAACCTTAATCGAGTGAGTGAAGACGGCATGGGCGGAGCAGCAGCGGGCCTGGGAGACGGCGCTGTGGCAGGCGAGGACGCGGGTCTACCCGCTGCAGCCCTCACGTCAGCCGGCAGGGAAACCACCTCCTCGCCAGCCGAACAGGAAGGTGCTCCGCGCCGACGTTTCTTGCGGCGGGAGGAGGGTGAGGGCTTCAGTGCCGGCCCAGAGTGCGCAGCCAGGGGAGCAGGCGGAGAACGGCGATGAAGGGGACCTGTCCCCGGACATGAAATCGCCAACCTGGATCCATCAAAAGCCGACTGCGGTACTGACAGCCCTGCAGAACGGCGCAGCGTCTTCTCCGCCTCCCGAGACAGGAAAGTAAAGAGGTCCACCGCACCACGGCCAGACCCAGGACCAGCAGGTGCGAGCTCCCTGGCACTCTCCTGCCTACTGTCCGCGAGTTCCATTGTTGGCGGAATCATTCTGTTACGATCTGTGCTACAGAGGAACCCAGAACGCAGACAAGCAGGCAGCATGACGGTAGTTGACTAAAGGCTTTAATTAAACAAAAACTCACTCTTAGCAGAGGCAGGAACAAAACAGAAGCAGGCTGGCTTGACAGGCATGGCATGGTCCACAAAACAAGACATGAATAGAGACACAATGATTCCGCAATGACTAACAGAACAGGTGTGTTTATATGGAGTGAAAACCAGGTGGAGCAAGACAGATTGACAAGGTGCAGGTGAACCGGATAAAGATGATTAACAGAACAGAACGTGGCTGGAGCAGGAACAAAAACTCTTGAATACAAACAAAAACTAAAGCATGACCAGAACCAAAAACCAAACTTGACAAAACATGAACAAGACTAAAACATAACCAGAAAAATAATAAACAAAGCATGATTCAAAAACTGTGAGAAATATAAGAAAAAACCAGAAATCAAAAACCAAACAACCCCATATCATAACACATGTCAAAGTTACTTACTTTTTGAAAGTTTTGTCTGGAAAATATGTCATAACTGAACTTTAAAATTTTATATTTTGGAAATATGGTGAAACCTACAACTCTTTCTGATTACGCATTCACAAAGATTTTTTTCCTCATAACTACATGTATTATAAAGAAAGATAATCGCTTATAAGAACCAGCAAAACATATTTTTAGTCACATTGTTTTTCCAAAGTCTTTTGTCACAGCATGCTGGCAATCTTTCACTGAATCATCATTTTCTAATTTAGGACGCAACACATCTGTTACCAATTAGTGAGACTGATTGAATTTGGGTTTGTGCACACACAAATAGCAGTTCCAACACAGTCACATTTTATAGTTTTAATGAGAAAACAAATGGGTTTGTTTTGTTTACAGTGTTGAAGTTATTTGGACGTTTACATTGATTTTATATTAATTTTATATCTTTGCAGTTTCATTCGGAAAATGACAAGACCGGGACAAGGAAAATGTATTAAACTGCATGAGAACCATCAGAAATAGAAATAGTTTTTTTTTTTTTCTTGTTTTTTTTACTTCTTCAGCTATGTTTATTTGAACCACTCCAAAAGCATTTTGTGATCTGGTATTTTAACAAATTAAATTTGGAATAATTTCAAAAACTCAAGCAGGCATATTTAGAACATATAGGCCGAAATGTTTCACTTTAACGTTCTCATAAATTTCACACACTGTAATTTTTTTTCTTTTATTTCAGAGAATTCATTTTTCTCCTCAGGAGAAACACTTCAATCTTAAGCATACAGAGTCTGTTTAACACAGCCCTTATCTGTTGTTGCTGTTTGGTTTATGTCTACGTTGTCTCTTCTGGTCTTATCTGACACACACCCTTGGGTTTTGTTTTAAATGAGAACTTAATCTTGATACAAACATTCTTGAAAAAAAAAATAAACACTAACTCACACACCTTGTTATCTGGCTGAGTGCTTTCACAGCTTTGATGTCGACTATCCTCCACATAATTGTTTACACCTTTTCCAAACAAACACAGATACACAAGTACCTCCCCAGAGTAAACTAGGTGAAATCAGGAGTCTTCCATGTATTTGCACATGCAATAGGATGACACAAAAGCATCAAATTGAACCACAATCTTATAGGTTTATAATTAATCCTGACTGATGAAATAGTGGCATTTGTGAGAGTTGCGGATAAGGTCAGTATGGGGCTTGTTGTGACAAAGTCAGGTTTTCAGATGGATAAGAAATATCTAAGCTTGTTAAAAATGTAAGACCTCTGACTTTTTAAAGTTTCCTCCGAGTTCTTAATTCGATATTATGCAATAATAAATAATTCAGATTTTTCATTTTTGACATGAACTTTACTTTCATTTTTGTGGTTTTCTGAATTGTAATAAATAATTATTTAGGATGACTGAACTCTGAACTCAGAGGAAAGATGTAGTTGGTACTTTTGTCCATATATCAATTACTTGGAAATGAAAATAAAGATGTTGTGAAACAATAATGAGAATCGTCTACCCCAGTTTGCATAGGGCAGCATTAAGTTAATGTGGTGACAACCCACAATAATTGTTTTACAATTGAAGCTATAACATGTGCCTTTCAATAAGTATGTACATATCTATGTAAAATGTGTTAATAGCTTTAGCCATGTATCTTAATTTCAATTAACTTAATTTATTTATTGACATGGCGTCAATTCACAACACATGTCGTCTCAAGGCACTTTACAAAGTCAAATCAGTTGAATCATAAAGATTTTAAGTCAGGTACATACATTCCAATTGATCCCATTTGTCAAACAGTGCAGTCAAATTCAGTTTATTATTCAAATTGGTGAAAAGTTTTCTATCTAAATTAATCCCACCTGATTGCATTGAGTTAGTGACTACCATAATTTACTCCTCCTGGGTGAGCATGTAGCAACAGTGGACAGTCGCTTGCATTGACTTAGCAGCAATCCCTCATACTGAGCATGCATGTAAGGACAGTTGAAAGGAATACGTTAAAACGTAGTTATAAAAGATTAAAAAAAAAAGATATGCCTGCTAATTGGATCACACATTGTTCAGTGATGTGATACTGTTGTGAATAGTGTGGAAAGTTGGAACCCCAAATGTAGTCTGAGAAGGCAGCAGATAATTTGACAAATAAATCAATATTTAAACGAAAGCATTTTCCAACATGATCACATAAAAACCAAAGACAGGACCTGAAATCACACAGAAAAATAAAAAAACAAAGCAAAATTACAAGTGTCCACAGACTAAAGGACAGACAAGTGTTTTTCATTCATTTTTTTCCTGCTTCCTTAGAAAGCATTTTGTAATCGTCATGGATGTCCAACAGTTTTGTTGTGACAGTTTCATTTACTGTAACACCTGGGTAAGTTACACTTGGAATCTTGAACACAAAGTAATCTTAGGTCCGATTTTGTGTGACAGGTGTATGTTATTCAAAATCTAACTTTTTTTAAAAGGGAGATACAAAACATTTTAGAGCACAGAAATAGTGTTATTTCACATTTTTGATCTTTTACTTTAATTTCTCCACCAACATAGCTAAAACATCCTTGAAGTAGAGTTCCTTGTATAATAATTTTCATATATTCCAATTTTCATGCTTGTTTTTCACACCGGCCCTGTATTAGTTTGCCATATCAGGTTCTCTGATGGTGAGGTATTAAACAGGACGTCTAAAAGTTGAAAAAAAGAAAAACAACATTAGGTTGCTTAAACTATTCATTCAAAAAGAACAAAATATATAGCAGAATAAGCGGGATGAAGCTTATGGTTCATTCTGTGGGCAACTGGCAAAGTAAAAGAACAATGTCTTTAATGAAATAGAGGCTCAAAATTTGCCAAGGCAAAAGTGGAGGCAATCTGAGAAACACAGGAAAAAAACAGCTACAAACAGGGTCGTACTACTCTACTGAGGTGCACAGTAGTATTTAAAAGGGGGATCTGACAAAGGACTAATGAAAACCAGATGATATACATTCTGGGGAAGTTATTACTGCAACAAAGAACAGGTGAGACTAATTACTGAGTGGAAGCAGTTTAGAGAACAGGAGGGTGAATGTAACCTGTAAAAAGGACTAAATAGAGAAAACACAAGGGATAAGTAAAACACTGACTAAACAGGAAACGCTCAAATGCAAAAGTAACTGGAATATAAAACATAAACGTCTACCATAAATACACAATAAACACAAACTGACAGAGAACTCTTAACTAAAGTGACATTAGCAAATCAAAGTCATGGGATGATTGCCCCTCAGTAGACATTAAAAGCATCAGCTTTATGCCTCTTGAAAGCCAGCCTCCAGTTTGACTTCAAAGAGACATACTGGGTGCATGTGACACAATGAAGACCAGCTAATTGGTTGTGCTTTTACCCCCGTCTTCCCAGTTGTGGTCTTATTTGTGGTGGTTTGACTGTCCAGGATTTCAGTAAGCTTCTGCGGATACAGAGACAGACTAATCGATGATGCCTCACAGCTGCACTAATAGGACTCTCCTGGCACTAAACCCTGAACTGCAGCCCCAACTCTCTGCCCTGCAGTTGAACTAAAACTCACCTCATCACTAGCTTACAAACTTTCACTGTCCGTTACAGGCCAGAGAGCCATCTGTCTAAGGTACCAAGTGGTGTTCTCTACCGGAGGCTATAGCTGCCCATATATCAAACGGTTATCTAGATACTGTTCTCTGTGCTACTCCACACTTTTTGATTTGCCAATGAGCGTATGTGTTGTTTGCGCTAAAAGCTTGATGAATAGCCCCTGGTGTGAAGATGTATTTTAAATTCCCACAATATATATCAAAACATGCTGCTATGTAATGACAATACTATATAGTTATGTTTGTTTTCTGAAGTTCAAATGCAGCAACCGTGTAGTCAACAAATTATTTAATGTTGTATTTTTTAATGTTGTATTTTTTACATGAAGATTTTAATTTTGTTCAGTACACCTGAATATTTTTATGACTCATTTTTGTTTAACTTCACATTCCTTTTGAAAGTCTTTCTAAGAACCCGTGTTGCAAATTAGCATTCTTGCCAAAGATCATATGCTGCTCTGCCTACTTCTCATCTTCCACTTTAACCTGCTGTATAGTCTTCATTTGCAGTTGTAGTCAGTACTGTACTGCATCTACTTTATGACTGTGATGGCATGCTTTTAATGTAGGAAACAGTAGGACATTATGTGCATTTTAGATAATAGATAACAGTTTTGTGTTTTTAATGATGTAAAACTATAGAGAAACAGATGAATGCCAATCAGGTAATCCTTTATGACCACTGACAGATGAAGCAAAAAACACAGACTATCTCTTCCCTGCGGGTCCTGTCCATGGAAAATAACAGAAAGCAAGTGAACATTTTTTCTTCAATGTCGATGTATTAGAAGCAGGACAAAATGGCAAAACAGTGGGATTCCAGTGAGTTTGATAAGGGGAAAACTGAGACTGTCAGATGACTTGGCCAGGGGAGGACTTGAGAAACACCCCACGTTGCAGGCCTCAATCTGCAATGGTCCGTATTTGTATAACTTTTTCAAGCTAGGAACAGTTGGTTAACAGATGACAGGCTCATGGGTTGTCAAGGTTTATTGATGCACATAGGATTGATGTTTTTGGTTTGACTCAACAGATGAGCCACTAAAGAAAATAATGCTAGTTCTGATAGAAACGTATCAGAACAGTTGGGTTACCCATACTGATTACAGTCCACCATTGAAAGCAACAACAACAAAAACAGACAAATGAGCCATGGACCATTGTGCAATAGAAGAAGGTGGTCTGGTCTGATGAATCTCATTTTCTTTTACACCACGTTGATGTCCAGGTGTCTATGGGTCACTTATCTGGGAGCACACCAGACCAAGATGCACTTTGGGAAGAAAGCAAGCCAATGGAGGTAATTCAACAGTTTGTCGTCCTGCCTCGATATTACTATGACACGTATAACCCACCTAGGCCTTGTTGGAGATCATATGCACACTTTTAATGAAAATTGCATTACCTGATGGCTTTGGCCACTTTGAGCAGAATATTACCACAAAGAAAAAAGTTCAGGAATGTTGGAGGAGCACAACAAATGTTTGAGAAACTTGCTTGGGCTCAAGATTCCTCAGATCTAACACAACCTGTCTGCAGCATCCTCAGAAATATGTTATAACTTTTTGCAATTTTTTATAGATCAGGTTGTTACCACAAGAACCCTCATTTCAGCCCCAGCTTGTGACCCCTCTAGCTTGATCTCTTGTTCAGTTGTGTTTGATACATTTGAACCAGTAACTCAGACAATGTTAAACGAAATTGTTGGACACATCAAGCCATAGGGTTCTACCTGCGGTCCTGTCCCCCCTCACTTTTTTTAGAAGGCTTCCCCCAGCATTGGGCTGGTGATCCCCTCTATTGTAGACAGCAGTTTGTTGTCAGATACCGTGTAAACTTTAGGCTTGCTGTGGTGCAGCCTCTACTTAAGAAACCTGGCCACAACCAAACTGTTTTGTCAAATTTCAGGCCTATTGCAAAGTTGTCCTTTCTCATGTTAAGCTCTTTTTAGATGAACATAATATCCTGGAGGTTTCACAAACTGACTTTTAACCCCTGCACAGAACAGAATCTGCTTTACTAAAAGGTTTTAATGACATCCTAATGGCAAATGATTGTGGTGAACATGTAATTCCTCTTCTGCTTGACCTAACTGTTGCCTTTGATACAGTGGACCACAATATTGTATCATCTCGTTCATAGCACTGTTTACAGTGTATATTTGTGGTACCGCATTAAACTGGTGTAGGTCTTATTTGGACAACAAACCATGTGTGTTGACATGGCTGATTCTAAATTGTCCTCTATTTCTTTATCTCATGGGGTTCCACAGGGCTGAATCTTGGGTCCCCGGCTCCCTTTGGGTTCAATACTTATGTGATCTGGTGATAGTCATATATATATAGATATATATCTATATATCTATATATATATGCCACTATAAAAACTCACCCACTCAATTAAAAAGCTACTGTTGTGTCTTGAAGACATCAAAGCCTGAATGGGCTTGAAAGTCCGACTATATATAATGCTGCATTGAAAGCTAGTCTTGAGTCATTGGAGTTGACCTCAGGCTCTGCTTTATTGCAGTATGTTGATGATCTTCTGCTTTGTTGTCCTACTAAGCAGCAATGTGAGAAGGACACTGTCACACTGTTGAAACGTTTGCATTCAGAGGGGCACAAGGTCTCTCTTTCTAATCTTCAGCTTGTCCAGCTACAAGTAACCTTTTTAGGTCATGTTATTTCTGCTGAAGGTAAAACTCTTTCCTCAAAGCGTGTGAATGCAGTGCAAAACATTCCAAAACCTGTTACAAAAAACAGTTGATGTCATTTTTGGGCATGACTTCATATTGCAGGAATTTTATTCCTAATTATTCCTGTATGGAAGCCCCGTTGGGTGCTCTGATGCATGGTAAAGGTCTTCAATCTCAGGAGAATATTCTTTGGACACCTGAAGCAGAAGCAGCTTTCATACAACTTAAGCTGGCTTTGCAGAAGGCTCCTACTTTAGGATTACGGAATCCTAACAAACCTTTTTTTCAGGCTGTTGATGAAAAGCATGGGTCCATGACATCAGTTAGCCTCCAATATCATGGAGATAACCTGCGACCTGTTGCTTATTTTTCTGCAAAATTGGACCCAGTGGCTAAAGGACTTCCTAACTGCCTTCGTGCTGTGGCAGCTGCAGAAAAAAGTGTTTTTTGGTTTCTAGAAAAAATTGTTGGATATGCAGACCTCACATTTTTTGGTTCCACACTCTGTTGCTTTTTTTCTGCTTAGAACAAAAAAAATCACACCTTTCTGCTGGCTGAGATACACATCAATTCTTCTGAATATGCCAAAATATAACTGTTAAAAGGGGGTACGGTGCTCAAATTCCAGCAACACTTCTCCCCCCACGCCAGAAGATGGGGAGCCTCAAAAATAACTGTGTTTCAGTGTTGGAGGAAGTTTGCCCCCCCCGGGCCCTGACCTTTCTGAGATACCTCTGGAGAATCCAGAGATGATTTTATTTTTTTGAGGGGTTCGGCTTCTCGAACCCTGATACTGGTAGGAACTCAGGGGGGTTTTGAAAGTGTTTTCTTCCCTGAAACTCTTGTTTTCAGGCTCACTGCCAAAAAACACTTTTCTGCCCAGGCTGCTGAGCTTGTGGCCCTGACTGAAAGCTTGCAAAATTACCGAAAATCAAACTGTAAACATTTACACAGGATGGGAATACGGTTTTTGGTAAAATCCATGATTTCGGGGCATTGTGGAAAACAAAAAAAAGTTTCTTAAAAGCGATGGAAAAACCCCATGTCAAAACCATGTTCTATGTTTCTAACCTGCTGGGGAGCAATCTCTGTGTGTAAATACGCAGCACACAATCTTCGACAGATGTTTGTTTCACAGGGGAACAGCAGAGGGGGTTTTTATTTAACAGCGAAACTAGCGGCTTCTTCTGCTCCTTTTTTTACACCACTTTGCACACACACAAAGGATACCCCCCCCCTTTCCACCTCTGTATGGAACCGAAAGCGCTACAGAGTTTTTTCTTCTGGGGGGGGAAGGCGCGTGTAGGCTTCTGCAGGAGCGAAATGGGCCGGGGTGATGGTGTTTGGATCGGCCCCCGACCGTTAAACCATGTCCTTCCCAAACACTTCTTTCCCCAACATTATGACAAAGCTCAAAAAAATTTTTGGGATCATTTTTCAAAAGAGGGAATGATAGCTGCTTTAAAATCTCAGGGGATCACAAAAGGTTTTTTGGTTTTATGCTCATAAATTCTATCAATCTTGTGGGGGTTGGGGTGCAGCACACAAATTCAGGAAAAAACCCCAAAACAGATGACTCAAGGGGGGGGGGGCCCTGCCCCCCACAGCCAGATAGGCCTTTTGAACGTCTTATGAAGGGATTTTCATTGAACTAAACTCCATCTGAAGGGAAAAAGTATGTTTTTGGTTGTTGTTGACATGTTTAGGAAAAATGGATTGAAACGTTTAAAAAGCAAAAACGCAGACGCCCACACAGTCACCAAAGCCCTTTTAACAGAAAATTATTTCCCGGATGGGGCATTCCTTCAAAGATTTTAGTGACAATGGGACTTTTAAAAATTTAAAATTAGCCCCAAAGTGTTGTGAGGAAACTAGCCTTTACCTTGGACAAAGGCTCTGCCTATTGTGCTCACTTATATGAGAATGAGGCAAGGAGCACGAGTAAAAACCTCAGTCCTTTTGATGTGCTGTTTGGCAGACCTCCTAATTTGGGCATGGGAACATTGCCAAGACCATTGCCCTCCACATCTTTGATGGAGTCTTACTGTCAAAAACCTGTCAACTGTGCTTTCTCAAGTTTCACAGATGGTGAAAGGGAAAAACTACCTGAGACCCCGCCACATCTCCCCCCCCTTTTTTTGGTGCAAGGTTTAGGGTTCTGGTCAGGGGGGTTTGGAGGAAACACCCGAAATCCAGGGGCTGGAGAGGACCCTTTCAGATCCTCGCTGGTCACCCACAAAACGGCTGTGAAGGTGGCAGAGCGACTCACCTGGATACACCCATCGCATTGGGGGGAAAGGGTTCCCCTCCCTTTGGATTCTCCTGGTCCCCAGGATCCAAAAAATTTTTTACCTGGATCATCTCCTGCTTAACGTGTGAGGACAGCGGCCCCACACAAGGCTACAAAAAACTTAAAGTTAATCACTGGGAGAGTGATTGAAAAAGGTGGGTGAAGAACACTGTTCTGACAAGGGCACAAAAATCCCTTGGGCCCAGTGCGACGTTTTTTTAAAAGGAGTACTTGGACGAGAAGAGGATGCCTCCTTTCAGCCCCGAATCTTCCAAAATGAAGGATTAAAAAGAGATGGGGAAAGACTATTGCATATATGTTACTCTTTGTTTTTCATCATTGCTATGTTTATATTGTTTTTTCATTTGCATGTATTTTTTGCTCAGAAAACGCACATTAGGACAGGCAGAGGCAGTCCCGATGGCCATCATAGAGAGGAACTCAGGGCTGGGAAAACCTACAGGTTCCTAAGGGAACCACAGTGGCAGCGAGGATTGGATCTCTGTGATGTGGTCCCCTGTGAGGGTTCGTGACAGTTTGGGTTTCAGAATGCAGATGTGTACATTGTGGTTTCCTAGCATTTGAAAGTGGGGTCCCCAACCCCGTGTCTGGACTGGACTTTGGGTGTACTGGGGAATTTAAATCCAAAAGGGGTTATGTCAACCCAAACTCTAACTATATTCCCCCAGGGCCTGCGGCAACGCATCAGTTTTTGATTAGAGACAAATCTACTCAACGAGCTGACCAAACACTAGGTATAAACCCTGGTAATAACTGTCAGGGGGAAGGGGGAAAAAATCCCTGGCCTACTACTAAAAAATGCAGATCCCTTTAAAGAACTTTTTTTGATTTTTGGAGCTGATGTGTTTTTGGAAAAAGACCCCACAGGAATTGTTTCGGATTTAGTTTGTGGATTTAGCCTTAGCCCCCTGATGAAAATCTAGATTTTTTCTTTGATGCTTTTCCTAGCCCAAACCCACACCTCCCCCCAAACATTTTGGGGACCCTTAAATTAAATGTTTTCATCACCTAAAATAATGTTACTTGTTTGGGAAAGGATTTCGATAAAAACAAACTGGTTAGAATTTATTTTCAATTTTTCGGGGGGGAAAAACCCCCCAAAAAATGACAGAGTGTTTTTTTCCTGTTCTTCAGCCCAGAACCAAAAATTTTTCACAAACCCCTGCTCCTTTTTTATATAACACAGCCCGGGGGCCTGGGTTTGACTGCTTTGTTACCTCTACACAGACCCCTCCCCCTGAACATTTTTCCCCACTTTGAGAGCCCTAGATGAATTGCACACCCTGGCTCACACATACAGAAAAACTCTGGTGTAGATTTTTTTACCTGATTGGTTTGCTGACCCCTTTTGGAAAAAGGGAAAGGGAAATTTTATTTTTAAACAACCCCGAGTGAAGGGGTTTTCCCTTTTGCCTGAAGAAGGACGACGGCGCATCCAAACCCGTAAAAATTTCAGTTTTGTCCGGCAGACAAACGAGCCGTATCTTAAGCCCAGCCCCGGGGGTCAGGTTTGCCGAAGCTAACCACTTGTTGAATGTGGGCATTTCTTTTAAACTTCGCCGGGGGGGCCCCCGGGCAAACTTTTCCTCAAAATGGGGCAAAAGGTTTTGGTTTTGGGCCCGAGTGAATAATAAATAACTTTAGGATGAAATGATCTAAACGTTTTTCATTTTAATGAAGTTTGGTTTTGTTTTTGAAACTGCTATCTAGTGCTCGCAGGCAATCGCACACGTGATCACTTTTGTTCTGTGTTTAGTTTTTTTTAAAGTTAAGACAAACTTTATTTAAAAGGGGTGATTTTAAACCGAGTGTTGCTCATAACGGCCGCCCCGCGCTTTGCTTTTAACTCTTTTTTTAATTTTTTAAAGTGTGTGTTTTTGATTTGGATGCTTCAGCCTCCTTTTTTAGTTTAAACTGCTAACAGCCTGGGGGGCCACGTTCTTGGGGGCTGCGAAGAGTATTTCCCCCAGAACGGGTTAGTTTTAAAATCCGAAAATTTTCCTAACACATTTTACTACTTTGAAACTAGTAAACACCTTTAACCCCATTTTCCAGAAAGTTTTTGGCTTTTTTTCAAAGATATTTCCTTAAATAATTTACCGTTACCTTTTAATAATATTTCTTTAAATATTATTTCAATAAATAAAGGCAGCTAATGAGACACCGTTGAGAATTAGTCATCCAGAGGGTTGGTTTTATTCAGCAGATCATTCTTTAAAACATTATTTTATTAAAATAATATTTTATCTGATCTTGCATTGTGAATGGTTTTCCAAAGGTATACTGATTACTGCCTAAGTTGGTTCCAAGACTAACATAACTTCATTTCCAGATTCTTCAAGATAATCCTTGGTTCTGCATCACTGTTGCATCACTCTTTTGGTCATGATTTTCAATCATCTTTAATCAACTTGTTTATATTGTACCTAGCCCATTAGTCTTCCTTTATCTTTAATTCTGCTTGGTAGTTTAGTTGGATTGTTTTAGCATAGTAAAGAGTTTGTTGATTGAAATATGTTTGACTTTGAGTTGACTTATTTTTGTTAATAAATTCTTGTATTTTAAGAAATTGTGTGAATTCATTCCATGTGTGTACAGAGTTTATGCTGTTCAATAATGTCAGAGCTTGGCTCACACCTTTCAACTTTGTCCTAATACCATCACCTTACTGGGCTGGTATTCACAGGACAACCCTTAACAGAGCGAAATAATATTTGATAAAATATTAAAATATTAATATTAAATAATATTGTCAGATTAATAATCACAACACAGGTATGACTTCCTTTGCCATCTTCACAGGTATTCTCATTTGTTGTGGATGTTGTGTCATTCCTTCCTGCTCACTCTAATTAACAGATTGATCATTACAGCTCTGTCAAAGGAGGACTCCTTTAGGTCATATCAGATGCCTCTCCTCACAGGTGTAGAGGAACCCATGGATTGCTCTGATGAGTCTGACAGCGACTCTCATGATGATGATGCTTTCTAATAAATTTACCGATATTCACTTTACATCTATTCAAATAATCCTCCTAATTCTAATGATGTAGATGTGAACCGAACACACACAGGGAAGATAACTCATGATTTAAATTTTGCTAGTATATTGGTGTACTAATATATTGTACTATATTTTCTTCATTTAATTTTTTATTCTTTATATTATTTGTGTATTCATTTTATCTGATCATTTCTTAAAAGGTTGTTGATTGAAGAGATGTTTTTGTTTCCATCAGAATGACAAATTGTTTCCAACAAAGAGGATGACAGTATTAATAGATTTGTTGTAGTGTTTAGCTTTGTAATAATGTTTCATTATTCATTTTACATTATTTAGTCAATTTTTATTATTACTTGTTTCATATAATCAATTTTTGATTCGTTTTTATTATCCATTCTGTTACTAATCAATTCACTTTTTTGAAATTAATTTTCTTGTACTTTCTTTCTTTGTCATTCAGTAAAATTTTCTTGGGTGTTCGATAACATATGAAACTAGTTTCATTATAATCGAAGAGGGTGGATTGTTATGGAAATTTTAGTGCCTTGCTTGATTTGTTCCTTGATACTCCTTGAAAACTGTTGTAGCTTATAGGAGAACTTTTACTTTGTCTAGTCAGACTGATTTGGCAGCACTACTGAGCACATCTCCAATGCTGTAAAATCCTTCTCTCTTGCAAGATTCTAATAAAGCTGATTCTGAGTGACAATCATCAGTCTCTGGATGCAAATTATTCTACAACGTCTTAAATTTTAATGATTGAAAAAAAGTGTTGGTGTTTGGTCCCAGTGGCTCATGTGAACCTTCCCCTGTTTATTTGGACTCATTGATGTTATGTTTAAAGCAGACAGTCTCTAATTTGGGTTTTAAAACAGGACAGTGATTTTAGACTGTGCAGTTAGAGCAGTTGTCAAATCCAGTTTAGGCAGCTGGCAGTGTAGGCAGCCAATCCTCCCTGAAATGCCTCTAGCTGGTCCAGAATGCAGCTGCTAGGCCTTTAACTGGAGTTGGTGAGAGGGAGCACAACACCCCCACTCTGGGTTTCCTCCTCTGGCTACCTGTGCATTTTAGAGTTCATTTTAAGATTCTCATTTGTTTTTAAAAGTTAACATGATCTAACATGGTTAGTTCTCCATGCATCCGCAGCTCAAGTATCAACGCCACCCACTACACATGCTCCCTCAGGGTCTCATATTGAATTACCATGATATCCAGGTGTGGGACAGTCACTATTGTTTATAAGGAGCTGATTGAGTGCGGGGGGCAATACAAAATCCAACCCTAAGAGTCCCAAACTGGTTTAATACCTAAGGAAAAGAGTGTTTTCCCTAAACTAGTGCAAAAACAAAACCCAGAGAGCAAAGTGTACTGGAGTCAAATTCCTTGTTTGAATGTACAAACTTGGCAATAAAGCTGATTCTGATTCTGAAACTCTAGACAGGGGAGCTTGTTTAGGTAGACCAAACCAAGTTGTCAAGCCAGCGCTTTAGTAAACAACCATTGCAAACAGAAACCCAAAAGCCATGGATAGGCTGTTAAACCATGATTCGTTGTGTCCTTTTCTGCAGTCTGCATTCTGTAGGACTGATAGAGATCAGTCCTTCTTAACTACAAGAACAATAAACCAGGGGGACTCTTCTATTACACATCTCCAGCACAGCTTTCATCCATTTCAAAACCATTTTACAGAAGTCTGAAGCCTGAGTCAATGCATTGATCTCAAACATGACATAGATGGCAATATGGTCTTGTATCTTTGAAAAGTCTTAAGAAGCCTTGGTTTTAGAAACAGAAGAGCTTGTGAAAAACTAACTCTTGACTCAGTCTCTGTTTTAGGCAAAGACACATAAAAACAGTGAATGTTTGGTCTGTATCATTTGTTGGTGCCATTATCCCTGTTTTTAGATCATTGTCAGAACCATTATCAGAATCAAAATCAGCTTTATTGCCAAGTTTGTACAGACAAACAAGGAATTTGATTCCGGCACACTTTGCTCTCAATAATAAAGAATATCTTTTTTTTTAAATCTACATATATACACAAATGACTTAACAATGGAATATAACTTGAGATCAGTCCAAGTATGCATGGTGTTGTTCTGGAACTCTGACCATCAAGTGTTCACCAGAGAAACAGCCTGGGGAAAGTAACTGTCTCTGTGGCGGCTGGATTTAGCAGACAGCGCACTGTAGCCCCAACCTGAAGGTAAAAGCCTTAACAGTTTGTGTGCAGAGTGTGTGGGGTCTGCAGAGATTTTAGCTGCCCTTTTCCTGACCCTAGACCTGGATACGTCCTGGATAGAGGGTAGGTCAGCCCTGACGATTCTCTCTGCAGACCTGTTTGTTCTTTGCAGTCTGGTTCATTGCAGTCTTTTTTGTGGATAAGCCAAACCACTCTGAGATGGATGAAGACAGGACAGGCTAAATTATGGCAGTGTAGAAGATGACCAGCAGCTCCTGTGAAAGGTTGTACTTGTTGAGTTGCCTCAGGAAGCACAGTCTATGCTGGGCTCTGCTAGTTGTTGTAAGGTCAAATTGTGTTTGAATGGGATGTGGAGGAGTTGGGTTGAGGTGTGAACTGCTGCTTTTCATGCCACACTTGAATCAAATGAATTGCTCATTCCTAGGCCTCTGGAGAACTAGATGACATGCTGAAGAGGTAAATCACTGACTTTATTCAAGTGTTGGAGCAGGGATGCATTAAAAATTCGCAGGACAGTGGCTCTCGAGGACTGGCTTTGGAGGACCCTGATATACAATAGAGCACTGTATGTCATAACTTAGCATTTGCGACCTTGCCTTTACTAGTTTATGTACATATTTTTATGTTTCTTTAGTTCTCTTCACTCAAAAAAAGTCAGCAAAGAGCGATTTTCACTATAACATTCATTATTTTATGCTCCAACTGACTCCAATTTATCTGAAGTTCGACCCATTAAGACAACTTAAGGTAACTGAGGTCACAGGTCTTTGTCCTGTTGCAGAACCAAAGTGTGATTGGACATAAGGTCCTCTATTGATGCCCTGACATTCTCCGGCAAGATTTTCTGCCAAACAGTCAAAATTATGATTCCATCAACTATGCTAAGTCATCCAGGTCTTGAGGAAACAAAGCAGACCCATGTTTGACTGTCAGTATGATGGTTTGTTTCTAAAATGCTGTGTTATTTTTTGGTCAGATGTAATATGACACACACCTTTTACCTTCCTACTTTTGTTTCATCAGTCGACAGAATATTCTCCTTAAAGTCTTAGTGATCATCAATATGCTTGTAATATCTAATGTAAGATAGGAAGTTCTGTTTTTTATGGTTAGCAGTGATTTTGGCATTGAAACTCTGACATAGCCGCCATTTTCATCAGTATCTCTTTCTCATTGTTAAATCTTGAACACTTACCTTAATAGAGGCAGATGAGGTCTATAGTGGCTTATATGTTATTCTGGGTAGTTTTGTGACTTCCTGGTTGAATCGTTGATGTGCTCTTGGACTAATTTTGGTTGCCTGCCTCTCCTGGGAAGATTAACCACTGCTGTATGTTTTCTTCATGTGTGGATTATGGTTATCAGTTTGGTTTGCTGGTGGCCCAAAGCCCTAGAAAAGGCTTTGTAACCTTTTTCCAGACTGAAAGACAACTGTTTCTACTGTTATTGAATTTATGAATTGATGTGTTGCTTTTTCAGATCTTTCAACCATCAGAGAGGTTCTATTTATAGTTATTACATATAATGGTCTGCGAATAATCAGGTTTGGCATGTAAAACTGAGCTTAGCTTTCTAAGAAAAAGTGTATCTTAATCACAGTCAATTCATGATTTAACAAGGGGGAAATTACTGTTTCACATAGGGCCAGGCTGGTTTGGATATTTTTTATCTCTTAATGAATAAAGTCATCATTTGAAAAATTGCCCTTTGTATTTTATCTTTATCCAATTTGTTTGATGATCTAAAACATTTAAGCTTGACACAAAGTAAAAACAGAACAATACTGTAAAGGGCAAGCACTTTTTCACTGCACTGTATAATTAGCTGTGGGATTGTTTGAAACCAAAGTTTGAATAGACAGAATGCAATATTCTGCAACTTCATTATGCTCATCTCTGTCGTACCTGTAAAAACATTATGAGCCACAGTACTGTGGTCTCGGGCCACAATTCTGTCGTCTCATTCAGCAGAGAGGAACTTCTCAACATCAGAGAGTCCTCTCTTGGGATTTTTTCACCATCTTTCACTGATCCGAGTTTCACTGAGCTCCTGGCAAGCGGAGCTGCAGCACTCTACGGGATACTGCGCAGGAAGCGCCGGAGGGGAAAGCGTGCTGGCGCCCTGGTAAAGCTCCGCAAAAAAGGACTTCAAACACCACTGCCTTCAATCCACCTGGCAAATATCCGCTCTCTAAGTGTGTTCACTTAGTGTGTCCATCACAAGATGGACGAGCTGCTTCTTCTCACCAGTAACAACACGGACCTCCACGGATCAGTGGTTCTCTGCTTTACTGAGACATGGCTGAGTGAAAACACCCCGGACCGTGCACTGCTGTTGCCGGACTTCCAGCTGTTCAGAGCGGATCGCAGCGCGGAGCTATCGGGGAAGAAGCGAGGAGGCGGAATCTGCTTTTATATAAATGAAGGTTGGTGCAGAGACATAAAAGTGCTGGGTAAAACATGTAGTCCAGATCTGGAGTCATTTTCCATAAACTGTTGTTAGGAATAACCTTTATTAATATGCTTATAGCTGTTTTTCCCATTTATGCAATAGTGAAATAAAATATAAGTTCTAATGTTTCCCTTTTGTTACAATACGATAAGAATGCTCATAGACATACAGTACAAGGATAAATGGCCCAAGGGTTGTCATGAATGACCTGAGGCTGGGGCACTGGGGTTGATAGTGGAGCAGCTGGTATAACTGGTTTGATTAGAAAGCTACAGCACACTTAGATTAAGGATGGACACCCGCTACTACACAATCTAACAGATAGACACCACAATGATGACACATAGTCTACTAATAATCACTGAGGGAGTGCACATCCATTGCATTGGAGTGCCAGATATAAAAACTATATGTGAACTTCCATCGGGACTCTTCGTCATCCTTACACAGACAGCGACGGTCTGAGACGGGAGCCTCAGCGCTGATCTCTGTAATCATTACTCTGCCTTAATTTAGATTAAAAGAGCTAAAAGTTAGAAATTGGTTTAGAGTCGTTCCTTTAATAGTCTTTAAATAGAGTGACTGACTGTTTCCGGGGTTCCAAAGGACCGGAGGGGCTCCGAGGCGTCTGAGGCGCCGCCAACAGGGTGCGGTAGCTCGGACACTGTAAACCATTTTATTCACCAAGAGAGTTTTCCTCGTTTATAATAATTGGCTCATATTTTCCACCGCATGGCTGCACTTCTGCTGCGGAAACACATCTTGCTGAGCTGATTACAGACGTGGAGAAAAAATACACGGACTCTTTCATCATAATACTGGGAGATTTTAACAGCGCAAACCTCTCCAATGAACTCCCCAAATACAAACAGCATATTAAGTGTCCCACCAGAGACAAAAACACACTGGACCACTGTTACACAGCTTTAAAGGACTCATATCATGCTGTTACCAGGGCTGCTCTGGGTTTTTCGGACCATTGTCTTATCCACCTCATCCCAACCTACAGACAGAGACTAAGATCTTCCAAACCCAAGTTCACACTGTTAAAAAGTGGACTGAGGAATCTAAGCAGATACTACAGGCCTGCTTTGAATGCACAGACTGGACTGTTTTTGAAACCTCAGACACTGACTTAAACCAACTAACTGATGTGGTGACATCATACATCAGTTTCTGTGAGGACATGTGTGTGCAGACCAAGACCTTCTGCACCTTTGGGAATAACAAGCCATGGTTTACTCCACATCTCAGGAACCTGCGCAGGGATAAGGAAGAAGCTCACAGCAATGGAGACTGGGCGCGGTACAGGCAGGCCAGGAACAAACTACAAACGAGATCAAAGCAGCCAAGAGAAGCTATAGTGAGAAGCTGAAAAACAGCCTTTCAACTGGTGACGCTTCGGCTGTATGGACTGGTCTGAGAAACCTGACTGCCTACAGGAGCCCCTCCACCCTTCCTGAACAGAGTCCTCGCCTAGCTAATCATCTGATTGGCTTCTACTGCAGAAATGACAGGAAGCCATTCACACCCCAAACCAACTCCTCCACATCCCATTCAGGAACAAATTCGACCAGTAAAGCAACCAACCCCCTACCTTCAGATCCTCTGCCTGCACTAAAGATCTCCGAGGAAGATGTAAACAGGCTCTTTCAGCGCATGAAAACAAAGAAAGCTGGAGGACCTGATAACGTCTCCCCATCATGCCTGAAAGCCTGTGCAAATCAACTCGCTCCGATCTTCACCCGGATCTTCAACAAGTCACTGGAGAAGTGTGAGGTCCCCTCCTGCTTCAAACGATCCACCATCATCCCAGTGCCCAAGAAGCCCACCATCCTAGGATTAAATGACTACAGGCCTGTAGCCCTGACGTCTGTGGTCATGAAAACCTTTGAGCGGCTGGTGTTGAAGCACCTGAAAGACATCACAGGCTCCCTGCCGGACCCCCTGCAGTTTGCTTACCGAGCAAACAGGTCAGCAGATAATGCTGTCAACTTAGGCCTACACTTCATCCTGCAACACCTCGACCACCCAGGGACGTACGCCAGGATCCTGTTTGTAGACTTCAGCCCGACCTTCAACACCATCATACCAGACATCCTCCACTAGAAGCTCACCCAGCTCAACGTCCCAGCCTCCACCTGTCAGTGGATAAACAGTTTCCTGATGGACTGACAGCAGAAGGTGAGACTGGGGAGCATCTTCTCCTGAACCAGATCAATAAGTACTGGTGCCCCCCAGGTGTGTGTTCTATCCCCACTCCTCTTCTCCCTGTACACAAATGACTGCACCTCAGCGGACTAGTCCATGAAACTCCTGAAGTTCGCAGACGAAACCACTGTCACTGGACTGATCCAGGACTGATCCAGGACTCAGGACTCAGGACTGATACACTGGTGCAGTCAGAACTACCTTGAACTCGACCCACTTAAGACTGTGGAAATGGTGGTGGACTTTCGGAGAACACCACCCCCTTACACCCCCCTCAACATCCTCAACAACACCATGTCGGCTGTGAATCACTTCAGGTTCTTTGGAACCACCATCTCTGAGGACCTGAGATGGTCTTTACACATAGACACTGTTCGAAAGAAGGCCCAGCAGAGACTGTACTTCCTGAGGCAACTCAAGAAGTTCAACCTTCCACAGGAGCTGCAGGTCATCTTCTACACTGCCATCATTCAGTCTGTCCTGTCTTCATCCATCTCAGTGTGGTTCGGTTCATCCACAAAACAGGACAGGTCCAGACTGCAAAGAATAATCAGGATTGCAGAGACAATAATCAGGGCTGACCTTCCCTCCATCCAGGACTTATATAGGTCTAGGGTCAGGAAAAGAGCTGCTAAAATCTCTCCAGACCCCACACACCCTGCACATAAACTGTTCAGAGTTTTACCTTCAGGCCATCGCAACAGAGCACTGTTCACTAAAACGAGCCGCCACAGAGACAGTTTCTTCCCCCAGTTTCTCTGTTGTACATTCAATAGAGTACAAAACAACAGCATAAGACCGTGGCGACTGTGGCGATGTGGAAAGAGTAGTTGTCTTGCAATCAGAAGGTTGTGGGTTCGATTCCAGCTTCCTCCTGCCATATATCGATGTGCCCCTGGGCAAGGCACTTAACCTCAAGTTACCTACTTGAGGTTGTGTACCTGCGTATCGGTGTATGAATGTGTGAGCGTTAGTGAGTGCGTTTGGGTGAATGTGGCTCTAGTGTAAAGCGCTTTGAGCGGTCTGTATGACTGGAAAAGCGCTATATAAGTTCAGTCCATTTACCATACAGATGTTGCAAATGCACCTTTTTATTTGATTTAATTTTATTTATATATGTGTATATTTGTACATTGTATATATGTATATTCTGTAATGCAAAAACAAAACCAGAGAGCAAAGTGTAACGGAATCAAATTCCTTGTTTGTATGTACGAACTTGGCAATAAAGCTGATTCTGATTCTGATTCTGGACTTACTCCCTGCCTGTAGCAGTCCCCATGAAGAGACAACTGAACATAATCTATGACTTCAGTGAATTGGCATGAGGCTCCAGCTTATATTATTGAGAGAGGACATGGAGTACAGAATTTTACCAATAATAGGTTCCCACAAATACATGCGTATGCATGACAGCCGGATCCATTCTGATATGTGTGTGAACACATGCTGATGGAAGACACGTTTGCTTCGCTTGAGGACTTACCACAAAAGGTAATGTAGGTGTAACATGGTCACTCCTTTGTTCTCCTTTGTTCTTTTGTCACTGCAGTCTTCCTTAAATCTTAACTAACCAGACATTTGGAGAAACTTAATGACATTCTTAAAGTATATAGAGTGAGACCTCAAGAACTGTCCACCCTGAGATGAAATGGAGGATGTAAAATTTTACTACTGATTCTGGGGTCCAACTTGGGTGATATTTGTTCACACCTTTCAGAGTGTGAGTAAATTACCGGAAGTAATGAAATTATAGCAAAAAGGCTTCTCTGCATTTGTACTGAAGAAATCTCCTATTTACAGTAATTTGCAAGGTAACCTTCATTAACTAAGAGCACATTGACCAGTGCAGTACAGCTCCCATTGATGCTTCACACGTCTCTCGCTTGTGGCAGCTCTATAGACTTTTCCTGTCCTCCTTACATTTCTCCTATCTCTTTTTCTAAACCAAATCCCTGGGAGATGGAGACATACAACAGCTTTTTATCTGATTCCTCCATCTTCTTTCTCTTCTGTTTACTGATCTCCTCTAGCCCCCGTCTTCAGTATAAACTCCTAGCCTGACACATTTTGGCTTGCAGGCTGAATGTTGGTCACTGATATTTGGTATTGCTATTTGGCCATTTCACATTTGACACCCATTTTTCCCCTTACATTGTCTGCTGCATAATTTACCATTAAGCTAAAGGTTTAATTAATATTTCACTTTTACTAGGTTTTAGATGTTTAGTTATTTATGGATGTAACAGGGAATCTCAATAATGATTCAGCCTGCCATATATACATGTGTGGTAAATTCTCTACTCCACTGTTCATCCCACCCAACTAAAAAATATTAAATTAATAATGACTTAGAAAAAATCAAGCATAACATTAAGGTATTACTCCGTTCATTGTGTTGCCAAGGTCATTACCATAGCCAGTCAGGTTAAGCAGGACGTGCAGAGTGAGACAGATTGGAGGACATGCTTTAGCACCTGAAAGCGTCAGTGTCACTGCCACCTGAGCTATGTTTAGTGAGAGGTGAACCCCCAAAGTGGTGAATCGCTTTAAGATGATAATGAAATGCGCTTCAGTGGCTGCAAACCAAAGCTGATTCAGTCAAATTAAGCTAAAAATTGGCATCAATGAGTCAAGCAGTGATTAGCTGTTATGATTCTGGCACGTCTGCTCTACTCTGTCTCTCTGGCTGCAATCAGCAGATGAGATGCACCTGGTGACTGCTGCAGTGCAGTGCAATCTGTGGCATTCCAAGCACCTGTCTCTTCCCTGATATATACTGACTCTGACAAAGCAGCGGTTGCCAGATTTTTGAAAGCCATCCCCGTGTGAGTAGATATCCAGCCGTTTTCCTTCCTGAATGATCGTTGTTTGCCTCTTGGATTTTTGCCTCTGCCTGCCCCTTGTAGGACTGTTTGGAATTTTGGTTTTGACCCTGTCTTCCTGCATCTGATTTATGCCTCTGCCTGCCCCTTGCCTGACGTCTCATGTTCCGATCATTGACCCTGTTCTGTCCCTGGATTATTGAATCAGCCTAGCCCTTGGATTATTCAGCCAAAAGTCACCTGTTTCTCTCACCTGCGCTGTGGAAATCCCTGCCTTCTACCACTGAGGTTTCCCCCTCTGGGTTGCAAGTTTAACCCAAGACAAGAACAGGTTAGTGACTTTTCTGATCTTGCAAGATTTTGGAGAAACTACAAGTCACTAATCTTCTTTCTGCTTCAGTGATCCTGGAAGCGGTGTGGAGTTCAACCTGAGTAACATTTTCCTGTGGCTGAATAAAACTTTTTAATCTTTTCAGCCCTGTGTCTGGCTGAATCTTGGGTCCGCCTTTTTCTAATTCGTAATAGAAAAATCTGGCCCAAAAATGGATTTTTTCTCATCGCCAGCACAGCAGTGGCGCATCCACGTTGATGAGACCCCTTTCTGGCTGGGCTTCCGGCATGGAGGAAATAATTTCTCACATTACGTTCTGGCAATCCTGTCCCCAAGCCGCCACCCGTCACAAAATTAACCACGCCCCAAGTGACACAGACAACAGCAGAGGTAAGGGAGCCACGCCTATCTCCGCCTGAGATGTTCAGGGGAGACCCAGACCAGTGTCGAGCTTTCCTAACTCCGTGTGAGATTCATTTTGAGCTTCAGCCGTCATCCTTTCCCACTGAGCGCTCCAAGGTGACTTTTGTCATATCTCTGCTGGCAGGAAGGGCGAAGCAGTGGGGTACTGCTGAATGGCAGAACAGGTCTGCATCTTGTAACTTCTATGAAACTTTTTCCAAGGAACTCATTCGAGTTTTTAACCCTGTTCTTCCAAGTCGTGAAGCCGCAAGATGCTTACTGTCCCTCAAACAGGGTGATCAGCCTGTCTCATCCTATATAATTGACTTTCATTTGCTGGCCACAGATAGCCGTTGGAATGAGGCAGCACAAATGGATGCATTTATGCAAGGACTGAACGCAGACATCAAGGATGAGTTAGCGACCCGTGACTACCCCTCCTCCCTGAAACAGCTCGAGGATCTTGCTGCTCGCATAGATGTTTGGCTGGCAGAGAGAAGGAGGGAGAAGCGACATGAGGTGGGTCGA
The DNA here is from genome assembly GCA_036173005.1 of Crenichthys baileyi. Taxonomy (NCBI): domain Eukaryota; kingdom Metazoa; phylum Chordata; class Actinopteri; order Cyprinodontiformes; family Goodeidae; genus Crenichthys; species Crenichthys baileyi. Next base: position 92,928 of record JAHHUM010000941.1, read on the forward strand.
CCCTCATTTCAGGATCCGGCACACCTGCATGAAAGAAGGAGCCGGTCACCTCTCACTGAGGAGAACGATGATTGTGAGCCCATGCAGTTGGGCAGAACCAAGATTACCCCTGAGGAGAAAGATCGTCGGAGGAAGTTTAAGCTCTGTTTTTATTGTGGAAAGAAAGGACATTTAGCACTCAGATGTCCATTAAAAGGACAGGCTCAGCAGAGGACGGGAGGTCTTTACTGAGCCGAAGCCAGCTAACTGCCTCCTCCTTTTTGGTTTCCTGCTTGTTTTCAAACCTCTTCCATGTCTCTCCAGGGGGCCGTGTTTATTGGTTCAGGAGCAGACACTGAATTTAATGGACAAAAACATTCGCCAAATAAGAACAGCATAAAACTCATTCCGTCAGCTGACACACGAAACGTGCTAGCATTGGTATGGTCACAGCATGAACACCAATTCACACCTCAGGACGGAGGAGATTAACCTAACAGTTGGAGGTAATCATCAAGAAAAAGTAAACTTTCTTCTTGATTATTAATTCACCTTGACTTCCTGTAGTCTTAGGGGCCTCCTGGTTTGCAGAAACACAATCCTCACATTGACTGGAGAATGGAGAGGAAAGAGATTCTGAGTTGGTCTCTGAGTCATGTTCCGCTGCCTGCCTTTTGTCTGCTGCTATGGAGGTCAGCGTGGAGAATGAGGTCGAAGAAAACATACCCGGATTTTATCCAATTTTGGTACCGCAAGAATACCATGACTTAAAGGAAGTGTTTAATAAGATCAAGGCCATAGCTCTGCCACCCCACAGACCATATGATTGTGCTATTGATTTGCTTCCTGGCCACTTCAACCCCCCCAAAGGCAGGCTTTACTCATTGTCTGGTCCAGAGCACAGGGCCATGAAGAAATATGTTGATGAGCAATTAAAAGGCAGGACAAATTCAAACTTCTTCCTCTCCTGCAGGTGCTGGTTTCTTTTTTGGTGGGGAAGAAGGATGGTTCGTTGAGACCATGCATTGATTATAGAGGCCTTAATGAGATAACAGTTAAAAAATAGATACCCCTACTACTCATGAAACACAGCTTTTGATCAGATCCAGGGAGCCAAGATATTTTCTAAGCTGGATCTAAGGAATGCTTATCATCTGGTCCGAATCAGAGAAGGGATGAGTGGAAGACGGCTTTTAACACGCCTACGGGCCATTATGAATACAAGGTCATGCCATTTGGACTTACTAACACTCCTGCAGTTTTCAGTCTTGGGTCAATGACGTTGTAAGAAGACATGGTGGGTCAATTCGTGTTTGTCTACCTTGATGACATATTAATCTATTCTCAAGATCTGGATACCCACAGGAAACATGTCAGAGCTGTTCTCTGCGTCTTTCTGCAAAAAAACCAGTTGTTCGTCAAGGCAGAGAAATGTGAGTTTCACACCACTACTACATCCTTTTTGGGCTTCATCACTTCCCCAGGTCAAGTGATTGTCGATCCCCCTAAAGTAAGAGCCGTCTTGGAATGGCCTGTCCCCACTGATCGTAAAACAGCTTCAGAGATTTTTTGGATTCGCAAACTTCTATAGGAGGTTTATTAGAAATTACAGCCTGGTTGCTACTCCCCTGAACGCTCGTACCTCTTCCAAGACGATTTGTATGGAATAAGGATGCAGAGAAGGCCAACAGGTTAAAGGAACTCTTCACGTCAGCTCCAGTGCTACGGTCTCCTGACCCAGAAAGACAGTTTATCGTGGAGGTGGATGCCTCAAGCACTGGGGTTGGAGCCGTGTTAACCTAGAGAGGTGAGGATGATCGTGTTCACCCATGTGCCTTCTTCTCAAGGACTCTGTCACAGGCTGAGCGGAATTACGACGTGGGAGACAGAGAGTTGCTGGGTCAAGTTGGCATTGACGGAGCGGAGACATTGGCTGGAAGGGACTAAGGAGCCGTTTATGGTGTGGACTGACCATAAGAATTTGGAGTACCTGAAATCAGCAAAACGGCTGAACCCCAGGCAGGCAAGATGGGCTCTGTTTTTTGTTCGTTTTAATTTCTCCCTGTCTTACAGGCCAGGGAGTAAAAATGGCAAACCTGATGCCCTATCCCGGATTCAAGAGCCCGCAGAATCTCAGTCTGCAGGTGAAGAGGAGTTTATCTTTCCTGAGGCCGTCAGGTTGTCTATGTTCCGTGTTGAGGTGGAAAGGGAGGTCCAGGAGGCCATCAGGGATCTGCCTATCCCACCATCATGCCCACCGGACCACTGTTTTGTTCCCGAACGCCTTGTGCCAAAGGTACTGGAGTGTTGCCATTGCTCTCGTCTTGTTTGGAGTCAGCAGAATGATTCAGACTGTACAAGCTCAGTTTTGGTGGCCATCGCTTGTGAAGGATGTCAAAGACTATGTTTCTACATGCACTCAATGTTGTCAAGCCAAGTCTTCTCGTTGCCCCCCTGCGGGGTTGTTGCACCCATTCCCCTTCGCCCATGGTCACACATTGCTATGGACTTTGTAACAGGTTTACCAATGTCAAATGGTCACTCTGTTCTACTGACGATAATTGACAGATTTTCCAAGATGGTTCATCTGGTGCCCCTGGAGAAGCTCCCGTCTGCAAAGGAGATGGTTGAGATATTGACCAGAGAAGTTTTCAGGCTCCATAGAATACCTACTGACATTGTTTCCCCGATAGAGGACCCAGGTTTGTGTCACGTTTTTGGCAAGGAGTTCTGTTCTTTGTTGGGAATTTCTGTTAGTCTTCTCTTCAGGGTTCCATCCTCAATCTGTTGCCCAAACACTGAGAGAGCCAACCAAGAAGTGGAAACCAAAACTTCGCATTTTATGTGAGTCAGACCCGAACCAAGTGGTCACAAAATTTACCCTGGGTTGAATACGCCATGAACTCTTTGCAGTCAAGTGCCACTGGTTTGTTCCCTTCCCATGTTTCGGCATTTGGTTTCCAGTCACCATGTTTTCCGTACAGGAGAAAGAGGCTAATGTTCCGTCTGCCCAAGCAGCTGCCTTTAGATTGCCAAAGAATATGGAGAAAGGCCAGGAGGTCAATGATCAGAATGTCACTGGTTCAGTCAAGAACGGCCAAACCGGAGACGGATCCCTGCCCCTAAGTACCAGGTGGGGCAGAAAGTTTGGCTCTCGCCAAAGACCTACCGTTACGGATAAGAGTCCCGGAAGTTGGCACCCCGATTGGTTGACCTTTCCCTATCTCCAAGATCATCAACCCTGTCCTCCTGGTATGGATGAGATTTGCCCAATTCCATGAGGATTACCCACGTCCACGTTTCTCAGGTCAAACCCTTCGTGGAGCTCCAGACTCGGGTGGCATCTGATTTATGCCAATGCCTGCCCCTTGCCGGCACCATCTTTGTTCGATCATTGACCCTGTTTCTGTCCTGGATTATTGATTCGGCTCCTGCCCTTGGATTATTCAGCCAAAAGTCACCTGTCTCTCTCACCTGCACTGTGGAGATCCCCCTGCCTTCTACCCACTGAGGTTTTCCCCTCTGGGTTTCAAGTTTTACCATCTCAAGACAAGAACAGGTTAGTGACTTTTCTGATCCTTGCAAGATCTTGGAGAAAACTACAAGTCACTAATCCTTCCTTCTGCTTCAGTGATTCCTGGAAGCTGTGTGTTGAGTTTAACCTGAGTGAAATTTTTCCGGTGGTTGAATAAAACTTTTTAATCTTATACAGTTCTGGTGGGTTCTTGGCTGAATCTCCTTGGGCTGCCTTTACTAGCGTCCTAACTTCAGTTAACGATATTCGACAGAGGGATCTTTAGATATTATCAGTTTTTTGTTTAATGTTGTCCTTTTAGCTTACTGGGGTTGTGTGTGCAAATGTGGTATTAACTGCTATATCTTTGTGCCACCTTTAGCTATTTAGTTTGTGAAGGTCTATACAAGATTCCACACCGTAACTTACAGTTCCATTTGTCACTTATGTCATAAATTTAAAGTCGCTGCTTCACAACAAAAACGTTTTAAATTAAACTTTTTTTCTAAGCATGGCAAAATGCCTTTTGTTTAATTGTTTTTAGTTATTGTTTGATTTTTAATAGATCTGTTTGCTCGAGAGCTTGCTGTATTATTTTTGACCTGACTTACCCTTTCTGTAAAATAAAGTACAATACTTCGCCATTCAGGTAGACCGCCTGTCAATAAACCATGCTTTTTTGAGTGTACTATTTATTTGCTACATTTTTATTTATGATTTTAGTGAAATCAAACTCAGTTAAGATATAGTTTGTTGCTTATACAACAACATGTGATAGCCATGGTATTGTTCTATTTGTATTTTACTATATTTTGATTTGAAACCACCTATTGTTATCTTAAAAATGAGATTTAAATCTATTTCACTTAAACAAGTCCTTCATGCGCTGTCATGGCTATTCGTGCCCCCCCTCCTTCCTCCTTCCCCTTTCCCCCTCCCTTATTGAGTGCACATTAAAACATGCCTCTCTATGGACAACTAACAAAAGATGGTCCCTTTGAATTCTCATTGAATTTGCATTTTCTTGTTTTTGCTAATTTTTTAAATTAAATTCCTTCTTCAAGGTTATTTGCTTGTGTTTTTCATTGACTGCAGGACTGCATTGATTTCAAGAATGTCTGGACACAATAACCTTACCCATCCACTGCAGTCTTTGCCTTCTTTGCAATTTTGAGTGACAAATATTGATTGTCATTCTAAATTGTTAACATCAAATTGACCATGCAACAAACTACATAGACCCAGAATTTTTGTGAAAAAAAATATATCCACGGCTAGTATTTTAACTGTTATATCACTAACACTGCTCAAAAGAATAAAGGTGAACCAACTCACCAATAACAATTCCTAGATCTGAATGAATGAATAACGATTCTCCATTGAATACTTTAGTTCTGTACCCAACTGAATGTGCTGACAACAACAATCACAACTAACCCCAACATCATCAATGGAAATCAAACTTATTAACCAATGGAGGCCTGGATCTTGGAGTCCAGTCACACAAACAATTTAAAAGTGGAAAAACAACATACAGGGATCCAACTTTGATTTAATGGTCAATTTAAGACAAGTCAAAAATGAGGTTTCTCAGTATTCGCTAGTGTGGCCTCCACGTCAGCTCGTATGACGTCCCCTTACAACGCCACCACCCCCTCTGTGGCACATTTTGCTCATGATGGACGTCGCGGAATGGTCTACCTGAGGGATCTCCTCCCAGACCCTGGCACTAAAGAATCACGCACCAACTACTGGACAAGTCTGTGCCGTGCAAACGTGACGGTTGCGGTGGATGGACCCCCGCGAGACATGATGTCCAAAGAGTGCCTCGGATTCATGTACTGGGGAATCACGGCCCCACCGTGGGCCAGTCCATAGCTTCATATGTCTTCATCTTGCAGGAACTGCTGACATCTAATCCAGCCACATGAGGTCTAGCCAGGGTCCTGCATTAGGAGGAGCCGCAGGGCCAATCAGCACCAAAGAAATTCACTGTTCAACACAAGCGGTCTTCTTAGGATCTCCATCTCGGTAACTTAATGGCAGTAGTCAGGCTATCCTCTGGGCCTGAGCACATGGAATTGGCCGCCATTGTGGCCCTCAATCACAGCACAAAATAAATCGCAACTCATTCCTATGTATGTAACCACACACTCCCAAAAACCCGTGCCTCTTGCTTCATATGAACTGCTCGAAAAGGAAATGTTGCATTGGCTAGGCAGAAGCGTTTCTCCACGCGTGTCTCCAGAATCTTACACGTGCTGTCCACGTATTTTTGGTGCTCACGTCCCCCCGGGAACCTGTCTTCTAATGCTGTGAAGAAGCACAGTGGCCATTCCCCCCGCCCCACAGTTGGCAAATTTGCCACATCCTGGTGTTCTCTATTCCGGCAAAATGCCACACGTGTCCTGCACGGTGTTTCGGGCCAATCCCCGTGAGAGCCACAACCCTTCCATTTTTGTCGGACATCGGGCCTCACCATACCATCCTCATGGCAGTCGGTTTCTGATCTCTAACCGTCTTGTGCACGAATACTCACCTAACACAATTTGTGTTCTGCTGGAGGGTCATTTATGCAGGCTATCTGGCAGTTTAGTTTCCTACTCCTGTTCCTCCTTGGCAACCAAATAGGATGGAATTCCATGGTAGCCGTCTGCTGCTGGGTTGTTTGTCCTCCTACGGACCTTTATCCCACTTATCCCTAGTGTAATGGCCTGGCCTCCTCATCGTCACTCCAGGTAGCGAGTCCACCAGGCTATTACTGAGGACACACTATGCAGACCATGGATCAACAGCGATAACTTCTTGCCCACAGCTCGCATTATGGGCCCAATTAATCTGCATGAGCTGCAACTACCCTGAGCACAATTGTGTGGGTGTGTGACGAAGTCCGTCTCTATGCACCACGAGTGTCTGAATAGCACCACCAACATTCAAAAACCGTGAGCAAAACATCAGCCAGACAGAATAGGTACCTGAGAATTTGTTGGTCTGTGGTCCCACCTGCAGAGTCCACTCCTTTATTGAGTCGTGTCTTGCTATATCGCCACAGATTTCCCCTGTTGTCTATTACCATGTTGCCCACAACAAGCATTGTGAATAATTGATTGCATCTCAATCAGTGGTTAGATTCGCTAAGAGGACAGTTTGATTTGCACAGAAGTTTGGCACTACTTGGAGTTATATTGGTGGCTTTAAGTTTCCCTTTATGTTATGAGTCCAGTGTAGGGTTGCAATTATCTGTTTTTATAACTTCCTTGTTCATATGTAAAACACGAATGGTAATATATGAAAATCTTGTATGTGGCCCCCGCGTGATTTCAGGATCTCTGTCTTTTTTAATCAGTGCTATCGCTTTTCGTTTCTACCTTCGAATCAGGTTGTGTACAGCCTTTGGAGGCCCCACCCTGATGCGGTACCGGTCTCCTCTGTCCTGTCCTCGGTCCCTCTGTTTCATATTATGACTTGCCATGGTTCTGTCACAATTAGTTCGTTGTCTTCTTGTTCCCCCACTAATAGATGGTCATGGTGAGGTGGATATGTCAGGAGAGGAATGTCAGCTCAATTAAACTGTAACCTTGCTACCCTTGCTTCCCTGAAGGACAACACTGTAACATTTCTGTCCATGCTCTTTCCATGAGAGAGTGTTTGACTAGATGTGCGATTCTCTCCTGCCTAACATACAAGTCCGCAAGTGAAGTGTGTGGACTTTGTCCTGGCTGGCTGGGTGTTTGAATGTTTCAGCTGAATGTTGGTAAGTGCATAACTTTAGGAAATTTTTGTTTCTTTCTTCACACGCCACCTCTCAGTTTTGCATAGCTGCAATATAGTTGAGCATTCAAAATATACACATATTACAACCAACATAAAATGCTAAAAAAGGAATGTTAGTTTCACACAGGAATAATCTAAACAGCATGCTTAGTTTTATATTGGCTGTTCAAAGATGCTCTGTTTATTGTATTATTTAAAGCACTGTAGAAGGCACACACTAGATTTATTTGCATCACAATATTTACGCTTTTTAATATTTTCTGACATTTACAAGATCAAATAAATCGGAAAACCAGTCCCATGAATAACAAGATGTTAAAAATTAACTAGGAAATGTATTCTGCAATTCTTCAAGGACCCTTTACTTCCCCTGCCTTCTTTCGGTCTACATGTAATGCTTAATTTGGCTTTAATGACACGAAAGAACTTACGTTTGGCTTGGTTCCTCTTTTAGATATGTAATGCATTTAATCTCAATATGAATAAATGGCCTGATCAATAAGATAGGGTTAAACTTAGACAGACAAATCTGTAAATTGCTGCAGTTATATTTTCTCATCTTCTCTGTGTAATGGACCTTTAGTTTGCTAAGCCAAACACATACAACACCAACTGTTTAATGACAAGCAATTGTTTGATTGAAAAGCTGATAGTCTGTCAGACTGGGGCACTAATCTGAAGATTAGTTGACCAATTGTTTTGTCAATTGAGTAGAAGTCAACAAGATATTGATGTCACTTAAGCGTGCCTGCACATGGCGAACATGGAATTAAGTTACTTATGAATACAGATAGTATTCATTTTTTCTATAATAATAGCATCATGGTTAGTGTTTTGCTGGACCCAAATACAGGCAGACCAGAAGGAAAGAGGTAAAGGGATAAGTTTTAAGAATGATATAAAAGTACTTACAATTAATGGCACGAAGAGAACAGAACATGGAACCAAAGTGTGCGTGATAACCAAAGAATTCAGGACTGAACCATGAAAACCAGGGGGCTTGTGTACAGAGGAGGTGTAATTAGTGACATAAAACCAGTTGAGTCTAATCAGAACCTTAAACAGCTGTAGGGGGAGTACTGAGCAAGGGAACAGAGAGAAGGAGACAATTAATACTGATAACAGACAGGAAGCTGAACTTAGACACGACAGGATCTCCAAATGAAAATAGAAAAAAGCCTAACACCTACATAGGAGAATAAACAAAAACACACAGAGAAATAATTGAGAGACTAAATACAAAGGAAATAAATAATCTGGAAAGAACCTTAATGACAACAAAAAGAACTGAATATGGCCCATAATAAACAACCCAGAAATGATAAGAAAACAAACACAAAAGAAAACCAAAACCCAGAAACCAATGGATCATGATAGACAGTGATGGTTCTGCTCAGTTTAAGACTTTTTTGCATGTTTTCATTAAGTTTTCATTTGTTTGTTTTCATTTGTCTCTATTCTAGTTTTTAGCTTTATTCTTGCATTAATGGAAATCACTTTGGCTCAGTGGTGACTGTTACAAATTAATTGAATGACTGATTTTGTTTTAAAAAAAGCATTGGCATCTTCAAAAATGTTTTTCCAATATTTTTTTTTATCACATTTTTGTCATGTTACAATCTAAAGCTTAAATTGTCATGATCTGGTATTTTGGGTTTTTTTTAGTTAATTCTTCCTAGATTCTTGTGTTTCATGTGGTTGTTTATATTTTCCTATAGGTCTGTTTTTCCCTTGGTTTTGTTATTTAGTCTAGTTTCCGTGTCTTCCGTTCAGTTCCTCATGTCCCTGCTTTCCCTCTGCTCATTAGTTTAACTAGACTCATTCCCCTCAGTCTTCCCGCAGCTTGTTCCATACCTGTGTCATGTTTCCCCTGATTACCTGTGTCCCTGTTTCATTGATTCATACTTCACGTCCCTCAGTATATTAGCTTCCTGGTTTTCATTGTTCCTGGCTAGTTCCTCTCGTGAACTCACCTGTATTCTTCCTGAGTTCCTCCTAGTGCTTTGTTTTCTGTTTGGCCCCCTGTACCTGTTTGCCTTGGATTACCTGCCTGTACTCAGTACTCTGCCTGCCTGTTTGTTAGTCTTCATCTCACCATTAAAACTTAATCTACTCACCATTTTCTGCGCTCTGGTCCTACCTCCGAACCCTCGACCCTGACATATATGTAATTATTGGGATTTTATGAGATGCATGTTTGTGAAGTGGAAGTGAAATAAGACATGGTTTTCCAAATTTCTCATAAGTACAAATCTGAAAAAAATTGGACTGCATTTATATTCTTCTACCCTGAGTCAATAATTTGTACCTTTTGTTGCAGTTAAAGTTGAAGGTTTTTGGGGTATGTCTCAACTATCTTTGTACATACTGAGACTGAAACCTTTTCCCATTCTTTTGTTCGCGAAATTGCTAAATTCATCTAGTGAATGCAGAGTCTCTGTGAACAGCAATTTTCAACTATTTAATTAGATCTGGTCTTTGACTGGACTATTCTAACAGCTAGCTTTGTAAACTATTTCATGTAGATCTGACTGAATCTTTAGCAGTGTTGCGTAACTGTAAGTTAAACCTCTGCCCTCAGTTTCTATAAGCCTGTTACAGCCCATACAAGTTTATTTTTTCCAGGATTGTCCTGTATTTGACTCCATCCATCTTCATTTCGACTATGACCAGCTTTGATATGCTGCCACAATGTTTCACAGCAGGGATGGTGTGCCCAGTCGTGTCATACTTTTTCCATTTTTAGATGATGAATTGAACAGTGCTCTGTGAGAAGATTAAAGCTTGGGACATTGTTAATAATCCCATGTTTTAAAACTTTACACAACAGGTATGTCTACTGTTTTTGTTAGGCTTCATTATACTGTTTGTTCATTAATGTTTTCTAACAAACCTCTGAAGCATTCAATGCAGAGTTGTTTTTATATTGATAAACTGTGGACTCTATCAAATAATTGTGTGAATTCTGAAAATAAATGGCTAGACAACATTGTATTTAGTGGTATGAGGTAAAAGGAGATAGAACATAAATGCATACCTTTCTTTTAAGATTTGTATAAGCCTAAATAAAAATCATATTTATCATTCTCTTCCACCTCATACTTATGTTGTACGTTGGGCCTGTTGGATAAAATCCTTTTAAATTTCTTGCAGTGTGTCGTAATGTGACAAAATGTATAACAGAGAATAAATACTTTTGCACGGCATGGTATGTAATTGTAAAAAGACTAAAAGCAACTTGTAGAAAACCTGAATAGGACAACAAAAGGAACCAGAGAAAAAGCGTGTGCTCCAACAACAACAGGGTTCAAAGGGGAATTTTAGCCTTTGTTCTCACTTTAAAATTCCTTATTCCTTTACTTTTTGTGTCATCTTTCTCTTCTTCTTGCAGTCCATTCTTGTCTGTAAGCCTCTATCTAAGGATCAAACACTCCTATGCTGTTTGTAAATCACTCAGCCACTTCAGTGCACACTGTCCTTTTGAACTCTCCACTCATGTCTTTTCTCTAAATTTGGAGACGTCTGGGAAAAACATCCTCCAAAATCCATACAAACAAAGAGAAAACAAACATAAAATCAAATAAAAACATGTTGGAATAAGAAGCGAAGACATACATACACACTCAGAATAAGTGGCACACACCAGCATGACTTATTGTGAACTATTTTTTGAACCGCAAGGAGTGCATCCATGCAGAGAAACAAACCATGAGGGCAGGCAGTGGAGATATAGGTCTGAAATATGCAAGGACATCTTCACCACTCCCCTTTTCTCCCTCACTTACCCTCTCTGTTACTCTCTCTCTCTATCTCTCTTTCTGTATGTGTTATAGTGAGAGATCAGAGCATGTTGAGAGGAGCTTTTGGCTTTTCTCTCTGAGGATAAAGCTTGTTCCGGCCTTGTGCAGCTGAATCCTACTGCGGCACTGTCCATGGTGCTGAATCAGCTGGAAGGTCTTCAGCTTCTTTTTTTTCACATTATCTCTCTCTCTCTATCTCTCTCTCTCTCAATCCTCCTTTCCCCCATCTTAAAACTTTCTCCTATTCACTCTGCCTCTTTGTGCTCTCAATTTTCCTCTTCACTTCACCTGAAGACTTCACTCTTCCAACATCACACGCACTATTGTTCTGAAAGTGTAGGCAAAATTAGATTTGTCTTAAAATGATGGCATTTGTAAATCAGAAAAACTTAATTAAATAATCAAACAGGCCAGCGTTAGTACCAAGGTTTCTTTATAGACAACTGGTTTCCTCAATGTTGTGACTGTGGAGCAAAGCGCAAAGCTAATTTAAGTGGTTCAAACATGACATATTTTTGTTAATTTAGTCCTACTTTAGTTAATAGCACAAGAAATACTTACAGTGTTTCGAAAATGTTAGACAAATTATATATATTCTTTGCATATTTACCAAACTACTCTGTTGGATTGCTCAGTTTATTAGACACTTGCGTTTCTTGAAATCTATTATTAGACACCAACCTGAAATTTCCCTGACATTCTGTGTAAAATTAAATTGCAATTGTAGTCCTTGAATTAAACGTTTAAACAAAGAGAAAACGTTTAAACAAAGTATCTGTCTTGAAAGATCTGTTTGGATTGCTCTGTTAATAAAATTATGAAGCACATGGAATGAAAATATCTATTTCTGATGTCCTTTTGCTTACTACAGACTGTTTCCGGCTTTTATCAATATTTTACGTCCGATGTTTGCCACAACAGAGGAGAGAGCAAACGTACCAGAAGATACACTTATCAGATGAGACCATCATTCAACTTTTTGCCCAACTTGCAAAACACCAACTATGGCACATTACCCTGAACACACCTTCAAATGCTGCCATCAAACTGTGGAACAGGGAAGCAGGGATATTTTATAGGAAGACTGATGGAGCAAAAATACAGGGCAATATTGGAAGAAAAGCTATTAGAGGCTTTAAAAGACTTAAGATTGGTTTGAAGTTTCACCTTTCAGAAGGACAACCATTCCAGCAAGGACTATAATGCATTGATTTAAATTAAATAATTTTCATTTCAGAATTTTACTTAAATACTGTCTAACTGAAAAGTGCAATTTATTATTTTTAGACCCCTTTTAAACTACTTTATTATGTTTTATTTTTATGCTCTATTCTTGTAAGTTTTTATTGGGTTTTGTACTTAGTACTTGTACCCACAAAAAAGGGATTTTATCTCAATCGACTTTCTGGTAGAATAAGTGGGAAGAGTAGTCGTCTTGCAATCAGAAGGTTGTGGGTTCGATTCCAGTTTCCTCCTGCCATATGTCGATGTGCCTCTGGGCACGGCACTTGCCTACCAATCTGCGTATCGGTGTATGGATATTTGAGCATTAGTGAGTGCGATTGGGTGAATGTGGCTCTAGTGTAAAGTGCTTTGAGCGATCTGTATGACTGAAAAAGCACTATATAAGTTCAGTCCATTTACAAATAGAATAAAGAATAAACCAGTTAAAGTTCAGACCTAAATCTAACTGAGAACTTGTGATAAGACTTGGACTTTGCTGTTAATAGACACACTCCTTCCAGTCTGACTGAGCTTTAGCTATTTTGTAAAAATGAATTGACAGAAATTTCAGTCTTGAGGGTTGCAAAGCTGTAAGAGGCATAATGTATTTTCATCAAAAACGGTCTTTTTACATTAATGACTCAGGGTCTGAATATATATGCCGACCATATTTTCAAATTTATATATGTAAAAAATGGAGAACCATGTATCCTTTTTGCTCCATTTTAAAACTATGGGCTGTTTTATGTCAGTCTTTTACATTTAGTCCCTATGAAATACATTGAGGTTTGTGGTTGTAATGTGCCAAAGTGTGAAAGAGTTTCAATTGTATGAATGCTTTTGCAAGAAGAATGATCAAAGTTAATATTGCAAGCAGCTCAAAACAGCAGGAGGTTTAACATATTTTTACTAGAAATAGAAAGTATTTATTGCACCTTCCATGATCCATCTACTACGAAACATGATAGGGGGAAGTTACTTCTTCAAGCGAATCATTAAGTCTTTGTTCATTGCAATGGAAAGAAGCAGCTATTGGCTGTGGATTGAAAGAAAGGACAACATGTGGGTTGTAAAATGAAACAGGTTGAAATAAAGCTTAGGGAAGTGTATCTGATGCTGTGGGCTTATCAACGAAACATTGATAAGGGAAGGTTCCCATCTGATGACTCCATGGTTGTACCTTTCCTCCTGTACATCAATCATAGTCCACTGACATTTCCAAGAGTCCTATTAGCTCCACTAAAAAAATCCGAAAAAAGGGTGTTCATGAAACGTTAGTTTTTTAGATGAGATTTGAGGACTTTTTTTATCAGTGAAGAATCATAAAATCTGTGCATTGACTTGATATCACAGGTATTTAGAATGTCAAACAACTTTTACCAAATGCTTCTCAAAATCTCCAGAAATAATGCATTTTAATAAAAATCCTCCCAAAAATAGCTTCCTGATAGTCACAATATCTCAGGCTCCCTATTCTCTTCCCTAACTTACCTTTATGTACTTCAGCTGAAGTTTCAGGCATGAGCCAAGCAGTCAAAACTTACATTATTTTTATGTTGGTATGATCTTTGCCCATTCTCTAAATCTGCTTTTCTGGTAATTTTAGATTCTTCTTTTATTTTCAGGGTCTTCTCAATGCCCACAGGCTTGAGCTCAAAACCAACTAAAATCTTAAACTATTTTCTGCTCTGCCAGCAGTGCACCATGTAATTTATCTCATCTCCTGTTAATGAGATAGAACACTCACCCTTTATTATCTATGAAACCCTGCAGAACCTGGAAAGTAAGCTAGATAATCTACCTATTGTGTTGATTATTTCTTTTTTCTAATGGTTGCAAACTGTGAAAACGTCATGCTGTAACAAATTATTACTGTTCACTAATGTCTCTTCCTGTTACTAAAATGACAGTAACTTGACAAACAGGAAAACTTTGAAATGACCTAAAGCACATCTTTTGTGTTTGACCAAACAATCTTTGTCACAGTCATGATTAGGATCCTTCGTTTATTGCTTTTTTGTTAGTAAACGTATATTAGAGTCATCTGTGACTGTGGAGATGCTACTGGTTGGAGCAGGTTAAATTTGAAACAGTCGCTTCATCCTGTCAACAAATTCCTTTACTGTGGAGCCCCCTCTAAAGCGTGTAACATGTTACATCTTGCTTGCCCGATCTGAGCTAAGTAGAGAGTGTGAAAACAATATCTTGTGTTAGAAGAGGGTTGCTTTACCATGAAACTTGAAAAGCCATGGTAAATAACAACTTTCGAACAAACACTATGTATGTATTTTGGTGTGTATAAACCTCAAATGAAGCAAAGGAATTTGGACAAATGTAAAGCCATATTTCAACCTGGAAAGACTCACATAATGGAGAAGCAACAAGAAGACGGTTAAAGAGTTTATTAATGAAAGATTATTTCTTTGGCGCTCTGACCCCTGAGGAAGTCGTGAATCATGAGGATGAAATGAGTTTGAATAAACATCTTATGATTATGATTAGGTACGTCTTTCCCCCTGGGATCCGATCTTGGTGGTGGCGTAGGTCTTGGTATGGAAGGAGTTGGGAGCCTATGGTGGAGAAGGGGTGGAGGAGGGTCGAAGCTCAGCAGAAGAGCGGTGTCTTCCATGCAGAGGGTCTTTAAAAGTGATGCCCTGGGAGCAGTGGCGATTGCTCTAATGGTGCGTTCACACTGAACGCGGATTCTGCGATAGGAGTGGCTGATTTAGAGGCGCGTTCAGGAGCGGAGCGGCGCGAGGCGGTGCAAAGGAGACGAAGGACGTGGTGTGAAAGCGAGCGAAGCGAGCGAAGCGAGAGCAATGGAGGAGTTGAAAAATCGGAACTTTTTCTGAATTCACGTCGTGTCAACCAATCAGGGACTGGATGTGGCTTTGACGTAGGGTGAAGGACTGCAGTGGAGAAGAAGCTGTTTTCAGTGTGCGGCAAGCCTGAGTTGTATGACTCAACTAACTAGCTGAGATTTATTTACTCACCGAAGATGGATGGACAGGCGTTCAGCAGCGGGGATATAGCGCCGGTAGTTGGTGTCCCGGAGGTCGATTCGTCTCCCAACGCAGGACAGCAGATCTTCGAACTGGGTCCTAGATAGACGGAAGTGCCGCTGAAATCGACCGTCATCCAGACGCAGCTCCTGGAGTAGGTGGTGGTACTCTCCGAACTGTTCTCGTCCCTGAAGAATCTGGTGAACCCAGGGACGTCGACGTCGGCGGCGTTTTTCGGCTCTCCACAGGTAAAACACCGTGATTATCCGTGAAATCCGTGTCCGCCATGTTCAGTTGAAACCAGCAAGCAGCAGATAGAAGCTCCTCCTATTTGATGACGTGGTGAAGCGTTGCCGTTTGTTGACATTTGGCGACGCGGATTGCATGCGAAATGTCAAGCGAGCAACAGCACACAAATGACGCGAAAAAATTCGCAGAATCCGGGTTCGGTGTGAACGCACCATAAGACTGCAAGGGAAGCTCAGCTTCCCCTAAAATATCAAAAAATAAGTGATCAAATATATACTATTGTGTGTACATGTCATTGACTAAATATGCGCTACAACGCGCTCAACTTTATTTCAGAATCAGCTTCTTATCACTGGTAACGATTCCTGCAGCTTCACAGTGCTTTAAACAGTGAGTTCAATAGCGAAGCAAAGAGTGCTTTGTCCCGCCCATAGGACGCTCAGTGTCTCTGGGGGTCTATGGGGCAGCCTCGGCTGCACCGAACCGAGACGAGTCACTGGATAAATGCTGGGCTTTGTCCCACCCTTCGGACGCTCAGCCTCTCTGGGGGTCTATGGGGCAGTGGGCTGGCCTCGTCTGGCCCGGATGCTCAGCTTCTGCATGATGATTGGATGATCCGTCTGAGGCTGAATCCCATTTTGATTGACAGCAAAATGAGCAAATCAGCGATCTTGAAATTGAGCTTCCCCTCCTTGAAAGACAAGCATCCGCCTCTGCCTGGGAGATGATTGGCTGAGGAGGAGTGTGGACCTGCCGTTGATTGGAGCAGCCAGTGAGGAGTGATTGGACGTGACGGGGTGGTGAGTCTTCCATGTTAAATTTTCGTTTAAACTCCATAACAGATGTAAAACAGTATAGTGCACATGTCTTGAGTCATTCTACATTTAAAGGAGTGTTTGGTTTTTTTAGTCCTTGATTTTGACCTGTAAATTATACTGACAAAGAGGGCTCCAAATATCATAAGATAAATCAGTATAAAAACATAATACAAGTTAGCAGTGAACTAATTTGAATTAGATCTTGAAGCCCTTTGCTACAAACACCCTCCTGTAGAGAAATAGTTTGTTCACTATGAAAAATACAAAAAATAACACATTTGACAGACATTACATAGTATTGTAGCACATGCAAGCTTCTGTCCTAAGATTTATGAACTGAAATGTGGAATTCAGTGGGAGATCAACTGTAGTATGATGCAACTTCCATGTCCTGTGTTTTCTGTATTTTTGCAGTTTCTCAAAGACTTGACTTCCAAATATTGTTCATCTGGTTTTTTTGTTAGATCTAGCAATTACTTTGTCCTCCACTTGTACATTTAAGCACACAGGGCACAAAATATTCTCCTGGTGAGGTACAGGAGTGCACAGCACATTAAAGAAAAAAAGCAGCCAAAGTCCAAAGAAGAACTGAGAAAAACCTGCAAAAAGTAATTGTACTCTGCATCTTCCGCTTCATCTGGGACCGGGTCAGGGAGGAAGCAGACTCAGTAGAGACACCCAGACATCACTCTCCGCAGACACCTCCTCCAGCTCCTCCGGGGGAAGCCCAAGGTGTTCCCAGGCCAGCCGAGAGGCCAGCGTGTCCTGGGCCGTCCCCTGGGCCTCCACCTGGTGGGACGTGCCTGAAACACCTCCCGAGAAAGGCGTCTAGGAGGCATCCGGTAAAGATGCCCGAGCCACCTTAACTGACTCCTCTCGATGTGGAGGAGCAGCGGCTCTACTCCAAGCTCCTCCCGGATGGCCGAGCTCCTCACCTTATCTCTAAGGGAGTGCCCGATCACCCTACAGAGGAAGCTCATTTCAGTCGCTTGTATCCGGGATCTTGTTCTTTTGGTCATGACCCAAAGTTCATGGCCATAGGTGAGGGTAGAAACGTAGACCGAACGGTAAATCGAGAGCTTTACTTTTCTGCTCAGCTCTCTTGTCACCACAACGGACCGGCAGAGCGTCCCCATTACTGCCGCAGTGGGTGAGATTTTTGGGATGGGTGAGATTATTCACCTTCAAAAAGTCTCAAGAACTACTAATCAAGACCATTTTAATCACACTGCTTGTAGTTATTTACAGGTTTATTTACACACAGTGATTTCCATTTAGACTAAAAAGTAAAATTTTATTCACCTAAATTAGAGCACCTTCTTTCACATGTTAGCTGTTTTGGTTTTTAGCAAATTAAACACAGGACTTCCTATGAATTTCTTTGAACAACATATTTCTTCATTCTACTGTTTCATAAAGTCCTGATTTGTGGAATAAACAAATAATTGGGACAGTTGTCAACAGATTCTTCCACCTGAGCAGTAGATCTGTGCAGCTCCTCCAGAGCTACCATTGACATTACATTTCATTCATTCTCTCTCTCTCTCTCTTCTGTTTCTCTGTTGTGAATTATATATATATATATTAATATAATATTATATATAGATATATATATATAATAATATATAATATATATATCTATATATGTATATATATGCTGTTACTCTGATTGTTTGGAGCCAAAATTTAAAATGAATGGTGGCTTTGATTATAGCTCAGCACTGGTTTCTTGGTCTTCGTGATTCTGCTTGTTCACTTTGAGGCCTTCACAGAACAGCTCTGATTATACTATGATCAAATTAGACAAACTTGGACTCTACATGACAGCTAGGTGACCTCTAAAATTTTATTTAACAATATCAGAGTTAGGGAGAAAACATATATATGCCACACCTTAAGATTTTATTTGTAAAACAATTTGAAAACCATAATTTATATTCATAATTATGGACTACTTTGTGTTGTGCTGATCTGTCAGAGATGTCAATACATTTCAGATTGGGGATGTAACGTGAAAATATGTAAACCTGTTCAAGTAGTATGAATACTTTAAACAGTAAAACAGCAGTAACTTTAAATGTGCCCACCGTGAAGTCCCAGCCCCGCGCTTTAAGTAGCCGTGTGGACGTCTGCTGTCAGACCCTAAATTGTATCACCCGCTTCTCCCGGGCGAACGCCTTTGGTGATCGCATCACCCACCGGCGTCATATCGCATCCATCTGTTATTAGCAGCTTGCAGCCTAATCCTGGAGCAGCAACTCGTCTACAGTCAGGACTGCACGCCGACACAGGGGAGGGACGGAGAGGGAGAGACCTGAGAAGGAGCTGGTGGGCGTAGCGCCTCCCGGGACAAACCGCCGCACAGTGTGAAAGTAACTGCAGGAAGAGGGACGTGTCGTTGTAGCGGATTTTTAACGAAATATAAGGAGGGAGGCTGTTATCTGTCTTAAGCTTGCAGGGCTTTTATAGGTGGCCCACGCTGCTGGTGTCCGGCATATTTCCTTGGAGAGAGCAATGCGGAGAGAAGAGAGAGGTCAAGGCAAAGTCACTTCTGGCACTGAAAAGAGGTTACAACACGCTCTTAACACAGTAATCTTATAATTTATTTTACTTAGAATTTGTACTCGTTCTTTTCTGTATATTTTTTATCCACCTGACAAACCTTGTAGGACAACATCCATCAACCCGATTGGATTATTTTTCTCAATAACAAATGTGGATCAGATGCATGCAAAGATGAGTAAAATGTGCTCCTTCGTGTGCAGCGGTGACAGCTGAATGGAGACGCACGGAGCATCTTCCTCAAAGAGTAGATCGACGATCAGAGCGCACTGTGGTTTCTGAGTTCCGCTCAGTACCCGTCAGGAACCGGATTCCAGCAGTATCAACCCTCGGGAGCTGGGTGTTTTATTTTTCCGCTTCTGACTAACCTGTCGTGTGGACAAAAACTCGGGAGAGATCTCACATGGAAACAGATGAGAGTGGCGGTGCGACGGTTTAACTGGAGCATCACATCCATTCTGTCATTCCTGTCCCATCTGATTTGTGGACCGCTGTGGGTTAGAAAGGCTGTCACCGGGCGGTTAAAGGGGTCTTTTTTGGTGCATACTCAGCGGGACCAAACTGAAACGCCTTGTTTCCCTTCACCATCCAGAAGGACCCTGCTGCGCTGAGAAAAGTGGATATGATTGCTTATTTGGTTTAAAGACGTGTGTGATCGGGAGGATTATTTAAGTGGCTCTTTTCTGAGGAGAGGTATTCACCTGGCTCATCAAGCAAGGGAAGATAATAACAGGAGACTCACAGGTACAGACTGTTTTTATGTTCACTACAGTTTCTTTCACTCATCACCCTTTTGGTTTCAATCATTTTATTGCGTGCAAGCAAAAATCTTCTTCCTTTATAATTTTTTGGTAATTTTTAAAGATTGAAGTTAAGTAGATAGCCGGGAAAAGAAGAGATGGCAGATGAGGGAGATAATGGCGCATGGTGTTTTCTCTCCCACACGATTCTGGGAGATATTGATACCCTCTTGCTTGATTGAAGACACGAGGAAAGGAGAGGGGCGTCATGCCGTTTAAAAGGGGTTTAAACGGGCCGAAATGAGAATTGCAGTGAGAGGAGTCAGAGTTCTGTCAGGGGTGGGTGGCAGATGGCTGGGTGAGAAAGGTTGAACTGAGAACAAGGGGAGGGGGGCTCGGGGGTAGTAAGACTGGAGAGGCTACAAGGGAGGCGTTAGGGTGGGGGAGAGGATGCTTAGATGGAATACAGAGTAGGTGTAGGAAGAGGAGATGAGCTGGATGATGGGGTGGGGGGTATATAATGGCAGCAGAGAGGGCGGTCTACTGAAAAGGTAAGTGGAGAAAAAATCTAAGGACAGCAGAAGGTAATGGAATAAAATAGATTGGGAGGGCAGAGTTGAACAGTTGGAGGGAGGTTGGTGGGGAAAGGGACCCAAGGCAAATGAGAAAAGATACAGAGAGGAGGTGGTGCAGCTTGTACTGAAATTATCCCTCCGAAGTTCTAGAAGTATGTGTGAAATAATGTCTGTACTATAGCTATATAATATTTGGGACAATCCAGTGCATGTATTGCAGTCTACCTGCTTCACGGTGGACACATGAAGACACAGTCAGACCACAAACACCATTCAGGCAACAGTTTAGTCTGCTGTGTCAGCTCATCAGCTCCTATTTTTCTGGTACAGTTTCCTCATTACTCACTGCCCCATTTGCATTTTCAGTGGGTTTTGCAGAAATTGGCTCAGAGCCCCATTTAAAACATATGTAATCACACCAGCAAGATGGCTTCTAGTTTTCTAATTTCTGTCCCAGGATCTGTATACCTGTGGCTCAGCTGTGCTTCAGTAGTGCTGCTGAACATAATTTAGAAAGAATCATTTGCTAATATATACAGGGATTTGCATTGTACCCTTTAACTTTTTGAAATGTAGTCAAATCAAGACAAATCAGTGCATAATGGTGAAGTGAAAGAAAAATGATACCTGGTTCTCAAAAATGTTTACAGAATAAATTTAAAACGTTTCACAGGTATTTTTATTAAGCTCCCTTATCTCTGATTCCAACTCAATAAAATTCAGCCAACTGCCTTCAGGAGTCACCTTTCTGGTTAATCAAGTCCACCTGTGTATGACCTAGTATAAACACAGCTGTGAAAAGTCTCAAAGGTTTATCAGAGAACAAAAATAAACAAACAGTATCATGAGCACAAAGGAATACGACACACTGGTCATGGTTATTGTTGTAAATTAATGACCTGCACTTGTATAGTGCTTTATCAAGTCAAAGGACTTCTTACAGACATGACAGTGTAGCTACAGCTACAGCAACACTGTCCTGTAGTGTAGCCTGGGGCCGACTGACAGACGTTACGCTGCCATACAATTGGTGCCACCGGGCGGTCTGACCACCATCAGCAGGGAAGGTGAGTGAAGTGTCTTGTCCAAAGAAACAACGACTGAGAAGGTTTGCACTGGCATTTCACCGGTTACAGGACAAACCCCTACAACCCGGACCACTGTCGCACAGGTGTGAGGTGGATAGGCATAAATGAAAACCAAGTTGGAAAAAATCAGATGCTTAGAACATCTCAAAAAGGAATACATGCTTGTAAATTGTAAAGAACATGGCACAACTGCAAACCTGCCATCCACCTAAACTGACACAAGGGGTAAGGACAGCATCAATCACAGAAGCAGCTCACGGCCCATGATAACTCTGGATGAGTTGCAGAGATCCACAGCTCAGGTATTAAAATCTTTCGACAGTTCACAATTTATGAAAGATGAAACTGAAGAAACACTTTGTTGCAAGAAAGCTAAAAACAAGTCCAATTTACAGTATGGCACAACTCATGAAGCCAAACCAAATGTGAGGAAGAAGGTGCCTGGTCATATGAGATGACAATTTTACTTTTAAACCGACATGCAAGACTCGACGTGTGGTAGAAAACTAGCCTGCATCATTCTGAAAACACCATCCATGAAACATAGTGGTGACAGCATCATCTTGTGGGGATGCCGTTTTTCTGCAAGGACAAGGAAGCTGGTCACAGTTGATGGGAAGACTGATGGAGATAAATACAGGGCAATCCTGGAAAGAAAACCTGCTACAGGCTGCGAAAGACTTAAGACTGGGACAGAGGTTTACCTTTCAGCATAATGATGACCCTAAATACAGCTTACAGGGCTATAAAAGATTTAGACCAGGTTATTGTGTTGCATGTCCCAGTCAAAGTCCAGAAGAATCGAGTCAGGACTCTGTTGCAAAACTGGAAAATGACTGTTCTTAGACAAAACTGGTAGGTACCCTGCTCAAAAAACATCCTGTAATTGGAGCAAAAGGTGTTTTGACAAAATATTGACTCAGGAGAGGAGAGTACAAATACTCGGCACACTTTTGGATTTTTATATGTAAAAAAAGCCTTGCATCGGCGTTTTTCAAGAAACATTCATAAATTGTTTCTTAAGTAAATTAAATCTGCTCGAGCATGTTTGCAGTTACTGGAGATGGTTGCCATTTACTTAACCATACAGAAAGATATATGCATATACTTATATAGTTAGGAAGCAGATTAATACATTCCTTGACTTTACTGTTTTAAACGGCCTTGATTCATTAAAATATCTGCTAACCTAACACACCTACTAACTTCAGCACACAACATGCTAGTTTTCTGCTTATTTTCTGGTCATTTTTCTTTCTTTTTTTGTTTTATGTGCCATTAATGGATTTCCATGTTTCCCTCAGAAATAGCAATACAAACAGTACATAATATTCTTCCACTGCCATGGAAACAAGGAGACACGTTGGCAGTTAGATAATAAAATAACATTAGCTAGTGTGCATTATATATGTCTTTTTAATTTCTTTTGCATTAGCTGTTAAATAGGAACTCTTGATTTTTAATTAAAGCTAAAGCAAAATATATATTAAAGGTAAACTACATATACCTCAGTAACCACCAGAGTACCTTTTAAATGCACTTTTGAGCATTTGGGTGATGTTATTTTAAGACAAAAGCTATTTCTGAAAAATAGAAGCAAAGTTCAATTTCAAAGTTTCATTTTGTTTATGTCTTTCTTGATTAAGTTTGAATGTTCTCCCCATGCATGCGTGCATTGTCTCTGGGTACTCTGGCTTCCTCCCACATTCTAAAACTCTCTCTAAATTGCCCTAAGGTAGGAGTTTGTGCATGCGGTTTGTGCAAGCCTCTCATCCAATGACTGGCACCAGAACCCTGGGCACTCCTCTGCCCGCACTTCCCTGTAAGAATAAGTGGATATAGACAATAGGTGGATGGATTTTGTTTATGTAAATGTTTCTGTTCTTACTATATAGTGCAACAGCTTGCATGTCAGCACTTAGATGTATCTAAGCAGTAAAGAAACTACATTATAAGAGCTTTAAAGAAATGATACGGTATTTAAGAAATACACTCGCTTGCTTTCTACGAAATGCTGAGGTGATCAATAGCCATCTGGTGTCTTTATGGTAAATATAATATTCCACTTGTAGCTGGCAACATGAGTAAGTGGAGTTGGAGCAAAACAGATTGTCTGTCCTGTCTATGAAGGTAACAATACATTTATGTGCCACTAATTTTTCAGTAATCACTGCGTTATTTTTTTATTTGTGCAATTTGTACAAAAAATATATTGGATATTGGTGTGTGCTTCTGCAGGTTTTGTGCTTGTATACTAATCTAAAGCATCATTTCAGGTGTCAATGGGTTGCTTGGGAAACATGTGGTGATGGCCTCTAAAAACTAAAGGGAGTTCAGCACCATTTCCAGCTTAGACTTGAAATTTTAAATCGGTTTTTGCAGTGTGGTCATAATAAACTCTGCTCAGCTTTAAATATTCATTTTCAATGTTCATAGGTTGGTTTCTTTGAAAAAAGTAGGACTTAGTTTTTTTAACAGTATTGTGGAAACCAACCAATCATCCATTTGGATTAGTTATTATTAAATCAGTGTTTTTATATCATAATGTTTCTCATAAATTACATAAGTAAAGAGTTGTTTTTTTTTGCTGAACGTGTTACAGGATTGTGTTTGCTTGTGTATGGGGCAGCAGAAAGAGGGGCTCATCCAGGGTGTCACTCATGTCACAGCTGGCCCTGGCTGACACCGTCATGAAATTTCGAACATGTTTTTGTTTGGAGAAATTTACTCTAAAAAGGGCCCTATTCGCATTATGCATAGGATCAAATCTACTTGGAGAACTTGTATCCTTAAGTAATTTAATTACTTTGTCCATTGAAAACTTTATGTGATTATTACTGTTTGATCTTTTAGAGTTGCCATTTTTTGGGAGATTGTTTGTAATTATATTTTGATAAATTAGTGCATCCTTGAGACTTCAGCCAGTGATTACTTGCAAGGATGTGGAAGCTTGTGCCAGCATTAAGCTGCTGCAGGTGCTGCCTTCTCCTTCCTCCTAATTCCTGAACTGTGAGTGCACTTTATATGGAAATCAGGTATAACTTTGTTTTGAAATAGGAAAACTTGCTTAAGGCCTGAAAACATGTGATCATGTGATCCTTGAGTCCTTGAGAATTAGCAGGCCTGTAACAAAAACTGTGTTTAGTTGTCTGTCAGTGAGATTTTTGAAAAAGAAATTGCTCGCTGGATTTGATTTGAACTTAGAGGCGATTCGGAACAGGGGGAAAATAGGAATCCATTACATTTAATTGGATCCAGATCACTTTCTATAAAACTGAAAACTAGGGCATTGGCCTTAGTGGAGGATGTAATCTCTAAGTGCCCTTCTAGTTTTATTTTATCCCATTAACGTCTGCTGGGAGCCCACAAGAACCCTTGGCTTCACCCTTCCAGCTGCCTTGATTGATGGTGAAGTGCATGCTCTGTTGGCCCAGTTTTGAGTTCATGTATGTAGCTGAACAACTTTCATGTAGATGAGTGAGGAGCTTTAGTACAGCTCTACTTTTATAGGAGTTCAAATGTGACATGTCAGTTTATATAAAAGAGCCATTTGCAATAGGAATGTTAGTTATAATGGTGACAGTATAAAAAAAAACACCAGCTGCTGATCATAGCTGCTTTTTCATGTATTTGATCTCTCATTTGCATTGAATGACAGACTGGATTGGCTTGCTCAAATACATAATCAATTATAGTCCAGCAAAATGGAGCCACGTGTACAGACGGGATGGGGTCTGTGTGGGTTTAGACCCTCATTTGACCATGATTTTTAGTTTCAATGTGCTGTAAAGGTGTCACTTTATGATCCCTCTGGCTTATTAGGGGTTTAGCCACTGAAGATTTCTGAAAATCTACGCAAAGGACAGGAGAGACCAGGAAGTATGGTAAAACTGCTTCAAACCTTGTAATTTGTGAGCACAGTAGTTCTATTTACATTGCTCTTTGTTGGATGTAATTCAGAGGAGCTAAGTTTTTTTTTTGTCCTCCTAAACTTAGAGCAGCATAGCTGGGAGATTGTAGGGTAGATATCGTGTGACATTAAAAAATGAAAGCCTTTCAGCCTTGCTGCTACTGCAATAGTTGACAATGTGAAGTCCCTGGTTGTGTTTCCAATGTATCGATCCATACTGTATTAAACCAAGGAGGCATTTGTTTGAGAGTGATAGGAGTGGGTTATGTGTAGAGAAGGACAAAAGAAAGCTTGAAGTCTCATTTTCTGCAGTGTTTTAGCATTTATTTTGTTTTACACTTCACGATTTTCGCACTTTAAAAAAAAATTATTTCAATGTGCTCTTTAAACATTACAAATGAAACATCCTCCCGAATCAAATACATTTGTATGTATTTGTAATTCCTCCTAGAAAAAGCTGCTCCATTTATTTGATATAAATTATTTCAGCAATAATAATTAATAATGATTATGTGTTAGGAGTGGTCTAGATTTATCCAAGCTGTTTGTTACTGTTATTCTCAATGTTTCACTAAAGACACTTTTGCACTACAAATCTGAAGGAAAAACTTACAAATAGCTTTGTAATTATTTTAACAATCAACAACAGATCTTCAGGATTAATGGATGTAAATCTGACAGTGCAACTTTAACATGCAGGGTCCTGCAGGGATCTATTTGGGGACATTTTGTTTTGTTTTATAAACTTTGGA
Source organism: Crenichthys baileyi (assembly GCA_036173005.1). Lineage (NCBI taxonomy): Eukaryota > Metazoa > Chordata > Actinopteri > Cyprinodontiformes > Goodeidae > Crenichthys > Crenichthys baileyi. The sequence continues at coordinate 118,915 of JAHHUM010000941.1, forward strand.
AAGCATGAAATAATACAGTATATATCATGAGTGCCATAGCATATATCACTGGAGCCATAGCAGTCACAGAGGCTGAATAGCATGGTTTTGTAAGTGTGATTCTGACTTTGCAAGAGGCATAGAGAAACGATCTAAAAGCAGTCTGAGCCAACAATAGAGTCATCTATTTTTGGCATAAAATACTTTTCATTCTGTCAATGATAAGTTGAATAATGGCGCTAAAGAGAAGTTTAAATTCTTGAGGAGTGAAAAGTTGAATTGATTGATGCGGCTGTGTAAGAAAGACGGAGCAGAGGAGAAACTGAACCCACACAGAGAAACTCAATTTCTCTTTTTGAGGGAGAAGAGAGAGAGAAAAAACTTTTCATTACTTTCGGAAAGGGATTAGGAACCCCACATATTTTCAAAAATGTATGTTTTGACAGTGTATACACTGAATTTGGTGTATACACTGAATTTACTGCCTTGCAAAAGTATTTCACTCTCAATTTGATCACATGTTCTCATATGCATTTGTATTTGGCCCAATTTCTCTGATACCCCTAACTGAAATCCAGTGCAAACAATTGCCTTTAAGAATCACCTAATAAGTAAATAAAGTCCATCTGCATAGAATTTAAACTCAGAAGACATGCAGCTATTTAGTGAAGGCCTCAGACGTTTCTTAAAGCACATTAGTAAACAAACAGCATCAGGAACACTAAAAACACACTAACCATGTCAGGATACAGTTGTGGAAAAGTTTAAAGTAATCTTAAATTGAAAGAGTACAGCATAACTGCACACTTTCCAGGGCATGCACAGGCACATTAATTAGAGAATCATTCAAGAGGCCCACGGTAACTCTAGAGGAGCTGCAGTGATCCATAACTCAGATTGACAAATCTCTTGACAGAACTAGTTTCATTACAGAACAGAACATAATTAGTTATATTATAATGGAAGAAGATCAGCAACAAGGTAATGTTCAAAAATATGACATAAGAAGTCATTTTTGCATATTGCCAGAAATTATGTAGGGGGCACAGCAAACACCTGGAAAAGGTGTTTTGGTCAGATGAGAGCAAAATTAAACTTTTTGGCCTACCTGCAAAGCATCACCTGAACCCCACAGTGAAACATGGTGGTGGCAGTATTATGCTGTGTGGGTTCTATTTCCCTGGAATTAAACCTGCTGAAAAGTATTGATAATTGTTCTTCCCAGATGCTCTCCATCCAATCTGACTGCACTCTAGTTATTTCTTTATGGAAAATGGCCTTAACTTCCAGTCTCTGGATGTGTAAAGCTGGTAAAAACATACCCCAAAAGACTTCCATCTGTGAATTCAGATGGTTTTACAAAATGGACCTAGGACAACTGAATACATATACATGTCACACTTTTCTGATTTAAAAGAAATTGAAAATGAGCTAGTTTTCTTACACCTCACAACTATGCACTATTATGTGCTGGTTTATCACATAAAATCCCAATGAAAACATTGTATTTTAAGGTGAAACCCGACAAAGTGTGGAAAGTATCAGGGGTATGAATACTTTGGCAAGGCATTGTGTTAAGTTTTTGCATATTTTAACAGATTGGATTTGTTACAAAAACAAAAGAATGGTCATCCTTTTAGTGATGCTGGTGCTGGTGAGGTGTTTGTGTACATAAAAGATAAACCTGGATGAATAGGTGACATCTCATTAGATGTATTCAAAGAAAGTAGGATTGGAACTGTTGTAGCTTTTATGAAGAATTGAATTTGATAACACAGCTAAATTGGAAGCAAATCATGTTTAGGTGGATGAGAAAAAGATCTGTTAACAGATACAACAGAGCAGAGGGATGAGAAAAAAATGGAAAGAGCATATGAAGATGAAATAGAGGAGAATTAAAAACAGGGCACTCCAGGAGAAACTCTGGAAATTGGGCAGATAAAGAAAAAATGTGGACCATTTTTTGATGAAGCGGTTCATCTGCTGGTTTTTAGTGCCAATGTCAAAAACTATCTTTGTGATGGTTTCAACAGTAGGATATCTTCTTCAGTATGGTGTTTTAACATCAACCCAGTTCATACATGTGAGCAGATGCTGGTTCAGTGGTGCAGTGCCTCAGCACCGATGTAGAATGTGTAAGAGATGCTGCTGAAAAAGAGTGAGAGGTGAGGAGAAGGGGGGATGGGGGAAAGCTGTGAGAAAGACAGCGAGCGGTGTGTTGAATGCCAAGCACCCCGGTATTAGAAGGGCGCTGTGTTGAGCAGACAGAAGGACATATCAGTTGCTCAGCCAAACCCACAGCGTCATGTTCCAGACTCTGCCTCCTGGATCTTCTGCTTTAAAAATTATCTACTTTTCATCAAACAGTAACAGCATTTGTTTATGTTAAATTGATAAGATTGATGGGTCGAATAAAGCATAGAGAAACATTCATACTCTATTATTGTCTCTGTCCTGTGTGTAGAACAAAGTTTATCAAACCACGAAGGCCTCTAAATTTGGTTTGGTTTGACTTGATTGGACTCAAATTGATCAGTTAATCAACAGAGATTAAATAGATGGCAGATCAGCACCTCAAGGCCATTGTTGACCACCTCAAGACCACAATGCTGGCCAATCAAACAGAATGAGACTATGGGTTGTAAGACAGGTATTAGGCAGGTACAGTACACTTGGCAGTGTGGGTCGGTCCCAAGTCTTGCTGGAAAATGAAATCAGTATCTCCATAAATCTTGTCAGCAGGTGGAAGCATGAAATGCTCTAAGATTTCCTGGCAGACAGCTGACTTGATAAAACACAGTGGACCACAGTAGAATGTCTCACATAGTCAAAAAAATATACATTAGGTCAATTTAGCCACTTTAGCTTGCCATTAGGTTGGAGTGTGTGCATGCATAGTTGTTTTTCCTGTGAGTCGCTGTGTTGTTCTGTTATTTACCAAAGGGTGTACCCCACCTTATACCCACTGACCACTGGTAGGTGCTTGATAGACACCCACCCCCCTTGCCCCTGCAAGGGTTAAGCAAGTATAGAAAATGGATGCAGGATTAGATGGAGCTACATTATGTCACTGACAGGGGTTTTGCCATTTAAGAACCTCCTGCATGTATTTTCTCTGAAAGTACAAGTTATTCAAGTGTATGTAATATGAGTGTGGAAGGTGGTCAACGTTATTCAATCAGTTTTAAAGCTCTGGCTTATCAGTTTTATTTGCATTAGCTGACATTGCACTTGAATAACTTTTGGGCTCTGACCTTGCTTTTTGAAATGTTCTTGTCAGGTTAATGCAAATTCTTAGCTTTTTGAAGGAAGTGAATTTGTGAAAATAGGATAAAATAAAATCCAGACCAATTGAAAAAAACTAAGATTGGTAAAATTCTTTCCAGTATCATTTGTCACACTTTTTAGGTTTCATTTTATATTTATCAGTTTAGAGTTTCCAATCTGTATTGAATCGAAAGTGGTATGTGTATTTGTTTTTGTGAATGCCCTAGGCAACTTGTTGTAAAAGCCTACACTTTGATTTGAGTCAGTTACATTTCTTTCCAATATTTTGCCAATCATAGAAGAGAAAAGCATGCTTGAATGCCTTTATTTCCCCAAGTATGGGCATGCAGCTCACAGACAGCTACAAAATAAAACCGGTCCGAAAGGGGATCAGAAGAGTTTATTTGATTAGCCATGAATGGGAGAAGCATTGGGCTGAGTCCATTTTAACACCCTGCTGAACATAAGAAATATTCTGAATCAAACACAATGATTAAAGTATTATATTAGCATATTTTGTGGTGACCTATTAGTACTTTCAATTTACTGTGTGTGTGTGTGTGTGTGTGTGTGTGTGTGTAAAAAGCATTTGTAGAGAAGGCACTAGAGATATGGGGCTTCTAGTTGCTCTGCATTCGATGAAATATTATTGTTCTACCAAATATAGGTACCAACTTCTCTATCTGACACTACAAACGTATTCTGATAAAAAACTTAAAATATAAATAGCTCAACAGCATATAGACAAATAATACAAAAGCTGTTGCGTCAGAATTAAAGTATAATTAGTTTAACAGAGTTAATTTATGCAGTGCTACAATCACAGTATTTGATAATGTTTTGATAATGACAAATACATTATTATCCTTTCGACTGCCAAAAAAGTTTATTTTTTGATATCTTAATAGAACATAAAGGAAATGTTGAAAACCCGCAGCCAGCCTTCATTAGTACAACAACATGTGATGGGTAAATGTGCATTGTGGTGAGGCTTGTTTTGGAAATGCCTGACGATTATTTTTTTCCTGTTTTCTTTGGAAACAAAATAAGAAACTGGTTTGCAAAAGCCTCATCATTCACCCAATTTTCAGTTGGCTTCAAGCTGAAACATCTCTGTCCAGTACATTTGAAGGTGTCATTTTATGTGGGATTAGGGTTGGTGCTAGCAGATCACATCAGCCTTCTTTCTGGTGAGAATTAAAGGCCAAATGTGTTGGGAGTTGGGAGTGTTTGTTCCTGTGCTTGTCCACCAGAGGTCCTCCTGGAGCTTCTTTTAACCATCTACAGGTGTTGCTGATCTTCGGCTGATTGGCCTTACCTGGGAGGAGTACTTGGGAGCCTGCCACCAGTCCTTCAGCGCCTGAGTGTTGTTGCCCTAGTGGTAAACACCAAGCCAGAGTAACTTTGCCAGTCTGTTTTTGGCTTTTGCTAATCCCACCTGATTCAATGGTTTCACAACTCTAAGTTTTCTGGCACCTGAATATACCCCTGAACAAAAGGTATGGCTATCTGCTCGTGATGTTCCTCTGAAATCCTTGTCCAAGAAATTAGCACCACGTTACATCGGACCCTACGTTATTGATTCCATTATCAATCCTTCTGCTGTTCGTCTCCGCCTTCCTGCCTCTCTACGTATTCATCCTACTTTCCATGTCTCACAAATCAAGCCCATCCAGACCAGTGACCTCTGCCCTCCAGCCGAGCCCCCTCCACCCACCCGGGACGTTGGGGGTCATCCTGTCTACCCCGTCCATGGATTCCTGGCGGCGGGGTCACGGTTGGCAGTACTTGGTGGATTGGGAGAGTTATGGTCCTGAGGACCGCACCTAGGTTCCCCGTTCTTACATCTTTGACTCTTTCTTGATCACCGATTTCCTGGCTTCTCACCCTTCAACTTCCTCTGGACCGCCTTGAGGGGGGGGGGTACTTTTAGGAATTGGGAGTGTTCGTTCCTGTGATCCACCAGAGGTCCTCCAGGAGCTTCTTTTAACCATCTACAGGTGTTGCTGATCTTCGGCTGATTGGCCTTACCTGGGAGGAGTACTTAGGAGCCTGCCACCAGTCCTTCAGCTCCTGAGTGTTGTTGCTCTAGTGGTAAACACCAAGCCAGAGTAACTTTGCCAGTCTGTTTTTGGCTTTTGCTAATCCTGTTTATCTGTTTGTGAATTTGGATTATTCATCTCTGACTGTGGCACGGTTCCTAACCTTCCTAGCACCTGCCTCTGTGAGAACTCTGGACCGAAAATCGGACAAGCTATTTGGATTGCCTGACTCCCAAGCCCAGTGGTATGACCCTCCTGAATTTCTCTGCTCAAGTGATTAAGTAAGCAAAACGTCTGGAGCTGTATGGATGAACTTCCACCCCAGATCTGAACTAACTCTTGCCTCTTTCTTCAGTGGACCCGAAGAACCTTCCAACCCTCGTTCCAGTAGAACTCTCCTTGTGTGTTTAAATCCTTTGAAATCCTTAAAATGAACCTTAAATGCTGTGCCTGGCTCTTTTTGTAATGTACATGAGGACCCCTACTGCTGTCCAACTAAGGGCACCTGCTTCTCTAAGGTTGTAGTTTTGTCTGTACAGATGTTTTGCAAGCACCAGTTGTTAAAATACTGTGGCTGATTCAGTGTTTAGCAAAACAGATGGATGGTGTCAGATGAAGGATGCCTCTTCTTGCGGCCTCTTGAAATAAACATGTGGGAATACAATAACTTATGCTTCAGGGCTGCCAACTCCCATGCACACAGTGTGTGATACTCACAGATTTGACACGTTCCTCAAACTCCCACACCAGCCTTCCATTTCCTTATGCAGTGAAAAACAGATTCATAACTGAAAACTTTGCAGCACAATGAAGGACACTCACAGAAAAAATGACATAGAAGGCACCACTGTGTACTATTGGGTTTATATTCCCATTGCTGTTAGTCTGCTTCTGTTCAATTCACTTCACTTTAAACATAGTTTATTAATCCCAAAGGGAAATTAAATAGGATGCTTTGAGTTGAGCTTTACACTGTGATTACTTATAGTGTTGAATTCTCAACAAGGCAGAATTTTAAACAGGCCACATAAAATAATAAACATTGCTCCAACCTAACCCCTGCCTTTATACAAATACAAACCATAATTTACATCAATGTACGTTATCTATCATCTTTTCTTTTAGAAAGGCATTAGGTCTTTTTGGTTTAGAGTGGTGATGTAATGATTCCCCAAATATGTAAATACAACAGGATATGGCAAGCCAAAAACTAAAGTCATGACAATTTTGAATTTTGCATTGATGTGCTTTGTTCTGAGTTTAGCAAAAATTTTGACAAGAAATAATAATCAGCTAATTAGATAAAATACTTAAATGGGGATACTTTTTGTTATCCTTGGTTTTCTGAACATTTATTTAAGATGACTACCTCTATGAATAGCAAGGAACCTCCAAAACATTTGTCAGTTTTTGTTAAATTAAAATTTTCAACTGAAACAACATTTATACGAGTAAGTTTGACTGCGTTATCCTTCTGAATCAGAGACAAATTGGCTGTATTGGCCAGTTGTTATTGGTCAGAGAATTATTAATCTGACAATATTATTTAATATTAATGTTTTAATATTTTATCAAATAATATTTCGGTCTGTTAAGGGTTGTCCTGTGAATACCAGCCCTGTAAGGCGATGGTATTAGGACAAAATTTAAAGGTGTGAGCCAAGCTCTGACATCATTGAACAGCAACACTCTGCACATACATGGAATGAATTCACACAATGTCTTAAAATACAAGAATTTATTAACAAAAATAAGTCAACTCAAAGTCAAACATATTTCAATCAACAAACTCTTTACTATGCTAAAACAATCCAACCAAACTACCAAGCAGAATTAAAGATAAAGGAAGACTAATGGGCTATGTACAATATAAACAAGTTGATTAAAGATGACTGAAAATCATGACCATCACATTACCATGCAATGTTATTCATGTTTGAGAACCAAGGATTATCTTGAAGAATCTGGAAGTAAAGTTAAGTTGGTTCCAAGACTAACTTAGACAATATTTAGCAAACGTTTAGACAACCATTCACAATGCAAGATCAGATAAACTATTATTTTATCAAAATAATGTTTTCAAGAATCATGTGCTGAATAAAACCAACCTTCTGGATAAATAATTTCTCAATGGTGTCTAATTAGTTGCCTTTATTTATTAAAATAATATTTAAAGAAATATTATTAAGGGAATATTTGGAAAAGAGCTAAATCTTTCGGGAGAAATGGGGCTTAATGGTGTTTACTTAGTTATCAGATTTAGTAAAATAATGTTTAGAGATTATTATTCACTAACTTGAAAACTAAACCTTCCTGTTAAATATTCTGTAGCAAGCACGTGTTCTTAAGCTGTTAGCAGTTAAGCTAACAAAGGAGGCTGATAGCTTAGCTTAGCACCAGAACCAAACACATACCTTTAAAATACCAGTCAATGAAAGGGTTAAAATGCATAAGCGCAGACGGCGCGTTATGAGCAACCTTCTGTGTTTAAAATCACCCTTTAACTAAAGTTTGTCTTAACTTTAAAAACACATAAACACAGAACACAAAGCTGATCACGTGTGCAGCCTACTAGCACTAAGGTAGCAGTTTCACACAACAAAACCAAACTTCATAAAAATGAAAAACGTTCAGATCATTTCATCCTAATTCTTTCTATTATTCTCTCTGCCCAAAACCTAACCTCTGACCATGCTGAGGAAAAGATGTCCGGGGCGGGGAAGTTTGAAGAGGTGTCCATAGTCAACAAGCGGTTAGCTTTCGGCTAACCTCGGTAGCTTCGGGCGCTGTGGCGTGCGAGACGGCTCGTTCTGTCCGCCAACCAGCTATTCATTACCGTAACCACGGTGATGCGGTCTCTGCTGTCTTCCTTCCAGACCGGGAGACCGTGTCTTTGCCGGGGCTTCTCTCGAACACCGTGTGCGTCTGCAGGGCTCGGAGAGAGAGTCAAACAATGCTGGTACCTTAATTCCCCCGTTCGTGAATGAATACCGGATACACAAACAGCAATTCATTCCATACTCAACTTTTGCATATGATTGGTGATCATATGAGACTCTTGGATCCAGTTTGAAGAGTTTAAGTCTTTTTGCCAGCAAAAAGACTTCAGCGCGCTGTGTCTTCTCCTGGTCCGATGGTCAACCGGCTTGGAGAGATCGGAGCATTGGAAAGGGGGTGCCTTTATACAGCCAGTGGCATCATGGGAAATCCGTTGATACCACCTTTTCCTAAGTTGTGCCGGAAGTAGGTTAATGCAATTTGTTTTGAAAATTCCAGAAGAGTTTGTACCGGAGTTTAATGTTGAAATCCATGGCCTAGGGTTCCAACATCTGTATTAATTTTGTTTGTGCCTAACTTTGGCTGCGTTCTTGCAAATTAGTTGTGTGAATTTAAAGTTTTCTTAGGTTTTTTTTCTTCATGTATTTCAGCCTTTTAAACAAATTGTGCAGTCTTTCCCTCTTCCGTGTTATTTCTCCAATTGAATCCCAAAATAGATTTTTTTTTTATACATTACCGTTGTACCAATCTACGTTTTGACAGAAAAATAAATTGATCAGAAGTAGAGCTGCTGCCTATCTTTAAGCCTCCTAGTATCAAAAACAGACTTTAATCATTAAACTGGCATTTAAGTAATTAAAAACACTGGAAATTAAAAAATATTTGTTATGCATCTTGAGCACATAATTTAAACATGACATTCTTCAAATATTTACCACATATATTGATAAGCTCTCACACACACACCATAATGATGAAGTATAAATACTAATGTCTTCACTTTTGTTAGGATATGGACAAGAATTATCACTGACATACATTATAACGACAAATGACCTACAGTTTGACATAAAGTTTAGTACACTGGGTTTGGTTGTGGAACACTCTGTAACCAGGTTAATTAGAATGCTGCAGCAACACATAGAATAAGGATCGGACACCTGCTATTACATACCGTATCAGATAGACACCAGAATGGTGACACATAGTCTACTGATAAACACTGAGGGAGTGTACATACCTTGCACGGGAGTGCCAGATACAAAACTACATGTGACCTTCTTTTGAGTCTGCTTCATCACTTTGATCACTGAGCGGTTCCAGGACAGAAGCCTCAGCGATGATCTCTGTAACCATTCCTCTACCTTACTTAGATTTAAAGTGTTAAAAGTATAGTACAGTTTAAAAGTCATTCCGTTAAGAGAAAGTGTTGTAGATAGTGGTGTCACTTCTGGGGAAAAAGGGCCGTGGGGGCTCCGAGGCGTCTAACTGCCAGCAGGGTGCGGTAGCTCAGACAAATGCTAATCTTTAGAACTGCATTTTTTTTGTTCAAGGAATTCAGATGGAGCACAACATAAATGAAATCCAAATAGTTAACTGTCAAAAGGGAAATAACTCAAAACACATGTGTGTGAATTGCTAAGAATTTGTTGAGATATAAGTTGTTTCAGAAGTTGGGAAACTCTGCTAACTTGCATTTAGCTAGTCTGACAAATAAAAAAAAAAAATAAAAAAACCAAAACAATTTATTTTTAATTAATATGCTAATCATTTCCCTATATTTCCACCATTCTTTTTCTTCAGATACCAAGTGTGGTCTTAATACTTATATAATAACACAGCTGTATTTGTATGCATTTGAATTATGTGTTCAACTTCAGAAACTCACTGTTCTCTGGAAGAAGACAGATCAGGGTGACTGGCATCAGAAGCCTTTGATCCTACTCCATATGCCATCATGATGAAAAACCTCTATAATAAGAAGTGAACTGATCTAATGAGAGCATTGTGGTGGTGACTGAAAGTTTTTCGATCAAAAATATAGCAGAACATCCCTCTGTTATCTTACACAGCATGATGAATTCCCATAATGATGCTTTTATCCAGTGTCAGTCAGTCATTTTCTACCGCTTATTCCATAGTGGGTCGCGGGGAAGCTGGTGCCCATCTCCAGCAGTCTATGGGCGAGAGGCGGGGTACACCCTGGACAGGTCGCCAGTCCATCGCAGGGCAACACACAAACAACCCTCCACACACCTAAGGGCAATTTTAGAGTGACCAATTAACCTAACAGGCATGTCTTTGGACTGTGGGAGGAAGCCGGAGTACCCGGTGAGAACCCACGCATGCACGGGGAGAACATGCAAACTCCATGCAGAAAGACCCCTGGCTGGGAATTGAACCCTGGACCTTCTTGCTGCAAGGCAACAGTGCTACCAACTGCGCCACCGTGCAGCCCCTTTTATCCAGTGTTTATAAAATAATTATAGAAATCAATTAAATTACATAATTTCTGTTTAAAGTGTGAACAGCATTCCAGTCGTTCTTCCTTGTAACAGAAATAAACAGTACAAAACACTGTATCCATGCTTCATTGTGCATCAGTCTTTCTGCCTGGATCCATGCTTTCTGTCTGTAACTGTATCCCCCCGTCTCTGTAATTGGCTTGGTCTAAGGTGATAGAGCAGGCCTGACAAGCAAACCCAGATAGAGAGTGGTGGCAGATAGGAGAGGAGTGTCAGCTCTCTCCTCCATATCTCCCCATCTATTACTTGTGTCTGATGGAGGCAGGACCACATGATGGATGGATGCCTCACTTTAACTCTGTCTGCTTCTCACTCCATTTACTCTGATCACTCTCACTTGCTCATTTTTCACCACTTGGTTTCTCTTCATGTTCACATTACTCAGTTCTTTCATTTTTCTGTAATTTGTCTCTCTTTGGCCATATTTCATTCATTTTCCATCTGTTTTCTTCCCTCTGTGATCCACTCTCCTAACTTAGGTAGGAGGATGTGCAAGGCTGCATTTGTTTGCGTATGCGCTACAATTTAAATGACAGGATAGATGTGTACAAAAAACAGATTCAAATTGGTGGAGAGCAGTCATCTATCACTCTTTATTTTTAACATTTATGCATCTGCTGTCATTTGCTGCCTGCATGTTTCCTGTCTGTATACACTTTAAAATCTACACTTGATACTGGAGGCATTGTGGCCTGTAAGTAAATTAAATCAAAGAGTGTATTGCACACAGATTATTGATAGTGAAGCTAATGCCATGTGAAGGTTGTACAGGAAATAGTGAAGACAGCCACCAATAAAACTTTACATTATGACTTCTTACAGTACCTGAAACGGTGGATACCATCGATAGTGCTGTTAAAAATAGTGATGGGACTTATGGGTCTTTGAAGGGAACCGAATCTTCAGGATGCGTTCACTTCAAAGAGCCTTCCAAGGAGCCATTGAAATGACCCGTTGAAAATGTGCATATTTTGAAGAACAAGCAGTTTTGCAAATGTAACCGGGATGCACAAACAAATACAGTAGTGGTCTACATGTTACTTGAGGGTAACCTTGCTATCCTGAATTTTATTCTGTTACAAAAAGTAAACAAGTTGAAATCAAGCTAAATTTTGAACTGCTGATTCAACTACCTGTAGCATAAAATGTAAGAATAAGGTCACTCAGATTATCAACAAGAGGATGAGACCTTAAGAAATGTCTTCTTTTATAAGACAGATCCAGTCCTTCAGAATAAACTGAAGAAGGAAAAACAATCTTTGTTCAGAACACCATGGATTTAGGTAATGGGGTTTGCAAATGGTTTTTTAATTAGCTGTTAGAAAGAACAGATGCAGAAAGAAATGCATTAACCTCCCAGTTTGAAGGTTGATCACAACCATTTACACACTACTTGTAATTATTATCTCATGTCTGGTGATTCTATGTGTCTCACTGGTGTCCATACTATAAATTCAGATTTTTAAAGTGTGAACCAAAATTTGTATAAGATTGTACCTGCAACTGAATTGCCAGAATTTGTCAGCTGTTAGCTCTGTGGTATTGCAGCAAGAAGGTCCTGGGTTTGAATGCCGGGACCTCTATGGATGCTTCCTCCAACAGTCCGGAAATATGCACATTAAATTTATTGTTAAGGTGTGAATGTGTGCACACATGTTGATTTGTCCTGTTCCACTCTGTGCTACCATGCGATAAATTGGTAACCTGGTCCAGGGTGTACCCCACCTCAGCCCCTCCAGCAACCCTGAATGGATAAATGGATATAGAGAAGAGATGGATGGTCTGTAAATGTAACCAAAAGTGATATCCAGACATATTATTACAATTACAGACTTTTAGATTGTCCCAGAAAGTGAAAAGTATAAAAATCTGTTATTGTATGAGCTTCAGGGTATGATAAAAACATTAAAAGCAACATTTATTTACACATTAATTGTAATTTATTTTCTTGTCCTTGTCCCAGCTGTTGTGCTTTTTCCATTGTAACAATTATAGTACATTTTCCACTCTGAAGATCATTTTTGAGTATTTTCATGCTAAGCTTACCAGGTTTAGGTTCAGGTGTATTTATTAGTACTTGTAGGTAAATGTTTGGTGCAGTACAACAGATTAGGCATCCATAAAAATAATAAAAAAAACAAACAAAAACAACAAATAACAAACCAAAAGTTAAGAAGGCACACCAATGGTGAAAAGGCTAAAAAAGGGAATAAAATAGAGAACATTTTAATTAATGAATTAATTTGAAGACTCATTTAAGAGAATGATAGCGGAAGGAATAAAACGGTTCCTGTACTAATAAGTCTTGGACTTGGGGAGAAGTCTTTTACTAGACGGCAGAAGTTTAAAATCACTGGACGTTGGGTGGCATCTGGTCCAGTGACTTACTCTCCATCAGCGGCAGGAAACAAGAGGTGAGACAAAATGATATAACTGAATTGATTAAAAACCCGAAAGAAAAATTACATTATAGTTCTGTCTACATTTAAGTACGATGACTTCCATAAGTGTGAGTGTTACATACTCCACACCCTTTTTGGCCTAATAGCGAATTGCAGTTATCCAGTGCGTGCTCAGTGTTTCACAGGATTTCCTAGCTGACCAGCTTCTCTAAGATCTTCATAACAATTGAGGTTAAGGGCACCAGCCTTAAATCATTCAGGGCACTGGGAATGTTGCCTTTAGGGACGATAATAGCATGTTTACAAATTGCAGGAGCATGCTGTGTCTTGAGATCGGTTGAAAATATGTAAATAAGACTGAACTTGGCTCTCGTGCACGGTGTCCATAAATATTGTTTGACCCAGAACTTTTGTTCATTTTAGTGCTATAGAAGGCCTTTTCAACATTCTGATTCACAAAGGTATGGTCATCATCACTCAATTTACAACTGAACTCCATCACTTCCTGACTAAAATTGAAATAGTTAAAACGATTATAAAGCAAATTAACATCATTAGCAAGGTCAAGGTCAGTGGTGTAATCATGGTGGACCCAAGTCTATAAACATGCAGCATCATTTACCAGATATAACTCTGAAGTTGTATTTTTAAACTTTTAAGTTGGCTTATAATTCTGCTTTTATTTTTACTGAAAGAAAACTGATATTTTGTTTAACTCTACAGGTAAACTGCCTGAATCCTCGGCCATGATTTGGCTGATAAAGATGCTTTAAATTGATTAGAAGCAAGTGCATTATTATGATGGCTTTTTGGGTATTTTTATAGCTTTTGTGTTTTTTAAAGCCTTCTTAAATATTTCTATTCTTCACAATCAGTGCTGTAAAAATGAATGCAAAGTCATGACTGTTGAATTTAATATTGGCCAACAGTTTCCATTAAAAATGTTATGTATCCTTTTTACATGATCTTATATTTTGAGGTGATCCCAATTGGTGTTCCTATGTAACTCTGAAGTTTGATTTATAAATTTCTGTCACAGAATTTTAGAAAGTAAATCCTAACTTTTAATTGCTTTTAGATTATTCAATTGCAAGAAATCTAGCCACCTCAGTAGTTTAAAAAAGTGTGTTTCCTAACAGGTTTCAAAGCAGAGATGATGCTGAAATGGTCCTCCCGACACACTGTGAGTCTGTTAGTCTACATGATACTTGGACACATAATTACAGTTTAGAGGGCAATCTGTTGCAGATAACTGTGCTCTTAGGAACTTAGCAGGTAGTTTATAAAACTCAGCGATAATCCATGCATGAGAAGAAAATGCCGTGAACCTAAAGAATCTGCCAAAAATCGTTAGTTTTTATTGTTTGTATCTGTGTGCTGATTCTAATCTGTACTACCACACGGTCTAAGGGGCTTTGTGTTGCATTTTAACTGGCTGTACATTCTGGCTCTCTACTGGTCATTATGATATTGACTGCACAGTCATTGGAGTCTTTGCTTAGCTGGTAACAATTCCCTTATGAAACAATTAGTCTTTCTGGGAAGCTTGGTCGTGTTCAAAAATGTATTTCTCTCAGTTCCTGAAAGGAAGGGAACTCTGTAAGGGCTCTGAGAGTTTACAACAAATGAACATCATTCTCTGAGGAAATCAAAACCTATTCTTCATTTTAACCAATTAATGCTTTATCAAGTGTCTCACTTGGGACACATTTTCTGCCTTTAAGAGTATAATATATTATCTCAGGAAGCACTTTGGTTGTTGAATTTTTACTAAAACAACTCTCTAATTGGGCAGAACCTACACAGCCTGCACCTTCTGTACATCAGAAGGTTCCAAAAGATGAGTTTGACCTCAAACTCCTGTATGCAGTGTGTCTTTTACATAGTTTGTTTTCTACTTTGCAGGTTTGTTTGAGAGTCTTAAGCAAATGCAGAGGTGGTGGAATGCTGTACTGCTTATTATATGAGTTTGTCATTCACATACAGTAGGCAGCATCATGGAATCCTGCTTATTTTGCAAAAGTTTTGCAAATACACCCTAACTGGCACTTCATTAGATCATTGTGAGTTTCAAACACTACGTTATATATTATTATTATTATGTTTTTATCATCCTTTGCACCATCAATTATTCGCTAAAAATCACCAGCACGAAGTTGATTGATTAAAAAGAAACTAAACAAAAAACAAATTTGTGTATTTTGGGACCTGCTGGTCAAATTGTTGGCACATTTTAATTGTTGTGCTACTGTTGGGTTTGTGTAGCTTTTTTGTGGACTGTGAACGTCCACTCAACTACTGACAGTTGGGAATATGTGATTAATTGTTTTCTGTGTGCTTTATAGGGCATTTAGGTGTAGATTTATGCTGCACAAGGCAGTTGTTTCAGTTAAACAAATTTAATAACCTTTGATTACTGGCTGCTTTGAATCAGACCAGATTCTGATTCTGTAGTAGTGGCTCGAAAAGCAAATCAAACAGATGTATGGCTCTGTAAAAATTTGAAGATAACAAAAAAAATACTGAGCTAAATTTTGAATCACAGTCATTAGAGCCCAGAATTAGTAAACAGTGCACGATATCTCTGCTATATGTATTTTTAAGTTACTAATTGTCCATATACAGTGGATTACATTACCTTTTTAAACACCACTCAGTATAAATGGCAAGAACCCTAAACAAGCTTTAAATGCACAAAAGGGGTTGGTTTTAATGTTTTTGTTTCAGAGCTCATTTAGAGAACATTATTGGACAAGTTGTGGAGAAGTTTGGATCGTGGCTTGGTTTTAAAACAATATCCCAAAACACCCCACAGAGCACTGTTCAGAATGCCAGTACTTTGGCCCATGATAACTCTGAGCTGCACAGATCCACAGCTCTTAATATGTTGATCAGCACTTAACAAATCAGGCTTTTATAATAGAGTGGCAAAAAGAAAGGCATTGTTGACAGAACTTCATAAGAAGCCCCTTTTAAAGTTAGCCACAAGCTGTGTAGGGGACACAGCAAATATGTGCGAGACGGCACTCTGGTCTTTCTGGCATTAATGTAAAATACTGTGTGTTGCAGAAATCGTACTTTATCCTGAACATATATATATATATATATATATATATATATATATATATGTAACAAACATTTTTCTTCCACCTCATACTTCTTCACTGCTTTGTGACCATGACAGGACATTGAAGTTTGTTTTTTTAAGCAACAACATGTGACAATGTTCATTGGGCATGAATATTTTGCTTCATACTGCATAGTTATGGACTAAGTTTTACCTTCCTTAGAACTAGGTTTGAAAAAAAAAATTATTTAGTGTCTCTTACCAAACTCAGTATTACTCTGCACATAAAATAGACCTGTTTCCATAAAGGATTATCAGCTGGCTCACTGCACTTGAGGGGGGTTGTATAAAGTGAGACATCTGGCTGGGGCTTCTGCTGCAGACCAACTGAGGAAGATACTCCTTTGGAGAACTGGGAGCTATTTGTTATTAATGTGCCAAATATTCAATAAATAAGGTCATTCTCAAACACAAATTACACTACAACAGCCCCGGGGGTGGATTTTACAGATAACATGGCTGCCATAATAATTTTTTTCCCAACAAACCTTGTTCTGTCTGCTTTATTCTGGTATCACTTAAAAGTGGTTCTGTTCAGAGTTTGAAAGCATCTGTTATGTTATAGTTACTCACAAGACATTTATAGATTATATTTAATATTTTCAGTATTTACGAGCGTAGCTCTCTGTGTGAAGCTGTATGCATCTGTGACAGCTGCAGAAGTCCTTGTCCCAGCTGTTGTGCTTTGCAGCCAACTCATTGGGCTGGCAGCTGTTATAATCAGCTTGCAAGGCACTCTTCATTTTATATCATTTATCCAGTGGAAATGTTGAGCTGTTTTGATCACTCTTATCTCAAGGCCAAGTCCAAAATGGGTTATGTCTGCTGGTTCTGCACCTTGCTAAACCACCGTGGTTTCTGTCTCGAGACCTGTGACAGTTCTGAGACATAATGATCATTATAGTCTGAAGAATTATGATTTAATTGCCTCTTTCCCCTTAGGAGAGTTAGTCACAAACACAGCATGTTATATAACAGATAAATAGGTCAAAATGTTAGAAAACAAAGTGCTGTTTGAAGAAGTTTTTTGAGCTAATCTTTAAGACATTTATGAAATCACGACCACAGATGCTTTTTGTATGTTACCTGTTTGCAGCCTAATCACAAAAGCCTAAATTATTATTTTTTATTTACTGACTGATATGCTTGGGTTAATGGGAGAGAACTGCTGAAGTGTGTTTATTTGAAAATGAGCAAAGGAGGGTAGAACTTTTGGAAAACATTTTTTAGCTCATTTCTCAATTAAAATAGTTTGATTTTACCAGCTGGTTTCATTGTTTTCACCTAAATGGTGTAAGCTGTCCCTGGTCAGAGACAAGATGTTCAGTCATTAATCTGCTACACATATTTCTAAAGTGCCTGCATATTGTTTTCAGATGCTTCTGCATAACAAACCGTTGTGCACATTTTCTGAAGGAAGAAGTGCATTATTAACATTTTAGAAATCCTGTTGACAATCCAGTTGTTTTCTGTAGTCTATCCAAACCTAAAGAGTTGGATAGACTAAACCTGCTAACTCAAATGGCCTAAAATAGAAACAAACTCCCTTTTCATTTGTGTGTTAGGTTTGGTATAAAGGAGTATAATGATCACTTGAAGGACAAAAATGGCTGGCTGTTTTATTGGTGTATACTTTTTCTTAACCGAGCACAATAAAGTTGAAATATGAAAAGAAACTAAAAAGTTTTTTCAGTTTATAAAGTGGAAATCATACACTCACCGGCCACTTTATTAGGTACACCTGTTCAACTGCTCGTTAATGCAAATTTCTAATCAGTCAATCACATGGCAGCAACTCAATGCATTCAGGCAAGTAGACAAGGTCAAGACGATTTGCTGCAGTTCAAACAGAGCATCAGAATGGGGAAGAAAGGTGATTTAAGTGACTTTGAATGTGGCATGGATGTTGGTGCCAGACGGGCTGGTCTGAGGATTTCAGAAACTGCTGATCTACTGGGATTTTCACGCACTACCATCTCTAGGGTTTACAGAGAATGGTCCGAAAAAGAGAAAATATCCATTGAGTTGAGCAGTTCTGTGGGCGCAAATGCCTTATTGATGTCAGAGGAGAATGGCCAGACTGGTTCGAGCTGATAGAAAGGCAACAGTAACTCAAATAACCACTCGTTACAACCAAGGCATGCAGAAGAGCAACTCTGAAAGCACAACACGTCGAACCTTGAGGCAGATGGGCTACAGCAGCAGAAGACCACCCCAGGTGCCACTCCTGTCAGCTAAGAACAGGAAACTCAAAATTGGGGAATAGAAGATTGGAAAAACGTGGCCTGGTCTGATGAGTCTCGATTTCTGCTGCGACATTCGGATGGTACGGTCAGAATTTGGCGTCAACAACATGAGAGCATGGATTCCATCCTCCCTTGTATCACAGCCTACCTGAGTATCGTTGCTGACCATGTCCATCCCTTTATGACCACAGTGTACCCATCTTCTGATGGTTACTTCCAGCTGCATAACGCGCCATGTCATAAATCACGAATCATCTCAGACTGGTTTCTTGAACATGACAATTAGTTCACTGTACTCAAATGGCCTCCACAGTCACCAGATCTCAATTCAATAGACCACCTTTGGGATGTGATGTAACGGGAGATTTGCATCATGGATCTGCAGCCGACAAATCTGCAGCATCTGTGTGATTCTATCATGTCAATATGGACCAAACTCTCTGAGGAATGTTTCCAGTACCTTGTTGAATCCATGCCACGAAGGATTAAGGCAGTTCTGAAGGCAAAAGGGATTCTAACCCAGTACTAGCAAGGTGTACCTAATCAAGCGGCCGGTGAGTTTACATTACAGACACGGCGGGATGCTGAAGCTGCTGTGTTCTTTCTCTGCTAAAAGAAAACAAATATCTTTAATAAATCCCATTCTAAAGTATAAAGTTACAAACTCATTCAGACAAGGTATAACTGTCACAGCACTTTGTGCCAGTGTTCATTTAGTTGAATGGTTACACTCTAATCTTGACTTAGCAACTTTATTCTCAACATTCTGACTTTACTGTTGATTTTTTTTTTGTTTTTCTTGTTATTTCAACTTTAATCTAATAGGCAACAAAACAAATAATTCCTCCCCACATTTTCTTTGCTCCAAGTGGCCCTAATACTCCGTCATACTTTTGTGATATCCTCCAAGAGATTATTACGTTTTCCAAAGAGTTATCCACGTAACCTGATGAAAAAAACTTTTTCATGTTCTTATCTTGCTTCGGTTAACAGGTGAAAGCTTCAGTGACTAGATTTTTTACTTCGACAGAGACTAGTTATCCACTCACATGAGCAGCCATTGACATTCTCAGATATTCTCTCTTTTGGATCTATTAACTATTAAGAATAAATCTTAGCTAGTCATGACATTAATTAAGAAACTGCAGTTAAACAACAGTACAAACTAGTCCTTATCAGCCCTTGTTAAATAAGAGTGATATCTATCTGAATAGGATTAAAGCGTACATGCAGTCTGGTAAAAGCAAATAACGTTTTCCTGTGCTTTGTCACTTCTTTCATCAATCATAAGTTGCTGCTGCTCTACAAAACTAATTTAAAACAAGCCTTGAAAAACTTTAAAGCACAAAAAACTGTTTTATGAGCATCAAAATATGATCCGCCTCAGGAACTCCTCCATAAATTAAATCAAGTCTACACTAAATGAGCATGCTGATGTGTAACAGGGGAAATGTATAAAACATTTTTTCACTTCAGGTGTTTTATTTCTGCCCAAAATGATCTGCATGTTCTCTAATTTAGTACTTCTGACAGCACCATAAACAGACTAGAAGTTGCTTTAAATTATCCTAGCTTCACATATTTTTAGAAGTGTGTGCATTTTCTCTGCAGATGTGAGATACAGTTGGTGTGCTGTAAGAGCACTCACTTGATGGATTGGCAATATGAGCGGCATGTAATTTAACAATTGATCCCCATCAACCCCTATTATCAAGTACAGAAGGACACAGTCCTTGTCTACCATATACAATATGTATTCACTGTATCTGTTTGTCTTTCTCATTCACTCACAGACACTTAAGCTTCCTCAGTCTCAAAGTCTCCCTTCTTTTTTCTCCTTGACGCATGAACATTCACACACTGACTCCTCTTGTTACATAGAGGTTACGCCAATATTAGAGTTACGAATCCTTTTTACACCTTAAAAGAAAATCAATTAGAGCCAATGATTGGCACACCAATTTGTGCAGGTGCGTAATGTTTTTCACTCACCCAGGGCTGAGAGAGTGTGTCTGTCTTCTTGTCTGCTTTAGTGTCCCTAATGTCTGCCAGATATGAGGGAAGAAATTACCTTTCAAGTTCAGGGCTTCTTATGATATTAAACCAGTGAAATAGTTGGGATTTTGTGATCAAAGCAGAGCTAATGACTCAACTCTTTGATATGAAATCTTTATTTTCTCTTCTAGGATGTTATGTTTGTATTTCATTATGTGACATGAAATATTTTCCAATGCCATGTGGGACATAGATTCAGCAGCATCAAAGTAGAAGGTGATGTATTTTCCTATTAAAATTCCTTATGCTATTCACTAATTATTAGGCCACATTTAGGCTGAATGCTAATATTAGTTATTAGTTGCACAAAGGTGGTATTGCCAGAAACCTATTTAGCAACTATTTGCATGTGTGTGCGTTCCCTGGCTTAGTGCAGGAATAAGAGTTGGGCTTAGGGTGCTGACATACTGACATTCTGCTGAGTCCTAGAGGTCTTGCAACTATAGCTGGATTGGAAGTGCTATTACCCCAGCTCTGTAAGAGGCAGGTTAACACGACAAAACCAAACCAAATCAGAACAGACAGAGTGCTGGAGGAATTTAGAGCAGCGTCAGCATCAAATAATCATTATGCTTTGGGCTTTAGCCAGCGTCGACTTAAGATGTGTAATCATTCACTTGGAGCACAATACAGAAAGTCACCTTCTGGTGCCTCTGTCTTCTGCTGCGAAACGATAATGACTATTGTTCTTAATTTTGCTATTTCACAAGAATGAGGCTTATCTTCAGCTGTTCCCAATTAGAATCAAATCCCTCGTGATTATTTTAAGGTTTTCAAAATTATAATAATTTCTTCACTGTATAAAAGCCTTGCTTAATTGCAAACAGCGTTTATAGATATGTGTGAGAGTTTATTTGAACCGTTTTTATGTTTTTCAGGTGATGTGTGGTTGTACTTGTGTATCATAAGCACCTTTTTCTTTATCAAATAGATGAGTATAATTTTAGATTTTAACAGAGTTTTTAAATACACTTGGACTACATGAAGATTTAGCTGTAACTTAAGCATACTGAAATTTAGGTAATTCATTGTTTCAACAAGTCTTTAAACCTATATGCTCTAAAAGAAAGTTCTTCTCAGAAGATTTTCAGTTTTATGTTAGGGCTACACTGTAGAGGTATTTGTAAATTTTACAGTAACTTACTGGCAGCTACTTCACCTGATGGAGTTGAACAGATGAACAGTGTAGTTTAGTGTGAATCCGTTTCCATGGAGCTTCAATGTAACTCGGTTTTACCTCTGACTTACCTTGTAGCTCAGTGGTAAATATCTAGAAAGCATTAAAGCAGTTGTCTGGACACACAGAATATATTATAAAGTATAAGACATCTAATAAAGCACAACATCTAGAACTGTTTTTCATCTACAGAAATCCAGGTTACAGAGGTGTTATAATTAGCCAGCTAGCTAGCATTTTAAATGTTTCCCTTCCTGCCGAGTGAAACGTAGTTCTGAAGACCAAGGCCCTGTTGACGCGTCAACTGGATTTTTTTGTCAATTCTCTTAACACTTTCTAGGTGTCTATTGCAAGGTTTGTTGGGCAATGTTTTAATTACAATCTCCATTCACATGGTGACGGTAGAGATGTGAAAACTGGTGTAATTCCCCAACAACGTCACCGGTGGGCTGTTCTTTAAAACTCAACAACATGCACAGACACTTCCTACTTACAAACGAGAGAAAATTAGCACTTTGTAGGATCTACAGTCGTTAGATTCAAAAGAGTCAGCAGCATGAGTAAGTCCTCTGCAATCCCCCATTGTTATTGTTGATATTAAAATTAACTACAAAAACAACTACTTTCCCTTTGGGATGGAATAAAGTATTTTTGAAATGAATTGAATTTAATTGAATTGATGTCTTCTGTGGGTTTAAACTGAGTGACAGCTGTTATGTTCTACAGATGCACAATAATTTCTACTCTTTTCACTCATACTGCACATGAGCCAGGGCTTCCCCAGAAAGATGGATACATTTTTCCAGTCTACACAGCAATGGAGACCAGAACATTTTCAAACCATTACACCATTCTTGTTCCTGTTCTCACATTGTGCCATTTTAATAGAAAATATGCAACGTCGTCATGTAAACAAACAAAACATTTCCATTTTCACCAAAAAACTTAGCTGCGTGAACAGGTCCTAAATCCTTCTGGCACGGTCAGTTTCTATTTCTTGTTATTTCTTTATTGAAGCAACCTGGTTACCATTCATTAATCGTACATGCACTTCAATAACAACCCTGCAACACAACATGGAGCAAAAGTAATTAGCAATAGAAGTTTCTCTCTTTCACATTGTTGACACTGTATTCCTAAAAAGTAGGTCATAGAGCCACATGTGTCTCTTTTTACAGTATAAAGTTTCCCTTCTGATTGTTAAAGATGATTTGAAGTTACTTTGCTTGGTATAGTGCATAACATAAACAAACATTTTGTAGCATCTTTTCAGCTTGCAAAATAAAAACATAAAAAAGACTTCCTTTCCCTTATTTAAATATTTGCGGATGAAAGGTTCTCTAGCTGTTCAGCTTTTCTTTTAAGGTGTAGACCACTGCACAATTTTTACTGTAAGAAACTCCCTAATTGTACTTTTTCCTTTGGTTACATACAATTTTATGTCACTTTATTAGGCAAATATATTATGATCAGGCACAACATCAAAACCACCACCTGTTGAGGCTTGGACTCCAGACCTCAGACCTCTAGACCTCAGAAGGTGGGCTATGGTATTTGGCACCAGCAGATCCTTTAGGTACTATAGATTGCAAACACCTCAAATTTTTGGTTGTGCTCTTCGAACCCTTCCTGGACAATTTCTGCCCTGTGGCAAAGGCCATCATACTTCTGAAAGACGCCGCAGCCATGAAGGAATGCAGTTTGTGTGAAAGGCTGTATAAGGTCAGCAACAATGCTCGTAGGTGTACGTGGCAATATTACAAGACCTCTGCAGGCTTGCTTTCTTCCCATAGTGCATCATGGTGCCATGTGCCACCTGGGTAAATGATACATACACACACACACGCAAACATATAGTCATCCATGTAATGTAAAAAACAAGATATTCATCAGATCAGCCCCAACTCTTCTGCTGCTTTGTGCCTATGTTTTAATAATCATTGTACCCATACCTATTGTTGGATCTTTTGGTGGTGGGCAAGGATCTGCATGGGCACATTGACTGGTCTGCAACTATAATGGTCAAAACTTAAGAAACAGTTGTGCACTGGGCATTTCGAAACCTTTTTCTAAGAACCAAGTTGAACTTTTTTTCAATTTGGCTCTGTTTTTGACCACAGGGACCATCCTTTTTCCCCTGTTTATTTGTTAGTTCACTTGTAATAGATTCCTGACTGCTGCAGTTCACCCCACAAAAACTGTTGTTTTGGATACAGTCTGCCATCACAGTTTGGCCCTGCTTAAACCCTTACAGTTGTACATTTTGCTTCTTCTTAAACATCAACTTTTATTTACAAAATATTCAGTTGATGCACTAACATGTCCACTAATGAAGAGATAATCAGTGTCATTGCCCTCATGTGTGAGAAGTCATAATCACATTCCCGATTGATGTACTAGTTCATTAGACCTAGTATGAGCTACACTGCAATCTTCCTCAGTATCTATAGGCATCGGTTAGCAGAACATAACACCACAAGAAGAAAAGCAAAACAAGGCCTGTGAAAAAAGTGCATTTTTGATACACCGCAGTGTTAACCTAACACCTATTTTGCAAATGGCATAAACTCAGATTATGCAAACTCATAATTTTTTTTTAAATGGCTTTACATAAACATACATATAGTTCCTTTTATCACTTATTTCATTTCCTCTAATGTTTATATGTTTCTAATTATTTTTTGTACACTGTGAGCGTGTGGAACCGAAGTTAAATTCATTGGTTGTTCACACAATATTGGCCTATAAAGTTAATTCTGATTTAATTTTTCTGTTGATAGCTACATTGTTCCTAATATAGGAAACTTTAGAATACCAAACTACTCCGTAACCCTTGTATGTGAACCTGTTGCATTGGCTGTGGTGTTGAATGTTGACCAGTCATCACCAGTCATGAGAGTTTTGCATTTCATTACCACTTGTACACATCTGTGTTGATTTGTAAGTGAGTCAAATGGGTCAAAACATTACTAAATAATTGTTGGCCGTCTTTAAAAAGTAAAATACATAGTCTCTGCACAATGGAAAGACAATGAGGGCAAACAAACCGAGTTTGGTTTATTTTTGAGATCCATTTCTTGAGTTACATGACACATCTTTGTCTTCCTTCTCATTCTTCATCTCTTTTTCCTTTTCTAATAATACTTCCTTCCTCTACGATTGGGCTTTAGGTCAACATAGTGACTCAGCCTTTTCCCATCCAGCAACCCAAATCCCAATCCTTCTCTCTCACCTCATAAACACACACTCAAGGACATGCAGCACCAATGTGTTGTGCCAGAGGCCTGATGAGTGTAATGACAGATTAACTAATGCCTGACGGCCTGAGCTGGCCTCTCCCTGGGCAGCTCATAAACAGCTTATTTCTTCTCTTATCTCTCCCCCTCATATTTTTCTTTATTGTTCTTTACTTTTGCTTTGTTCTTTGTCTTTTCCTATATCTCTTCATTCTTCTAGGCTTTGTTTGCTTTCCCTCCTCAAGCTGTTCTTGTAGTGTGTTTGAGTGAAGGTGCTGAAAATTTAATTAATGATGGAGTTTACCTCACCTTAGGCTAACCATGCATTTTTAGGATGCTGTTGGGCACATGAAATTAAAAAAATGGCTACCGGATGATTTAACACAGTTGCCCAATAGTGACACATTTTACTAATCAGGCATTACAGTTTGATGCAGGGCATGATAAAAACCATGTGTTTCACTTTACCAAGTCTAACCTTTACAATTTTAGCATCTGCTTCATCATATGCACTTATGCAAATGAGTGTTGTTAAAAACCTATTTTTTGAATCAAACTACCAGAGGCCCAGCCCTAACCTCTTATTATGAAGCACTGTTAACAATCCAACATACTGGAGAGCAGCTTGTGGTCTCCCATTGCAGCAGTCTGAGAGGCTAAGTGTTGAAGGGCTGGCACAATATTGACAGTCTGTGCACAGTACAGCAACTCTTGACTCACATTTAAGCTCTACTAATGAAAAACCCACTCTTAATAACTAAATAAGAATTAGATTTAAGTTTAAATAAATATTGTGACTTTATTTCGTATTGCTATCTTTATATTAGCAGTTCCTTTGAATAATTAAACATAAAGCCAATGGCAGTAAACAGTAAAGTCTTCTAGTCAGCACTCCTCCCAGAAGTGTTGTAATTTAATCCTCCGTCAGAAGTGATGCAACAAAAAGCACAAGCAACATCAAGACTTCCTGCAGAATAAAGGGTTTGTCCTAGTTTATAATGACTATACTGCAGCAATAATTGTACAAGAAGCTTTAAATGTTTTGCCAGTACTTTAATCTGGAACATTTAAATACATAACCCTAACTATTTTAACAATTTTAGCATAAGAGTAAAAACAACACATTGTTACAGAATCAGTTTATTTTTTTGGATCCTGTTCAACATGCTGCATCTGATTGAGCCACTCAAACCTTTTACTAACTTACCATGTATGTTGGTGTATTCCAAAATATGTATTACATGAGTCTCAATGTGCAGAAATGAAGCAAATTTTCCATACTTTAATGATCTGGAGATAAATTTACATTGCCGCATAGACAGCTTATGAGTGCCCGCAAGTGGTCAGAGTAGGATTACATAGATTAATCAGAAGGTGTGTCAGAATATGTCAGATGGAGACACTCTGACCGTTCAGCATCCCAAGGTGAGAAAATTTTCATCAGTGCAGACAGAGCACTGGTAAAATGTTTTTGGTTCATTGCTGAGACATTTGAATTGTACAGGGGTTGGCCAATGAAACTGAAACACCTGTCATTTTAGTGTGGGGAGGTTTCATGGCTAAATTGGGACCCACCAGCCTGGTAGCCAGTCTTCATTGATTGCACATTGCACCAGTAAAAGCAGAGTGGTGAAGGTTGCAATTAAGCAGGGTAAGAAGCACAGTTTTTTTTTTGCTTCAAAAATATTTGAAATGCACACAACATTATGGGTGACATACCAGAGTTTTCCAAAAGAGGACAAATTGTTTGGTGCACGTCTTGCCTTGTGCGCACTGTTGTGACCAAGACAGCAAGTTTTTATTGTGATGTATCAGAGCCATGGTAAAAATCCAGGGGTAATGTCCCCCATCATACAACAAAGAAGGACGGAAACCACATCCAACAGGATTAACTTTGTGAAGAAGCAGAAGAGATCTCTCTGTTCTGAAAGGCGATGTTCGGGGTGCTAACCCGGATTGTATCCAAAAAACATAAACCCAAAGCCACGCTGCCCAAATCACGGGCAGAAGTTAAATGTGCAAACTCAACTCTCCCCTTCTTTTTTTTTGCACCAGTAACTGTCCCCCCTGTCCGAGGCCTTCCACAGGCTCTATATACACGGCGGGCTGCTATACCCAAACCTTTTTGGTCATTCATGCCAGTGACAAACGTTGGTTTTCAATGGTGTCAGGAGCAACAAATCTTGGGCCTTGTGGACATGGTTGAAACATGAATTTTTTCTGTGATTGAGTCCCACCTTTAACTGTGTTTTTTTCCCCTTCGCCCCACCCACATCCGGGAAGAGTTTTTTTTTTTTTACGGTGTGTGGAGAAGCCCCCAAAGAAGCGTACCATCCCAGACTGTTTTGCATGCCCCAGAGTGACGCATGGGGGTAGATCAGTGATGGTTTTTTTTTGGGCTGCCATATCATGGCATTGGGGCCCTTTGGCCCAATACTTTTGTGGCTTAGGAATTGGCGCTTCACTGGCCAAGGAACTACCGAAAACACATTTCTTGAGGACCAATGTGCAATCCAATGGTTTTCAAAACATTGTATCCTGAGGCCGGTGCCGTGTATTCAGGCGACAATGCCACCAATACACACTGCAAAGCCCTCGTGAAAGTGAATTGGTTTGAATGAACACTAGAAAGTGGAAGTTGAAACATCCTCCCATGGCCTGCACAGTCCACCAGATCTAAATATTATTGAGCCAACTTTTTTGGGTGTTTTTTTTGAGGAGCGAGTCAGGAAACATTTTCCTCCACCAGTAATCACAATTAAGTGACCTGGGGGGGGCACTATTCCTGCAAGAAGAATGGCTTAAAATCCCTTCTGACCACTGTGCAGGAACTTGTAATATGGTCAGTTCCAAAGACGAATTATGACGCCTGGGAGGGGGGTGACTTTGGGCCGCAAAAGGAGGCCCTACACCATACTTAATACATAATTTATTGTGGTCTAAAACCAGGTGTTTCAGTTTCATTGTCCAACCCCTGTACATGTGCTCATTCTGTAGCAGTGGGTGCATATTTTGTGGGTTGGGGTGGAATTGGCCATGTTGTTTGATGGGAGGGTGTCATTTTTCGAAAATTATCTATTGCGGGGGCCCTGGCCCCCCCTGTAGCTGGTGATCCATTGGTTTTTTTTGCAATAGTGCCAAATGTGCAGCAAGGCAATGCTGGAATATTAATTTCTTAACCTCCTAAACAATTGAAAGGTAAGGTACAAAGATAATAGCTTGATGGGGGTATTAACACAAACCTGGCGAAACTTTTGGGATGTTTTGGTATTGAGATGAGTTAGACATCTTTAGGTTTTTTAGGTACATCCTGTACAAGGCCCTTTTTAGGCACCCAGGTTTTTTTATTTTTGTGATTGGCAAGGACGGTGGTACTCCTGACCGGTATTTTAAAGAGTCAACCTGACTATCTGTTTGCTGTGCATTGAGACTGTGGAGGGTTAAGGTCCTTAAAT
This sequence comes from Crenichthys baileyi, assembly GCA_036173005.1. Taxonomy (NCBI): domain Eukaryota; kingdom Metazoa; phylum Chordata; class Actinopteri; order Cyprinodontiformes; family Goodeidae; genus Crenichthys; species Crenichthys baileyi. The sequence continues at coordinate 147,204 of JAHHUM010000941.1, forward strand.
AGTCAGGTAATAGGGTGGTAATTATTTGTCAGTGTTAGTCCAATAAATGAGCTACCTTTGCTGGCCCTTTCAATGGCCATAATTATTTGCTATTTCTCCCTAACCACACCAGGGGATCAGGCGCAAAAAAGGCTGGTGGGCAGCACTCGACTGTCAGGACACTGCTTAACACTAAACACACATTTTCCTTTTTTTTCTGTCAATCAGGTTTAGTAAAAAGAAAGAAAAATGAAAAGGTAAATGGAGAAATCAGAGAAACTGTAATAAAATAGCCCACCTGTAAAAAAATTGGTCCCCCCCAATGGTTTTTTAAAATTGGTTTTTTTTTCCCCAAGTTTCACGTACAACAGGAACAAGGAAATTCCACTGTAGGAAGGTTTTTTTTCAAGTTATATGTTTGATTTTGAAATTGCCTTTCACATTAGAATTGTGGTGATGTTTTTTGGGGGTCAATCCCCATTTTTTATGGGGGGGGGAAGGAGGGGGGTCGGACAAGGGAGGCCGACGTAGGCCCGCCTTTGCTTCAGTTTCGACATGTTTGTGGTTCCACGACCCGCAAGTGATGGAAACATCGAAGCGTGACGTGATCAGAGCCTATAAAAAGCCAAAGAAACAAACCCTTTTTAAAAAACCGCCATTGGGGTCCAGCCGTGTTTTTTTTATTTTTTCATGGGAAGAACGAACCAGCAATGGGAGGCCGCATAATTTGAGAGACAAAAGCTCGCAGGCAAACCTTGTTCTCTCCACAGCACGGCCCATTTCCCCCCCGGACCGAGCCCTTTCAAAAGCCTGTGAAACTTTGTCTGATTCAAGAAGGTCGCCCAGAAAGAATTCATATACCGATCCAAGACCCCGGCCAACACTTGGCGCAGGTGAAGGTTTTTGTCTTCCAAAGAGAGTTTTGAGTCCCCCCCTTTTCCCCTTTCTTTGTTTTTTTTTGATTCAATCAACTGAACACGGTTTTCCCTTTATATTTTCCCCCGTTTTTTGGAGCGGATGAAGAATGTTGTTTACCGTTTTTTGGGGAAGTTTTGGTCACGGACACGTGTTCTTCCCTCTGCCCCCACCCACCTGTGGGTTTTTTTTCTGCAGACCTACGACCCCATCCCTCAAAAACCATTGAAAAGAGAAGAAATCAATGGTTCAAAGTAATTTCGATTCTTTTTTTTTTTTGGGGGAGGGAAATATTTAAAATCGGATAGGTGTAATTTTTCGAGTGTCCCTGGGCAGGGATGAGGGCGATGGTTTAAGGATTTTAAGAATCAACCCAGTAGTTTTTTAATCCAAGGTAGTCAAATTGTTGCATGAAATAACTGATTGAAGTGTTTTTTTTATTTTATGCTTGAGCTGCGGTTTGAATTTGCTGTGCAATATTTTGGTGGCTGAATCACGGAGCCGCGGATTTGCCATCAGCAAGGTGCGTGGTGGTTTTTTTGTCCTCGGCTGATCCCAAAAAATCAAAGCCAGGAGTTAGAATTTTTTCCATTACAAAAGCAGCTGTGGTTTTGGGAACTTTCCGTAGCCTGGAACACTCGAATCCGAGGTCCTTTTTGTCCCAGTTTGATTACTGGAGTTTCCTTTTCCACTGAGTTTGCCCCGCCCAGCCTCAGGAGTTCTATGGACCTTTTGTTTTTGAGATTTTGGGAGGCTTTTTTTTCCTGTAACAGTTGGTTTATCTGCCTCAGAGGAAACCTTTTTTCCCTGTCGTTAACTCCCATTGGACATTTTATCCATAAAAACTAACTACCTGGTTTTTTGATCCTTTCATAGACACTCAATGGTTCATATATACATATATATAAATTATATTATATATATTTATAATATATATATATATATTTCTATAACTATAGTATATATATATATATATATATATATATATATATATATATAATATATGATAAGTTAGAGAAGTCCAGTGATTTGGTCCTGTTCCCAACCATAGAGGGTCAAAGTTCCCCAGACCGTTTCGTGGAAGTGGCTTGTCATTTAAACAGTGATATTTAAAAGCGTGGTTTGGGTTATAATTATCGAATTTAAAATTCACAACACCAGATGTTGCATATTCTTGAAATTTCTATATCGTAAGCAATGGATTTGGTTTTTTTTGGTTTTTAGAAAAATATTTTTTTTTTCCATGAATTAATGATTTTTTTAATTCCAATACCTTTTTTTTGATTTATATTAATAAGTCAAAGAAATCATAATCCTTACAATACTTTTTTAATTTTTGGCCACCACAGAAGATTTAAAATTTATTCCACAAAAAAAACTACGCCAGGTCAATATTTATTTTTAGCCCGCTTATTAAAAATCTAATTTTTTTTAGCATAGCGACAAACACCTGGGTTTTGTGGGAATGTGTGGCCTCAAGTTTTTTAACTTAAACTTGACTGCTGGTGAAACCAGGTGAAAATAGCTTTACCACCAATTTGCACAAAGTAGAAGAGCCTCAGTTAAGGCTTGAGCAGTCAACTAACAAAGAATCATGCTAAATTTAGACTTAAGAAAAAATTGTTTAATGTTCACAAACAGAGGAAAATAATATGCAAAATTATCACAGCATTTCCAAGTTTCAAGAATTGGAGTAAGAACTATCATCAAGAAATTCAAAGAGATCCACACAACACAGAACAAGCTTGACAAAGGCAGGAAAATGATAACCTCAACCGCAAAACATGCTCTGACTTCTTGTTTTTATCTTCCCACATGAAAATAACCAAAAACATATAATGTTGCTGGTGAAGAAATACTTTCAGAAGACCTAAATGACTGTTATTGTTTGACCAGCATAAAGACCTGTCTTGAATCTCATTTAAAATCTGAAGATGAAGGTCCATCCCAAAAGGCCATCTTTTCTCTTTTTTTTGGCCAAAAGGCCATCTTATCTAAATGAGCTTTAGAGAGTTGTCAAAGAAAAAGGGCTGGGATTTCTCAGGAGACCTGAGTTGAAACCTCCAAAAAACAACTACAGCCTGGAATCAAGCTGTTATATGAACAAATGGCTAATAGCATCAGACAGACTGACAATGTTAACCTCAGCTGTACATTGATATGGCTAATGCTAAGTGCATTTATAGGCAGGTTAATCACAGCTTGGATCTGTCATGTGTACTGAAAATGGAGAAGTATGTCATTACTTTAATAGGTGTATCCTTAACTTCACTTTATAATATGTTTCATAGTGGTCCATGAAAATGCATAGATAATTTTACAAAATTTGCAGATCAAGCTAAGGCCTAGGTTTTTCGACTTTTTGGCTATTTACTCCAGGTTTTGTATGGCATTTGATTCAGGTGCCTGTATCTAATTGTAGCTGTCATTGCAGAGGAAGATTAAGTCTACAGGGAATGCCATTTTAATCAAAGACATGCCAGTATATTGTTTGTTCAAAGGTGTTGTTGGATGTTTTAATTTTCTGTAATCTCAAACAATTCTCAAGTAAACCTCTGTGTGCCTGAGATACGTAAAGTTCAAAAATTGTAAATTACATCTGGCTTTGTCAATATTGGTGTAGGAAATACATTGTACAGTTCCTATGATTTTAAAACAGTTGTATTATGGCTTCCTAATATAAAATGTTTAATTACAATTGAAATACAGCTAAGAATCAAAACACCAGTCCTAGTTGGTATTCTGTCCATTTTGGTACCTAAAAATGGCTATTTCTTACTCTATACACTCACAAAATATACTAAACACTGATCGAATGCATATAAAACTACTCTTAATAGTGTATGTCATTGAAGCATTCACCTACCAATAAGAGAATTGGCAGTTTGATCTCCCCTTCACATGAACTGTCCTTGGGCAACAAACTGATCCTCCACATGGCAACTGAAGTGCTCAGCTGTGTGTATAGATCAGAAAGAAAAAGTGCTGCATCTGTAAAACATGAATAGCTGACTTGTTGACTACAGAGGAAAGACGAAAAAATTACATCAAAAAGGTTTCCAAACCTATGCTTATAAAACTACATATGTCTGAAGAATGTAGGTGAATGAGAAAACTGTGTGTGTGTATTCATGATGGGGGCAAGGGGTGGGGGTTAGTGTTGTAAATGTTTGTCATCAGTACAAGGACACTTAAGACAACAGCTCTCTGCAAGTGTGTTCTGAACCATATACTGGATTTGGATTGATATCCTCACCTGCCTAAAGTACAGTAAGTGGAGCCTGTTCTGGTACTTGCAGTGCCTTGCAGAAGAATTAATATTACAGTATATTACTATATTTAGTCACATTACAACCACAACCATATTATTATGACTTTTTGTGATATGCTTTTTTTTCTAAATAATGAAGTAGAAAGAAAAAAAGAAAGTAATGTTTGTTTTATTTATGTTTTTTATTTTTTGACAAATAAAAATCTCTCAGGGGTTTGTTAGAGAACAGTAAACAAACAGCACCATAAACAGGTTGAGTAAGAGGAGCATTAATCAGAGAGGTAACTCTGATGGAGTAACAGAAATCCATAAATTAGGGGATAGAACAACATTGAATCACCATTAGTAGTTTGTAGTGTGCTACTAGCCAGTGGAAGAAAATTCTCTGGGTAAAAAAAAGTGATTTTTTTTTTTTTGTCGTAAATGCAAAACACTATGCGGAAGAGAACACTGCAATTCACCTTGTACATAACATGCCTACTGAGAAACAAGATGTTTGCAGCACCATGCTGTGCAAATGTTTTTCTTCAGGAGAGACTGGGAAGTTAATTAAGATTGTAGAAAGATGGGTCAAGCTAAATTCAGGGCAATCCTGGAAGAAAAGACTGGAGAGAGGTTTGCCCAATAAGAGGGGAATGACCCTAAACATATTGCCAGAGCTGCAAAGATATTAGTTAGATCAAACTATATTATACAAAGGTTTAAAATGGACCAGTCAAAGTCCCAGTCAAATCTAATTGAGATTTTGTAGCAAGATCTGAAAATAACAGAAAGAAGATTGAGCACAAAGTCTGAAGATTATACCCCAAATGCCTTGAAGCTTTAGCTTCTGCAAAAAGTGGTCCTACAAAGTATTGACTAAGTACAAGTACAAATACAAGTGTATACAACCCTTCTCCGATTTTTATTTGGTCTATCAAATAAAATTCTAATAAAACATATTGAAGTTTATGCTTGTAACATGGCAATATGTGGAAATGTTCAAAGGCTATTAATACTTTGCAAGGCACTGAAATTTCAAAACAAATCTCGTTCTGGCTTCCATCTTTCCTGCAGCTGGGTATTGTTTTGACATGGACATGGGCTCAGCATGACTGTCTGGAGCCTGTTTTGTAGCTCTTACTATGCCCCTTGATGATGATTACATAATCAAACAGTACACAGTAGTAGAGCCATCAGAAGCACTGGGTACTGTGACAAAAGCATAATTTTAAATGCTCTGAAATACGTGACTAACATTTCTATGAACAAAAATTCAAATTCAGTGCTGATACCTCTGAAAATACTCAGTTTTACTGCATTATGAGGAAAGGACATCATTTGAAATATTGAAGCAACATCTCAAGACATCAGCAAGGAAGTTAAAGCTTGGACACCAATGGGTCTTTCAAGTTGACAATAACTCTAAGCATAACAACATATTAATTACAAAGTGAGGTATGGACAACTAAGTAAATATTTTAGAGTTGCTATCATGAAGCCCTGATCTGAATCCAATAAATGATTTGGCAGTGCTAAAAATGTGTGTGTGTGCGTTTCTGTGTTTGAGTGTGTGAGAGAACCTTGTGGAGGAATAACTAAAGAGTCTGACCCTACATTTGTACCAACAACTAAGGAAAGGTATATACATTTCATCCTATAATTCCCACCAAAAGTTATCTTTTAATTTTCTTACATTTTGCAAATAGAAATATTTTGGGTAATTCTAACTTAACTTAAACGGAAACTATTTAGTGTGATTTATTTTACCAACTGAGAAATAAAGATTATGTGTCTTTTTATACCATGTATGTACTGTAAATATCTGTAAATGTTGCAGTATGTTGTAATTATGGCTATTCGTGAGGTGAAATAATAAGCAATCAACCAGTATAGAGTGTTTTTAAGAACTGTTTTGTGTCTTTTGCATAGAAAAAAAATGAAAAAGGAAAAGATACCTTGCTGAATATTGACTTTTTTTATTTTTGGGGAAATGTAAAAATAATTTATATCTGTTTTCAAAATTTAAGTAGCAATTTAGTACGGGTTACACTTAACTTCCTTATTTAAAGAAATTCATCTTCACTACTACATGATATGCAAAAAAAAAAAGTAAAACATGCATAAAAAAAGTATAACTGAGATAATATGGTCTAATAATGGTTTCAGATGAGTCAATTTAGAGACAGATTATGCAACCGCAAAGTTAAATAAGACTGCTTTATTTCATATTATCTTAATCTTGCTAAGTATCTTTGGCACCTGACAGGTGGCACTATATTAAAATGACTCATTGCAAATATGATTTAATACTGATTGGTTCAAACTTGACGTAATACATCAGTGAACCCAAAATATTTTTTCCACATAGGCTCAGTGAAGAAACCATAAACATCATGTCAGACATATTGGTTTTATAGAATTTGGTCCTGTCACAGCTCAGTTACAGCACGACTTTCTGGTGTAAGTGTGTTTGAGGTTTTGCTCCCTAGTCGATTAGCTGCAGAGTTTTTGAATGGTGCCTTTTAAACAAGTGAATCAATATCTCAGATAGACAAGCGTCACAAACGGAGACATTCATGCTAGCGACTGTGCGACTATGCTCTTTATTGCTTCTTTTTGCTTTTCTTTCACTGCCTTTCCTTTGCACTTTTTTTTTTCTGAGAGGCTATAAATAGCTGTTCCATGTCACCATCTGGCTACACAAAGGCTGCTCACCTCTGTATTTGCTAGTCAGTGTGACTGCTGGGAACGATGTCAGCCTGTTGGCTCAGATACCATGTTCCTGTGGCCTCTGTAAAGCAGCAATAGTGTCAAGCCAGCTGGCTAGTGGCACAAAGTTTAGAATCATGATAACATACCTCTGCTGCCCTGCCCTGCCTTGTCTAGCCTTCCCTTGCTCTGGTGCCCTGCAGCAACCTTTAATTTTTTATTGTCCAGGTTTAACTGGTTGCAGTAGCCAGCAGTAGAATGAAGCTGTCTTGCTCCATTTACAGAGAAGATCAGACTTTATGTTCTTAAAGAAATAGTTTGTAATGGTTGAGCCTGAAGACATTTCTAATTTTGCCAGTTTCTGCTCCATTTATCCATAGCTCTATAGGGTTTAATGTTGTCCTGAGAGGCCTCCTAGAGAGAAGGAGCAGAAACACTTCCAACAAATGCAGTTAGAGGATTTGTACTACTTCAAATTGGGACCCAAAATAGGTTTCAGACCTGTTCCTTGTGGCACTTCACAAGACATGAGAAGAAAGGTCTAATGAGTGGTGTTTTAAAGAAGAACCCAAACTTCTAATTGGAAACAGTGCTGGAAGCCAGGGATAGGGTTTATTCTGAAATACAGCTTGAGAAAATGACATATAATGACAACTGGGTGGTCTCCTTGTATTATTAGGCATAATGAAGTTTCAACAGATAGATTAATGTTTCCTAGTTTGATGCATTACAATCACATGTATCCTTTGACATTTAATGTCAGTCAGTCAGTCAGTCAGTCATTTTCTACCGCTTATTCCATAGTGGGTCGAGGGGAAGCTGGTGCCTATCTCCAGCAGTCTATGGGCGAGAGGCGGGGTACACCCTGGACAGGTCGCCAGTCCATCGCAAGGCAACAGGGCGACATTTAATGTGATAGACCAAAATAGAGCAGCACATAACTGTGAAGTACCAATAAATATATATTTTATAAAACATCGTAAACATTTTTGAAAAAATGTGAAATGAACATTGTCATGTTTTGTGAAGAAGCAGCTGGACCAAAATGCAGACAGGACCATGGAAGAAGCATGGAGAGTAAATGATTTAATAAAAAATACAAAAAAAGCTTATAGTCACAAGGAGAACAGAGCATGGAGCAGAGACAGAGAACTGAGTAAAGAATGAGGGAAAAACGGTAACGGAAGGATCTAGTAGAGAGCAATGAGAATCAGTGTTCTTTTATACTGAGGCAGGGTGGAGAAATGACAGGCAAACCAGAAAAGCCAATCAAAGGACATTTGTTGCAGCTAAGGCAGAGAGAAAGCAGAGCAGCTGAGGGGGGGAGGCTAATTAACCAGGATACAGAGCTGAACAGAAATCTGAAGAAACCTGGGAAGACTTTAACCGAAACCTAACAGGAATAACTCTAGATATAAAAGGACACCAGAATAAAACACAATAGAATAAACTAATAAGGAAAACACCTTATCTTAAGAGCACAGAGAAATAAACTAAGACACCAAGACTAAAGAAACTAATAAACAGCAAAGAAATTGTCAAAATACATACACCAAAGAATATCTAAATCCAAACTTCTCAGGATTGTAATACACCCAGACGTCCCTCTTCCCAGACACCTCCTCCAGCTCCCCCGGAGGGAGCCCAAGGCATTCCCAGGCCAGCCGAGAGACATAGTCCCTCCAGCGTGTCCTGGGCCGTCCCCTGGGCCTCCTCCCGGTGGGACGTGCCTGGAACACCTCCCGGGGAAGGCGTCCAGGAGGCATCCGGTATAGATGCCCGAGCCACCTCAACTGGCTCCTCTCGATGTGGAGGAGCAGCAGCTCTACTCTGAGCCCCTCCCGGATGGCCGAGCTCCTCACCCTATCTCTACGGAGGGAGTTAATTTCAGCCGCTTGTATCCGGGATTTCGTTTTTTCGGTCATGACCCTAAGTTCATGGCCATAGGTGAGGGTAGGAACGTAGACCGACCGGTAAATCTTTTCGGCTCAGCTCTCTCTTCACCACAACGGACCGGCACACTGTCACCATTACTGCGGCAGCCGCACCGATCCGTCTGTCGATCTCACGCTCCACGCTTCCCTCACTCGTGAACAAGACCCCGAGATACTTGAACTCCTCTACTTGAGGCAGGAACTCCCCTCCAAACTGAAGAGAACAAGCCACCCTTTTCCGATCGAGTACCATGGCCTCTGACTTGTAGGAGCTGATCTTCATCCCAGCTGCTTCACACTTGGCTGCGAACCGCCCCAGCGCATGCTGTAGGTCTTGGCTAGAGGGGGCCAGCAGGACCACGTCACCTGCAAAAAGAAGAGACGAAATCCACTGGTCCCCAAACCAGACCCCCTCCGGCCCTTGGCTGCGTTTAAAAATCCTGTCCATAAAAGTTATGAACAGGATCGATCCGTCCTAACTATTAAAAAATTACATCTCTTTGGATTTAATAAGTCACCGTAGCCAGTAGCAAAGGTGTACGTTGTACTGAAATCATACCTGATCAGCTGTATGTTGTTATCAACGCTATGTTAGCTACGCTGCTACCGGCATATGGGACAGGGCGCGTAGAGCATGTTGTCTCCTTCGGCATGCAGCATGCATTCGCTGACGGTGTTGCCAAATTACAAATAGAATGTCACAAAATCTGTGTTGAATGAGCTGTTCTTGACCCTCACGATGATTTGCAGCTGTAATAATGATAGAAATATGCAGAACAGAGGGGCTGCATGCAACAGTTTTTTTCCTCCATTTCCAGGTCTGTGCTCTGTCCCTGCCCCTGCCAACTCTGTCCAAAGTGAGCAATGATTGTCACCCGTGTGGCTTTGTTTACAAGTTATAGTTCACTTGCAAAAAGTACAATGTAAAAGAAAAACAAACCAAACAAAAAAAAATAAAGTCTGGTTTTGGTTCGGACCAAAGAAGCAGATCAAAGGACTTTCCTGGTATCAATACGCCCTTACATAACATTAGTGAAAAAAGAGCAACAGAAAGACCAAGTAACACAGCAGGCACGTCAGGGAGAATGTTGTAAAGAAGTATGTGAAACATTATTCAAGGCCTTGAACAGGTCACTGTGGAATAATCTATTGACAGGGGAGGTACTAGTCATGCACTCTATAAATCTGGGCCTGTATTCACAAAGAATCCTAAGAATAAAAGTAGCTCCTAGTGACGACATTCTAAGAGAAATCTTGTATCTCGAATCCAAAATTTTTCTTAGAATTTTCCCTCAGTAAGATAAAAGTTATTCACGAAGCACCTTAGGCCTTAAGAGAGCTCCTAAAGTGAACAAATGTTAAGAGTAGTGAGGAGGAGTTATAGTGAGCTTCAAAGTGTCTTAAGCAGGCAAGATGGCGGAAAGATAGAGAGAAAGGAGAGGTATTCTCTGAACAATGAATAACTGTGAATTAATAAAACGCAACCAACTCGATCATGTAGGGATCCACCCCCTTAATAGTCGAGTAAATGAACACATAAACTTATATAACAATCATACAATTATTAATATAGACATAAGATAAACTTTATCATCCCTCTAGGGCGAAATTAAATACTTTAAGCGGCAGGACAGATTAAAGGTGAACCTCTAGTAAGTTAATTTTAGGAAGGATTAATAAATAATACAAACATTAAATAACCATGAATAAAAAGTGAACAAAATTACAAACAATATAGTATGAAATATTTAACGACTGCAAAATGCTTAAAAAAATGAATTTGGAAAAAATTGGAAAAATACAAAGTCTAGACAAGATACAGTACAATAATCTAAGAACTATGTTTACAGAAGAAAGATGTAAATGTGGTGAAAAAGTATTTGCTGTATTGTACATGAAGATGTCAGTAGCCTAAGCCTAAATGGTCATCTACAATGCTCCCCCGTCTGTGAAGACGTTCTCCGGTGTGCTGCTATCTCCTCTCTAGCTTCTGAATTCAGCAGGTACCAGAGCTGCTCACATTCCAGGCTGGTGCTGAAAGCAGCAGGAAAGAAACATTGATCCGCTCGGGAATACCTGTTTGTTCGCACCGTCATCCCAGGACCAAATCTACCTTTCAACACTCCTCTCTTGTCCTCCACCAGCAGGCTCTGCTCCTTTGTTCAGTTCGGTTTTCTCCACCTTTTTTCCCTCCATTTTGTTTTGGTGATTTTACCAAACTAAACCTCATTATAAAAAGAAGGCAATCAAAGTAAAATGCTAGATGCAGAATGAAAATGACCAGCATGGCGAGTAAACATAATAAGAAAATCAAAAAAATGACTATCAGGTAAATAAGCTATGTTCAAACATTTTGATGGAGTGTGACAATTAATTTAATCTTGCTTAGTTTTATCATCATGATGTACACATTTCTGAATTCTAAATTATATCATCGGTTAATTTCTCTCTATTGATTACTAGGAGCACATTTTTAATGTTTTTTTTGCAACAACCAATCACAGCCCTTAGAAGACAGCGTCACACCAAGCAACGGGGTCAATCACGCCTCCTCACTAAGATAGGAATTTCTGTCAACTCATAGCTCAGAGTCACTTTCAGCAGAGAACAGAATCCCTCTAAAGCTAGGTGTCCTTGCCAAAAATGTTTAGGCTAAGTTAGGAGCTCTCTAAGAGGACTATCAGAATCTTTGTAAATACGGGCCCAGGTCTTTATGGCAAAAAGAAAATAATTGATTGCATACCTCTGCCCCCGGATGTAGGATCCTGGATTAGGTTTGTGATCCGTGATCACCTTTTATGGATTCCCCCCCCTCCAACACACACACACACACACACACACACACACACACAGACAGACAAACAAACTCAACTGAAAAACCTCCTTGGTGGAGGTGACTACTCCTTAAGAAGTCCATTGGCAGTTTATTGCAAGCCATGCAGGGTACATGAAAATGTGATGCTCTGGTGATATGACAACAAGATTTAACTTTTTGACCAATAAACAAAACACTAGAGATGCTGGAAACCTAATAATGATCACCACCCAGATCCCTGTGGAGGGGATACTTTTCTTCAGGCGCAAGTCAATGGACAGACAAAGCAAAATGCATGGCAGGGTAAATCCTGACTCAGTGGGCCTAAATACATGTATACTGCACAATTATCAACTTTTTAAAGTAATAATTCATCATATTACAGTTAGGTTTGGGGTTTTAATGTGACAAAATGGGGAACGATTTAGGCGGTGCGAATACTTCTGAAAGGCAAAACAGCAGACAGAAAGACAGACACTGTAATTCACACTATATTACAGTGACAGTCAGACTTAAAGCAACATCTTGGGGTCACCCATCTTCATCTCTTATGTCTCTTTCTCTGCTTTAACCTAAAGTCTTCTTGTTTTTATAACTGCAGTCTTTCAGTTTTTCTTTCTTTTTAAGGTTGGAGGTGTCAAGGACAATTAACAAGACAAATTAATTCCCCTTCTTTGGGCTTTTTCTTCTCATATTGACACTTTTCCTTATGATTCATATCTTTTCTATAAGAATGCAATAAAAAGGAAAATTAACTGAGTAAAACGGGTATTAGTCATAACTTCTATGCAACTTTCATTGACTCCAGCATAATAGAAATGGCTGCATACACCTGATAAATTCTGCATTTAAGAAAATGGGATCAGTCAGCAAGGTCGGAAAAGCTGGTGAATTAATGAACGAATGGTTGAATAGCTGGATCAATGGGGAAAGAAAAAGCCCAGACTGTGACTGGTTTAATCCTAAAGGACAATCACACCATCTTTGATTTCTTTCCCGTCCCTGCTTTTCAGCCTATTCCCTCATCTACTTCACCTGCTATGGCTATTTTGTGTAAGTGGGCTTTTGTGTGTGTGAGCGCATTATGGAGTAATCCTGTGTTCATCACATTCTTTGACACACTAACCTTCGTCCTACGACTAATCCAGATCAAGCTTCACTGTAACTATACTAAAAACTGTATTACATTTTAAAACGCAATTCAAGACATCTATGCAAAGTAAGTGGTTCTAATTTTAGTTTTCAAAGAGTAGTTGCCCTAACCTGATAGAAATATAGATTTTTCCAACATGGTATTGATATCATGCCATGTAATTCAGTCAATATGTAATAGTGATGTAATTACAATCTGAAATCCAGACAATTTACTTACCTGAGTAGCTCTATTTTGTTTTTCTTTGGTAACCCTACCGTGCATCATACAGATCAGAAGCAAAATACTTCTGACAAAAAAAAATCTTATTTTGTTGTGTGTAACATCAGTATGCATGGAAGTCACTCAAACTCACAAAGTTTTGTTACTGTGGTTTATAATGTAACACTAAACTATCATAACTGCTCGTTACTGAAATCTCAATTTAAGCTTGAGTAACAGACACTGACGTGTAGGTTTTTGAGCTTGTGCTCATCCCTTGGCAAAAAGTACCTTGGGTTGGAAATCTAACCTGCTCTACCTGTTGCTAGATTAAGTCATTGACTACAGTTATGTAAGTCTCAAAATAACATCTTTAAAGTATTACAAAGCAACTCCTAAATACAACTAAAAGAGAGTCCATTGTCCTGAAAGAATGTGTAATAGTGTTTGTCTGTCACATTTTGTCCTTAGCAGAACTACTTCTGACAAAATAAAAGGCATGATTATAAAATCCTCATAAAATACTGTTGTAAGCTTTCTTCATCTTTCTGCTTCACAGCTTTAGTCAGAATATTATGTACATTTTTTACAGTGGATACACAATAGCTGAAAACAGAAAAATACACTCAATGGCCATTGTATTAGTTACTCGTATGCTTGTTAACACAAATAGTAAATCAGTTGATCACTTCACAACTCAGTGCATAGGCTTTTAGACATAATAGGACAACATGCTGAAGTTTACACCAAGCAACAGAATGGAGTGAAAAAGGGATTTAGGTGACCTTAGATGTATAATCGTCTGGTGGTTACTTCCAGCAGGATAATGGACTAAGTAAAATACCTCTAATAATCTCAAACTGGTTTCTTGAAAATGACCATGAGTTCACTGGCCTCCACTGTCAGAAGATTTTAATCCAACAGAACGCCTTTAGGAAGAGATGAAACATGAGATTTGCATCTTGGATGTGCAGCTGACAAATGTGCAAAAACTGTGTGATGCTATAAGCTCGATATGTACCAAAGCATCCTAGATAGGTCCGTAAGAAAATTAGGAAAAATTAATGTGAAACATTAAGGCAGTTCTGAAGGCAAAACGGGGTCTAACTCAATAACAACAAGGTTTATCTAATAAAGTGGCGAGGTCAAGAAGATGTTTTCCCACTGTAAATCAGAAACATACACAATCTTCTATGTTTGTAAAACATTTTTCTATGTGAGTCTCCATTCAAGTATTTTGCCTCTGTGACATTTTTATTTCTTGTATTCATATCACTGCATTCTCCTGTGTACTCTCAAGAAAGGAAGTAGTTTGGATTGGGCCTGGAGAAAGATCTAATATTGCCAGTTCTGCTCTATTTCTCTGTGTCTCTGTGGTGCTTAATTTTGTCCTGAGAGCCCTACAGTATGGATAAAACAGCAAAAGAATTTTCACCATAAATAGACAGGAATTCTTCTTTTTTGTTTCACTTAGGTCGAAACCCAAAATAGGTCATGCACTTATCTCTTGTGGTTTTCCACATGACAAGAAAAGCAGTATGCTTTAATGAACTTTGTTTTCACAGCAAGAATCTAAAGCCATTAATTGGATTTTTTGCTGGAAGTATTCTCTGATGTCTTCCTTAAAAATGCAATAATTTCTTAAAAAGTGGCATAACTTTATAGCATGGTGTAAATATATTTAGAAAGTATACTGTGCCTTTTTGATTATGTTTTTGCACTAAGAACAGTACCTTTGTATAATTAGTTAAAGAGCATGTAAGAAATGTTTCAAACATTTCTTTTACCTTTTGAGTGAGTACCATCAATGAGGTACGGTACTTTTTCTGAAGGTATAATTATAGAAAATATTTACTTTAGATAAACAAGTGTGATGCAGGTTGCTTGGTAGAGCTAGTAATTTTGAATCTGAAAGGGTATAAAGGACTTACAGTATTCTTTCAATTTAACATTCTCTCACTCTAGTCTGTAAACGTAGTGATAATGAATGAGCGTTTCCACAAGAAAAAGTGATGTTTTGTGTTGTATTCCCAATGACAGATGGTTATTTAAGGTCAGTAAAGCTCACTATCAGGGCGCTATTCCATTGGTAGTGGCATTGGCCATCGAAAGAAGAAAACAGGTGATGTAGTTTGGCCCACAAAAGGTTTTTCTATGCTTACCTCCATGACCAGTCATTGGAAAGTGAATATACCCCTGTGTTATTAGAGTGTCAACAGTAAGAAAAAAATTGTCACAAATCAATGAGTTGGCAATACTTTTGTGTTTTACTATTAAATCAGAGGGATTAAAATAAACATGTGGCCCTTTCAAAGTTTCATATTTAAGTTCAAAAATTGGCAGGACTCTTCAGGATATATCATGAAAACTTTAAATGATATAAATCTTTTGAACAATAATAATTGCTATTTTGCAAAAATTTCATGTTTTGGTAAATATTTATTTTGGCAGCAATATACCCTGAATTTAAAAATGAAATGTATTAACTGTAATGTATACTGCGTCTTTCAGTAAATAAAAGTGTAACTAAACAAAAAATATGAATTACTCATACTCTAGTGTTATATTTAAATTGGATTGCTTAATTTGGTACTGATGCATTTCAGGTAATTTTTTGCGGTGTGTTGGATCACATGATTCTACTGGGGGAACAATACAAGACAGCAGACTGCTAACACTCAGACTGTTCTCGAAATTACATGCCTAAAATTAATTTCATGAAAGTCTCAGAAGCGTTGATGGTCTGCTTTCAACCACCAGCAATGCTAACATTCAGTCAAAAACAGGTGAACTTTGTGGCTTCTGTCTGCATAGGTTAGACTTATTCTTTCATTTCTACATGTAACTCTCTTAGAAAGCTCTGGGTGTTTGCATAACTGGAGTGCTGAACTTGATTACAAATATGTCGTGCTGTGAATGTATTCCATGAGTAAGTATGAGTAGGTGTAGACAGGAAAGCCTTTGAGAAGAGAAATATTCTTTTAAACCTTGCCTTAAAAATGTATGGCAACTAAAGCTGAAACAATTAATCAGATTAATCGTAATGAATCGATTATTGAAATAATCGTCTACTGAGTTAGTAATCAAATAATCGTTAATTGGAGAATTCAGACTCTAAAACGTAATTTGCTTAAAAAACAACCCACTCAAAGCATTAATTACAAAAAATATATACATTTTACATTAAAGATGAAAAGCGTTCTTTGTCTATATGCTCTATCCAGATCTCCTGAAGTGGCATAGTTTAAGCTTCACCTGGTTTAGATCTCCAATTAAGCACCATTTGCTATCCAATTATTAATCAGTTATATGAAAAAACAGTCAACAGATTAATTGATTAGCAAAATAATCATTAGCCCTGATGGCAACATTAACTGTCATAATAGATTCTCTAACACTGCAGATTCAGCTGGGTATAAAAGACAGGTACTTAAATTAGTGCTGTGTAATTGTTAACACTAGTTTGTTTTTGTGTTTAAAACAATTATTGAGTTGCTTATCTTTGCTCAAGATTAGTTTTTTGTAATACTTTATAATATTGTTTTGTTAACTTTAGTTTACTTTACTTTACTTTCTTCAAATAGGGATAATGTTGAGGTCAAACGTTAAATGTCACCATTTGATCCACCATACTTGATGATAGCTTTGAGGTAAATGACATCTGTGAAAGTTATTTATTTATTTCATGGGACATTTACATTTATTTATTTCATAAAATATTTATTTATTTAAATTTGTCCTGTCTGCCTGGAAGTTTTGGCTTTAGCTACAGTCCACCCCTTGTAAGTCTTCGCCAGACCCTTGAATAGGCTTTGCTTCATAATTCTTCTCAGGGCTACAGCTATCCCTGTTGCATTCTTCCTCTCATCCTTTCATTAATATTCTTGGATACTGCACTTTGGGAACAACTACCTTCTTTGGCAATGACCTTTCGTGGTTTACCCTCCTTGTGGAGGGTGTAATAGCTGTCTGCTGGGCCAAGGTCAAGTAGCAACTTCCTTATGGCTGTTTGGCCATTTCATGGCCACAATTTTTCTGCATTTAAAATTTCAGAAATATTAATGGTAATGTTCACATTTTGTACAACTGGCTCTTAGGTTTCATTTGGTATAAGCCTTCAAAAATGAAGACTAGAATACTCAATCTGTGTGTAATGAATCTATATAACATGTGAATTTTACCTTTTAAATTGAATTAAGAAAACAAATAATATTTTTGATGCTATTTTATATTATTTTATTTCTGCAGTTGCTTATTACACCTTCCTTCATGTAGCACTGACCCTTCATTCTTTAAAAACTTCAGCTCATTATCATAAAAATAAAATACTGCTGCACAACTGAAACCCTAAACCGAACAAGGACAAGAAAGTTTTATTTTCAGAAGGAGAGCGTCTTCTCAACTTAAGGATTTTCAGTGTTATTGATAGAAGGTAGGGGGCAACATTGTGACAAACACTCCTGTTTTTTTTAATAGCCACTAACATCCAGTTTATTTTTCAGTTTGAAGCCAAGGCCAGGCTGTATTACAACGTATTTTCTGGACTTAACTATTGGTAATCAAAGTGTTGCACAGACATTTCTGTGGGAAAGATATTCACAGGCTTCTGAATAGCCAATTGTATTAGTTAAACCATGCATTTGAATCAGGAGGAAGTGTGAAATTTGCCTAAGATAAATAGAAAAAAAGTCAACTTGCCATAGCCTCACTCGCTGCTGGTTGCTAGGCAGCAATGACATTTCCTTCTTCTCCAAACAGTCTGTGTTGGAGGGAGAGATTTTAAGGGAGATAGATAAATTGACTAAGAGAGAGCGAGAAAGAGATAGAGGAATCTCTACCTAAAGTGAAATGTCTGTGGATATACAAATGTCACATCATATAAACACATGCGCACACATACAACACAAATTGCTAAGCTGTGTGTTGTCAGCAGCACCTATTAGAACTCACCATCTCATACACAATACCTCGCTTATGTCTTTGTGTTTTGCTGTATCTTGAATACGTCACTCATTCTTTACTACATCCTTGCTTCTGTTTCTTCTTGTAATTATTTTCCTACTTACTACATACATTAATCAACCTTTTCCCTCATTGAACTCACATTCTATTGTATCTCTAGAAGTATCTTCAGCAGTATTCCCATGGCTGTGAACTGTTCTGGAACAACTGCTATGGCAAAGACAGTGTGAAAATATTTTCAATGCTTTATATGTTTAGGGAAGCAGGTCATTTTTTCACGAGCCTTGCTTATTTTTAACAGCTGTATTGTGAAGCCCATGTGGAGGCTTCCCATTTCTATCGTAGAGCAAAGCAGACAGGGAGACAAGAAGGAAAGATGCCCAGGCCTCTTGTGGCTTATAAAGAAACTAAAGAAGCTTGTCTGCATATCTTTTCATGAATTAGGACCTGCCTGCATCAGAGAAATGCACTTTTTGGCAGATGCTGTCACTGCTCAGTGTTAAGTTAAAAAACACATTTAACTCCATGGGAATCCGCCCATAGTCTCACTGGATGAGCAGTGAAACACATCAATTGGTGTGAAATTCTTCAGCAGTGGGTGTCTCATTAATATGGCAGAAGCTGTGTTGTGCAAATACTAATGGTTATTCTAGCCTTTCAGCAGACGATATGCCAATGGCAATATTTGAAGCGCCTTAGCAGGTAAATATGTAAAAAAAATAATTAATGTGTAGTCCTGGAGGATACTTGAAGCAGTTTTATCAAAAGATAAAAAGCATCAAGACTTCACACAGAGCAGACAAAATAGAACAAAATAAAGAATAGCTGAAAAGGTTCCTAGCTGTAAAGAATCGATTTCTATACCAATGTGCGATAACCAATACCATGCAGAGTAATTGTCAGTTTAAGGTTCTTGTACAAGCATAAAAATCTTGAGTTTTCTAAGGGTAGTATTACTTCTTAGGTTCCTTCAGCTATGTCTGAGATCATGTCCTGAAGCAGGCAAAAAGTCAAAAGACAGCAAAAGAATGAAAATGCAGGATCATGCTACAAAAACAGAGAAAATACAGTGTCCAGTATGTGTTCTATATGTTTTAAACATGTTCCTGCTTTAAAACACTCTATAATCAAATAATTGGTTCATTACCATTCCTCTGCAGAGCCTTATGTTATTCTTAAGAGGTAATTTAGCCATTTGAATCAGCTGCATTGGAGCCAGGACACATCTAAAACAAGCAAGACACTGGTCCTTGAGTACAGCAGTTGGACATTGCTGTAGGGTGTTGGAAAGGAGGCTCATCACACCTCAGATTTAAGAGGAGCAATGAGGCTTACGTCCTTGTAGTGGAAGATCTTCACCCTTGCGGAATTACTGATGGGGGGCCGTGGGAGTGTGGTTGTCCTGTATTTTATTGATCTGGAATAAGCTTAAAACTGTGGATTCAAGGTATTTTGTTGGGGGTGTTGGGGTAATATAGGGTGTAGGATATGATGATAAGACAGAGGCACCCTGAATCAAATAGGTGAATACCCTTGTATATACATAGATGTCTGGTTTGAGAACTTCAGGTTGCATACTTTTTGTGTATGATGTGGTTCTGTTGGCATCTTTGAGCCATGATCTTCAGTGCATTAAAGTGGCTCGCAGCATAGTGTGAAGTTTCTGGATGGAGAATCAGCTCCTCCAAGTTGTTAATTAAGTTAATTGCTTTAATTCCTTTTGTTACTCCTTGCTCCAAGTGTAAATATCGTCCTTTTTGTTTACAAGTGATTGTGATTGGACTGGGAGATGGATAGACTTACACACCTGCAGTAATGCAGTGTTGGGACCCACAGCCATGGATTTCAACATTAAAACTCCGGTATACACTTTTCTGGAACTTTCAAAATAAAGTGCATTAACCTTCTTCTGGCACAGCCAGAAAACAGGATAACTGCGAACTTCCCATGATGTCACTGCCTGCATAAGAGCACCCCCTCTCCTACAAGACGTCCTCTTCCATGTCTCTTTGCTAATGTCTCTTTGCTGGCAAAAAAGACATAAACTCTTCAAACTGGATCCAAGGATGTCATAAGATCACGTGATCATATGCAAAGTTAAGTACGAGTGAAGCACTGTTTGTGTACCCGGTGATTTCATTCATAAAGAGGGGAAATTAAGGTATAAGCATTGCTTACTTTCTCCCTGAGACCTGCAGAAGCAAACTGTGTCGCAGAGACGTCCCCAGTAGACACGCTGTTTCTACAAGCCGACTCTGAAGGAAGGACAATGGCCCGCACCACCGTGGTTACGGTAATGTGCAGCTGGTTGACGGACAGAACGAGCCGTCTTTCATTCATTCCCCCGGACAGCTTTTCCTCAGCATGGTGAGAGATTAGGTTTGGGCAGAATAACAGTTAGGATGAAATGATCTGAACGTTTTCATTTTATGAAGTTTGGTTTTGTTTGTGTGAAACTCTGCTATCTTAGAGCTAGCAGGCTATCTGCAGCACACGTGCTCAGTTTGGGTTCTGTGTTTGTGTGTTTTTAAAGTTAAGACAAACTTTATTTAAAGGGTGATTTTAAACACAGAAGACGGATCATAACGCGCCATTCGCGCTTATGCATTTTAACCCTTTTATTGACGTTATTTTTTAAGGTGTGTGTGTGATTCTGGTGCTAAGCTATCAGCTTCTTTTGGTATGCTCAACTGCCATCCGGTAAGAGCACGTGCTTGCTGCTAAAGAATATTTAACAGAAAGGTTGTTAGTTTTCAAGCCAGTGAATAATAGTCCCTAAACATTATTTTACTAAATCTGATAACTAAGTAAACACCATAAAGCCCCATTTCTCCAGAAAGATTTTGTTCTTTTCCAAAATATTCCCTTAAATATTTTACCATTTCCTTTAATAATATTTATTTAAATATTATTTCAATAAATAAAGGCAGCTAATGAGACACCGTTGAGAATTGGTCATCCAGAAGGTTGGTTTTATTCAGCAGATCATTCTTAAAACATTATTTTATTAAAATAATATTTTATCTGATCTTGCATTGTGAATGGTTGTCTAAACGTTTGCTGATTATTGGCTAGGTTGGTCCCAAGACTAACTTACTTTCTTTTCCAGATTCTTCAAGATAATCCCTGGTTCTCAAACATAAATAACCTTGCGTGGTAATGTTGCATCACTCTTTCGGTCATCATCTTCAATCATTTTCAATCAACTTGTTTATATTGTACATAGCCCATTAGTCTTCCCTATTCTTTAATTCTGCGTGGTAGTTTAGTTGGATTGTTTTAGCATATTAAAGAGTTTGTTGATTGAAATATGTTTGACTTTGAGTTGACTTATTTTTGTTAATAAATTCTTGTATTTTAAGAAATTGTGTGAATTCATTCCATCTGTGTACAGAGTTTTGCTGTTCAATAATGTCAGAGCTTGGTTCACCCTTTTCGATTTTGTTCTTATGCCACCGTCCTACTGGGCTGGTATTCACTGGTCAACCCTTAACAGACCGAAATATTATTTGATAAAATATTAAGATATTAATATTAAATATTAAATAATACATTCAGATTAATAATCCTTACAGCAGGGGCTGCTCCAGATTGTCATGGCAAAGAAAGCGTACGAATTATCAGTCTGTCTACATTCCAACCTTCATCTAGAACCAAGAGGAAACAGATCAAATGACTTTATCAAGAAATATGCTTTACATCTCATGACTTAAGGACTAAGAACCTGAATACAAGAGTCTGAAATAAGCTTCCTTCGTAGGCTGGCTTCATAAGGTAAGAAGCTCGGTCATCCCAAGGGGAACTTGGAGTAAAGTCACTATTCTATCACCTCAAAAAGAACTTTGTGATGTGGTTTGAACATCTGATCAGTATGATGAGTTTTCCCATTGGAAAGAGACCCGTGGGTAGGTCCAGAACTCGATTGAGGGATGGTATCATCCTCCAGGTATGGAAGTGCCTTGAAATCCAACAGAGAAAGTGTCAGTGGGGATCCTTCCTGGACCATGGATAAGTAGTAGACAATAGCGAAAATAACGCATGTGGGTATTTTTTCCTATTACTCTGGTTTTGTCCATATTGACATACAAGGCTTGTCAACACCTTTTAGTCCTGGTTTTTGTTTGGTTTGGAGTGCGAAAATAAGCATTTTTTTGTGAGTCTTGCTTTTAATTTAGGTGTGCATGGTTATTTGTCTCATGTCTTTCTGTTTGGTCTTATGAGGGACAGGTCCAGTCCAACTGTGATCCTTAACACAGGTACTTAGATGGATTGATGGATGGATGGATGGGTGGATGGATGGATGGATGGATGGATGGACACTGAAGGATCAAAATGTACAGTCGTTTTGGTTGGGCAGCGACTGGAGTTTAGTCTCCCCAGTGACTTTCATGGTGCAATGAAGTAAAAAAAGTCCAAAGTGTGCCTAAAGACTACTTAGAAGAATCAGAAGTATGAAGTGAGTGGGTTCTGGAAGAACAGCTTGATCCTAGACATGAGCTACACTTTTCTAGTGAAGCTTCTTACTGACAGGTGAAAAGAAGCAGCTGGTGATGTGCATCAGAGTAGACAGGGGCCTGTCAATAACATTCCCGGCACTCAGAGCAATGGACTACAGCACAGGCAGAAAGGGTCAGTACATTGTAGAAGGGAAGAAATGCTTGGTTAGAAGTTATTTCTAAAACGATATCTTTGTACTTTTTTAATAATCTGAAAAAGAAAAGAAAACAACTGACATGCCGGCTTAAAAAAGTGAAGGAAAGGATTTTGCTGTGTGAGCTATTGGGGCAGGGGGTTAGGTTTGTATTTTCAGATATTTACTTGTTGATTATCTACACAAAATACGACAAATTGAAACTACACACAGTGATATGGGCTTAGAATTATTCTTTGGAAACCTATAAAATATCATGTCTGCTAAACCTACATTTATAAAGAAAAAAAATTAATAAATAAAATATTTTGGGGCCCTAAAAACGTGGGGTCCCAGGCAATTGCTCCAGTTCAACCTTGGTAAAGTACGACACAGGTTCCAGTGCTACTTTTTAATTGTCTTGTAAAATTCCCTATGAAACTGGTCTCATAGAAATTATAATATTGAGGAATCCTTTTACCTGCAGAACTTGCACACTAGCTACTTAATTAGAATGAGATTGTTTCACCATGATCTTAGATCAAAATGAATGAATGAATGAATTGGATGACACAAAAAATATATTAGAATGTTGATTATTTAACGGTACCTGGAGTTACTCTCCTGTTACACTCACATTTCAAGTGTTGCATAAATATTTGTAGTAAGACACTGGATAAAGCTGACATTTTGTCAAATGGGCTGCTTGGGCTTCAAAGGCTTTTACATCAATGGATTCTTCAGAAACCACATGAGCTCATGCAACGGGAATCTGTGGGCTCTGCACTTATCTCTACACTAATGCATAGTGACAGTGTATCCCAGTATACTTACATATATTTATTCTGCAATGCCTACATACTGGCAAATTACATTGAGCATATGCTTTGTCATTCTTTCTGCTGACATCTTTTGTCTCAGCCTTTAATACTCCTTGGCTTGGACTTAGAGCAAGAGCCACTTAAACAAGCACGTGTTGCAGGCGCACAACATTACCAAGTGCCATAATACTGTCCAATTGGAAGTGATTTTAAAAGTGATTGAGATAGTTGCAGAAATACACGCGCAGACACACACACATCCACCCACCCTCCACTCACATACCTACAAAAAATGTGCACTAATGAGTGATGAATTAAAGTAGGCTTTTAAGCTACCATTTTTTTGTTTGTCTGTCTGTGGTGCTCTTTTCTCTCATCACACATTTGTGTAATACTGCTTATGCGTTTAGTCATTATGTTGTAGAAACGCATGCATAACCCATTTATACAGTCGGCAACAAAGCACATGCACACATGCACACACAAGCACAAATTTGCTCTATTCCTGAAAGACATTCATGAAAGACAGTATCAGCCGTTACAGTGCAAAATAATTTTCCCTTGTACCTCCAACCATCTATTTGTCAGTCTTTCTGTTTATTAATCTATCACTTCACCAGACATTAATTTTTGTAATACTGCTATGTGTAATACATGGTGTTTAATATAGTATGGCGTTTTTTTTGTAGAGTAGCTAGCTAAGGTAAACATCAAATTTACAAAAATCACGTGAGGTTGTGTGCAGCACAATTCCTTGTCCAACATCACTCTCAGGAGACTCCATGGTGTCAACTGTAATTACTTGGCATGACACAATCTAAATAAATTCACTACTTCTGGCCAACTAGGTTAAAGAAATCCTAGCAACAAAGATCCTAAGTCTAATGCATTTACTAAAAGACAGCCCTACATCAAAGTAAAGAATAATTTATAAAAGTTAGCAGATTTGTGAAAGTAGCAGGGCTAAAGTACTCTGCTGCCAGATTTTAAGTAGCTCCATCTCAAACAGATGAGATGATCAAGAGTAATCTAACTCTCACTGAGGTGTGACTCTACCAAATTTGGGTAAATAAGCGTAAGTACACACTTAAATGCTGCCAAGTTGCTTTTTAAGCATTGCTTATGTGTGGATACACATAAACATAAGGTTTTGCTCTCAATTCTAGGTTTTTTCTTCTCCATGTATAATCATAACTATGTAACCACCTAAAATATTTTTTATGGATGCTATGCAAAAAAAGTGATTGCTTCACTAAGCAGCCCATCAGATCCAGTCTGACCTTGTGTGGTTGGATATTTGTCAAACTGCAAAGGAGATACAGCTCCAGGCTTATGTAAGCAGTAACACTGACTGGCTTTGCTACTAAGCTAAGTGAACTGACATAGTCTAGATCCATCTGATGCTTGAACCTTTAAGCCATTTAAGTGTGTGCTTGTGTGTGGCAAAGATGGTTTCTGAAAGTTGGTTTTCTTGATTACCAAGTGTTCTATTGGATAGTCAAATTATATGGAAGTATGAGTGTATGAGTTTTCTTTTCTTTCTGTATATTTTCTGTTTTCTACATGTAAGAACCCATTCTGAATACATGCAAGTAGATACGGGGCCTTCTGTCATGTTGTATTCAACCTCATTTACTCTCAGACCCATACATAAAATCATGTCCAACCAGTTGCCCTCAGAAGTGACCTGATTAGTGAACAGAGTCAACGTGTGATGGATTTAATCTCACTGTATACACAGTTTTTCTGTGAAGGCATCAGAGGTTTGTTATTATGGCAAATGTGCAAACCTACCAAGACATGGCCATTCACATACAGCTACGCGAAAACGTAGGTTGTTTGGTTATATTGCTTAATTTTTTTAGTATTGTTAAAATAGTAAATGAACATATGTATGTATAAGAACACGTAGGTTGTTCTAGGGGGCCTATTTTATTGACACAACTGTAACTGATAAGCTAGCAAAGGAGGCCAGGCGGCAAGCCCATGGTAACTCTAAAGGAGAAGCAAAGAAGAATTGAAAATTACTGTTTACAGAAGCTCTCCATCCAATTGGACTGAGCCGGAACTATTTTGCAAAGAAGAGTTGGCAAAATGTTCTGTTTCTAGTTGTGCAAAGCTGGTAGATATATACCCAAACCTTTGGAGCTGCAATTCCTGTGAAAGGGGTCTAAAGTTTATGCTACAGGTTTTCTTTGCAAATATTTTTTGAGAACCATACATCACTTTTCTTACTCTTTACAATTATGCACTACTGTGTGGGTCTATCACATTAAATCCCAGTGAAAAGTAGGTGTGTGGTTAAAATGTGACAAAATGTGAAAATGTGCAAGGAGAATGGACCCTTTTGCAAGACACTGTAAATTGACTTCTTGTGTTTTTTACAGTTTTCTTTATTTGGAAGATAATTATTGTGTCAGGCTAATTAGACAGGTACTTGTTATTCAGTTAAACTGGAGCTGATTAAGTTTGATGCAGGTTTTGAAAAGCTTTTGATGTCAACTCTTTGGTTTTATTTAATGAAATGCTAAAAAAACCTAATCAAACCAAGGAAACTGTACTGTGACATTCAGGTATGTGTGTGTGTGTTTATGTTTATTCATTGCCAGCTTTAAGACATACAGGGGTTAGACAATGAAACTGAAACACCTGTCATTGTAGTGTGGGAGGTTTCATGGCTAAATAGGACCAGCCTGGTAACCAGTCTTCATTGATTGCACATTGCACCAGTAAGAGCAGAGTGTGAAGGTTCAGTTAGCAGGGTAAGAGCACAATTTTGCTCAAAATATTGAAATGCACACATTCAACATTATGGGTGACATACCAGAGTTCAAAAGAGGAAAAATTGTTGGTGCACGTCTTGCTGGTGCATCTGTGACCAAGACAGCAAGTCTTTGTGATGTATCAAGAGCCACGGTATCCAGGGTAATGTCAGCATACCACCAAGAAGGACGAACTACATCCAACAGGATTAACTGTTGACGCAAGGGGAAGCTGTCTGAAAGGGATGTTCGGGTGCTAACCGGGATTGTATCCAAAAAACATAAAACCACGGCTGCCCAAATCACGGCAGAATTAAATGTGCACCTCAACTCTCCTGTTTCCACCAGAACTGTCCGTCGGGAGCTCCACAGGGTCAATATACACGGCCGGGCTGCTATAGCCAAACCTTTGGTCACTCATGCCAATGCCAAACGTCGGTTTCAATGGTGCAAGGAGCGCAAATCTTGGGCTGTGGGCCATGTGAAACATGTATTGTTCTCTGATGAGTCCACCTTTACTGTTTTCCCCACATCCGGGAGAGTTACGGTGTGGAGAAGCCCCAAAGAAGCGTACCACCCAGACTGTTGCATGCCCAGAGTGAAGCATTGGGGTGGATCAGTGATGCTTTGGGTTTGCCATATCATGGCATTCCCTGGCCCAAATACTTGTGCTAGATGGACGCATCACTGCCAAGGGCTACCGAACCATTCTGGGGAAACCATGTGCATCCAAGGGGTTCAAACATTGTATCCTGAAGGCAGTGCCGTGTATCAGGATGACAGTGCACCAATTACACACAGCAAGACTGGTGAAAGATTGATTTGATGAACATGAAAGTGAAGTTGAACATCTCCCATGGCCTGCACAGTCACCAGATCTAAATATTATTGAGCCACTTTGGGGTGTTTTTGAGGAGCGAGTCAGGAAATATTTTCCACCCCCCGTTAACCCCATAGTGACCTGGGCACTATCCTGCAAGAAGAAAATGGCTTTAATCCCTCTGACCACTGTTGGGGAAAACTTTTATATGTCATTCCCAAGATGAATTGACCCCGGTATTTGGCCCCCAAAAGGAGGCCCCCACCCATACTTAATACATTATTGTGGTCTAAAACCAGGTGTTTTCAGTTTCATTGTCCAACCCCTGTATATGTCAAAGGTCTCTGCAGCCATAATAGGGTCAAAAAAGAAGAAAGCCTCTGTGTGTTTATTTATTTTTGTTGTTATAAACTCTTAAACCAAGTTAATCTGTCTGCATATCCATTGCAGCAGATCATCAGATCAGAAAGGCAACAAGAGCGTATTTTTTTATTTTTTTTTTTTATTCCCAACCAAAGTTAAAAATCTAAAATTTAAAATCAACAACAGTTTTTTGGCAAAATCACAAAACACAATGGACCCCGGACACATTTTTTTTTAAAAAACTAACTTTCAACAAAAACCTTTCAAATTTGGGCATTAATATGTTTGGCCATTTTGGGGGGACCCAAAAAATGCTGTCGATTGCTCACATAATATTTTAAATTTTTTTTGTGGTTGAGATGTTAAAACCCATAAAAAAAAACCTGTCCGGGGTGTACCCCACCTCTCCCCCCATAGGAAATGCTTTGGAGATAGGCACCAGGTTCCCCCGCGACCCCCTATGGGGAAGATAAGCGGTAAAAAAATTTGACTGACTGAACTGGAACTGACTAAATTTTAGGTCCGGGGGCGCATTTGGAAAACCTTTTCCTTGCACAAAAGGTCCTAGGTTCAATTCCCGGGCCCGGGGGGCCCTTTCTGCATGGAGGGTTTTGCATGTTTCCCCCCCCCCGTGCATGCGTGGGTTTCTCCCGGGGTTACTCGGGGCTTCCTCCCCACAGTCCAAAAACATGATTGTTAGGGGTTTAAATTTGGGCCAAATCTAAAAACCCGCCTTAGGTGTTTTGGAAAAGGGGTGTGTGCATGGTTTTTTTGTGTTTTTTTCCCCTGTGATGGACTGGTGACCTGTCCAGGGTGGACCCTGCCTCTCGCCCATAGACTGCTGGAGATAGGCACCAGCTCCCCCGCGACCCACTAGAAAATGACTGACTGACTAATTTGTAAGGATTAAAAATAGAAAGAGGTTAGGAAAGTATCTGTTAGTTCTAACTGATATCATTGAAATATTCAACAATAATGTCGCAAGAAATACTTTTTTGATGTTACATAGCCTGAATATTAACCAACGAGTCAGGAAAAAGTTGAAGAGTCTATGAAGAGTCTATTAGTATGAAGACAAATGGCAGACTATGAAGAGTCTGCCATTTGTCTTGTTGACTAATTATAATAGATTGTAAGTGTTGTAAGTAAGAATGTTGAGCATAACTGAAGAAACATTCAAATGAAAGAAAAAAAACATTTCTTCTAGAGCTCCAGGCTCAATGTTGATCAATTTAAACTCTTTATGTCTGGAAAACTCCAGAAAGATGTCATGTCACTGTGTAGCTAACAGGATCCACATAGGTTTAGCAACTATTTGGTGAAGAACAAAGAAACAGGGGTGAGATGTTAATTCTCTGAGTACCATGATACCTATTTTATGAATTCTCTTTTTTGTAGATGCTTGTAAAGTCCTCTCTTCGGGAAAGTTGGAGTAGAAGTTTTGCAGTGTAAATAAAACTGATTTCCTCAAGCCTGCATATAGATTTTTTTCTGTATTCAATAGAGAGGTATTTAAAGATTATAAAAAAACAATAAACCAATGGATTATTATTGTGAGTTCTTTAAAGAATGGGTTAACATAGAGACTGAATCCAATGGCTTGGTATTTGTTGAATTCTTCTAACTTCCACATTAGTGTATATGTTCTGCGTGCATTTCTGAGGAAAATCCTGGACTGTGGATGTGTGTACTAGAAGACGGGTGTGTGTGTATGTGATTTTAATTTGTCCCTCCATTTAAACGACCTAGAAAATGCATGTGTTGCTTAGCGGTGGTTTATTTAACAAGAGAGCAGTGATGCAAAGGAGCTGCTATTAGGAGGGAGTGGGCTGGGACTTTGTATGTGGGAGAGTTCTGCTGTGACTCTTAATCATTCTTTCCCATATTCCCCACAGGAAATGTGTTTATAGCTACTTTTGATATTCATTCTTTTTATGTGAAGGGAAAGAGGTGCTTCCACTAGCTAGGTGCACATTCATATCTCTCAGTTGAGTAATAAATGCTGCTGAAATCTCTGATTTTGGTTATTTTGGAGTAATTTGTTCTAAACCTTATTCATTTATATACACTCACATGTTACCAAAGCTTAACATATAAGTTAAGAACTTATGTTTTTCGGTTCTAGTTTTACAAAAATGCACATATAAAATTGCACAGTAAATATTTGAGATTTCATGGAATAGAAAGATCTTGTCCGATGCAAAATTTTGTATTTCGTGCTGGCAATAGTGGATACAAATAGCCACTGATGTTAGTTGTCAATGACAACAGAAACAAGAGCTATCACTGGCACCCACTTTGCATTTAACATTTAATTATACCTAAACACATCAGCTAGAGTCACTAATCTTTCTCTACCCTAGGTTTTGGCATCTAATTCTTTACCAATAAGTGGCATTGTACAAAGCTGCAATCTCAGAAATCTCACTGGCTTTAACATAACTGAAATATTTTAAAACAGATTTGCCATTTTTAGAACTTATTACATCATAACTACATCATCTTAGGATTCAATTCAATTCAATTCAATTCAATTCAGTTTTAGTTATATTGCGCCAATTCACAACACATGTTGTCTCAAGGCACTTCACAACAATCAGGTACATACATTCCAATTAGTCCTAACCATTGAACAGTGCAGCCAGAGTTAGTTATTTATCCAAATTGGATAAAAAGTTTTTCTTCTAAGAAAACCCAGCAGATTGCATGTAGAGACAGTGGACAGTCACTCCCTTTTAACAGGAAGAAACCTCCAGCAGAACCAGGCTCAGTGTGAGCAGCCGTCTCCCACGACCGACTGGGGGTTAGAGAGAACAGAGCAGAGACACAAAGAGAACAAAGAAGCACCGATCTAGGAGTACTTTCAATGGGAAGGAAAAGTAAATGTTAATGGATGTAGCTCCTTTAGTCGTTTCACCTAGAAAGAAAGAACATATAAACTCTGAGCCAGTTTTCAAGGTTAGAGTGAAAGAGAGCACATATAATTAGTTACAGTAAAAGCTCAGTCAATCGCCATGTCTAGGAGAGAGAAAGGGTTAAACACTAAAAGACAGGGCCATGTAGATCATCGGTAGAGGGTGAGCATTAAGTTGTTGCCAGCAGAAGCTCGGACGATGCCCTTCTCCAGAAAGGTGTCACAGGTAGACACAGAATCAGGCCAGGTGTAGCTTCTAGGAAGAGAAAAGAGAGAGCACAAAGTTAAAAGCTGAAATAACAGCAAATAATGCAAAATTGGAGAGTAGTGTGAGAATGTAGCGAAAAGGGTGAAAGTGGCCTAATGTCCTCCAGCAGCCTAGGCCTATAGCAGCATAACTACACGGATAGTTTCAGTTCAGATTATTTAGTTAGACGGCGCTTATTTACATCAATGTCGTCTCAAGGCACCCCACAAAGGGTCCCACTGATGGTCATTGTTATACTAAAAACCACAAGAATTGGGGTACCTCTCTCTGTCAGACTGATTATAACCATTGGAAAAGAGAAGGGGTCATACAGGTAGCAGAAATATGGAGGGTGTGTTTGCACCTCAACCATAACTGAGCCAGTTTAGGCTAAACCTGACTCCCCCTTACTCCATCCAACAGGGAGGGAGGAAGGCTCCCTCCCTGATAAACTAAGCCACTCTAACTATAAGCTTTATCAAAAAGGAAAGTTTTAAGCCTAGCCTTAAAAGTAGACAGGGTCTCCGCCTCAAAACCGGGTGCTGGTTCCACAGGAGAGGAGCCTGATAACTAAAGGATCTGCCTCCCATTCTACTTCTAGAGACTCTAGGAACCTAGGATGAATGTTCAAGATACAGTTATTCCTAACTGTGTCTTACCCAAGCTACAGCTTAATCTACCTACATTTAGGCAAGGTGTTTCAGCTTTTTTTTTTTTTTTAGTAAACAAAACTGTATAGTTACAGATGGAGGTTAAATCCAACTATTACAAGGGCATGGATAATGAACTGTACTTTAAAGAAGAAACTGCGTTCAAGTAGGACCTGAGGAGTATAAAGCTTTAAAACGGTTCTTAAAATCTAACCATACATTTTAATGTTTATAATATAGCTTACACAGGCAAGAAAATTAAACAGAGAGGCATCACTTTGTGGGCTATGTGGTATCCTAGAGACAAGATGTAATTTGTTAAGTTGAAAACTTGGCAAATGAAAAAGATGCTCTTTATTTCCAAGGCCTAATAAGAAATAACATAGTCCCAAGCCTTGTGTCTTGTTAAAGATGTTAAATTGACCTGAAGTTGAGACTGGTGGCTTTCTTTATTTTGAAAAATAAAAATGTGATAGGACAGTATGTTTACTACTCATAAAAAAATCAACAAAATAAGATAAATATCTTAAATGTTAGTTGTTACACAAACATGTTAGGACCCTGGATTAACCATCTGTCCATCTGCTGGGATCCAAGCTTCCTGGTTTGATGTTGTAGATGTCACAGGAGCATCTATCTGGCAACCTAAGATACTGATTGATTTGACCCGCTTAGCTGTGCAAGATGGATTATGATGTCACCAAAATCTTTAAGATCTTTTAAGCTTTTTATATTTTGAGCATGTAAATGAAGCATGAATGGAAAGTCAAAACAAATATTGTTAACTACTTGAACTTATATACAGTCTTCTGCAAGATTACACTTAACAACAACTACTGTAGTTCTAGTCCACACAGGATGTTTATGCTCAACCTCCTAAACATTCTGAACTAAACTTACAGCCCCAGAATGAACTAGTTCTTGTTCATTAATATTTTTAAATCCTTGGCTCTGATGCTGCTACCCCAGCAGATGATGGTAGGAGAGATCACACTCTCCACAACAGACTTATAAAAGATGTGCAGCATCTTGCTGCAAACACCGAAGGACCTGAGCTTCCTCAAAAGTCATATTACAGTTAACATATTGATTGCTGTCTCATGGCATTTCGTACATGTGTTCTCCAGCCATGTCCATCTGTATCAATTACTCTTGCTCTCTTTATTGACAAACTGTTGTTTATTTGGATTAATTCACAGTAAAGGTATTACATATTTTCTAATTGAATGTTAAGAAAACAAAATTAATAAATTTTTAATAAATGAACAGCAACATATTATGACTGTTTTAATTGCTGCATTTTTAATGCTCCTTTAGTTCAGTGCTCCTCTTTTTTAAAGATCCTGACATGTCATTTGACAAAATCATCTAATATTTTCAGGAGAACTGTTATTTAATATATTTGCATTTATTTAGATGTAAGATTGTTGAAAAGAAAAGTTTGAAATGACAGAATCTATGAAGCTGCAGTTCCATTTCTTTGCTCATATCTGCTGCAGCTGCAGACCAACCTGCTTTTACCCCCTGCCTGAAGCAGGCTCTGCATAGTGTTAACAGAATAATTGTGCAGAAAAAAACTTTGTCATGTCATCTTTCGGTTTTGATGGATGGGTAGAAAGAAGGTGTTGCAGTCTTGTTTAATGCAAGGGGAGAGGTCTATACATTATCAGTAATGGGTCCCTGTGAAGACAGATATATGTGTACATAACAGCTTGAACTGTGCCTGAGAGCATGCACAGCCAATCAGGGGAGATTTTGTCACTTTTTCTTGAATAAAGCACATAGAGTTTCCTTACAAGTCAAGAGACAACTACACTACCAGCAACAATGAAAAAAGCATTGGTAAGTTTAACGTATTTTCCTGTAAATATTCCCCACCTATAAAACAGTAGCATTGCTAAAATGATTTTTAGGGTCATAAAAATCTGGCTTTGCAAAAGAAACACATGTTTTGGAGACTTTTAGAAACAATGGTTATGAACTTAAAACATTTGTCTAGAGTACTGAACCCAAATTTAAAATGCTGATGGAATTGTTACATTGGATTTATTATACATGACTGAATTTTCTCCTAGCTCCAACCTGCTGTGCAAAACAGAAATATTTTACAGAATGGGATAAAATAATTTATATTCAAGAACAATATGTGAAGGAAAAGAAAAAAATATGTCTGATATGTCACACTGAAGATAAGCTCACCTTTCTTCCCAGAACCTGAGCCTTGCTATTGTCTTTATTTCATTAAGTAATTTTGTTGGTAAGCTATCTGGAATGAGTTCATGGTTTTTAGTCTCTCAACTCTTTCATCCCTCAGAATACAAACTGATGCTGTTTTGGCATTCTGAGAGACCTAGTGCCAGCTTTAGCTACAATTAGATGGCAGTGAACCCAGGTGCAGGGGTACTTGATGCACTTAACCCCACCCAGTTGACATAAGGAGGGTTGCATATTTTTTTGTTTTGGAAAAGGTTCCCTGTGGAGTCCCAATGGACCATGTGAACAGGGACAGCTAAACTTTTGAGTCTTGTTTTTGTGATATCAATTCATTATCTTTAACCTGATAAACTAAGTTAAATCAGCTAAAACATTATCTTTCAGCATTTCCATTTACACCCTAAATATTGCTTATTTTAATCTGTTTTTAGGAATATGTAGCTGGATGACATGATTCATGTAGATATTATTATTTATTTTTCCAAAACACCATCCCCTACATTTCTATATCTTGCCAAGATAAAATTGAACTTGGCTTGCTCGGTGCGTGTGGTCGTTGCTGAGATCACAAAACGTGTGTGTGAGTGTGTGAGAGAGAGAGCTTATGTACAGAGGTGGTGACAGCTTGTCTTAGAGGAATTGAAAGATTTACTGGATCAGATGACAGATACTATACAACTGCCATAAACCTCCGTTTGTACACACACACACAAGATTTCATCCACCTGACTCTGACAGGTGTTTACTCTCACACTCATGCAGATACACAGCTAGGAGAACACAACTTTCATCAACCCATTAAGTGAACACTTCCCTCTTCTTTTCACCTTTTCCTTCATTTTCTCTTCATCCTTCTATTTTTAACTTGTCTCGCTCCTCCTGTTTTGTACTCTGTACTATATTTCCCTTCATCCTTCTCTCTTAGTTCAGTTCATCCCATGAATCCATTTTTTTTGCCATATTTCTATAGCAGTAATGGATAATTTAGCAAATTTTATCAGTTTGCAAGTATCTTATCATATATTTAAGTTGGAAACCATTGTCAGCAGGAAGAGCTATAGTACTTTGGCACAGACAGAGAGGCATGAGATGGAAAAAAAGAGAGAGAAGTAGTGAGAGGCAGCATAGATGGCACAGATGGAAAAAAGCAGCACTCTGGGGATGAGGTGCTCTGATGGACGAGAAAGTCAACGCACTCAGCTGAGAGACGGAACAGGCAGAAAGAGAGAGAAATGGAAAACAGCAAGAGTGAAAGAGTTCTTTCTGGGATAAAAAGGATCGTGGGGTAAAATGTAGGGAGTAATCAAGGATATGTAGATGAACTTGGGGCCCTATGGTTTTACTTTTTAATTCAATTAAAGTGTAACAACCAATTTTTCAATACAGGATTTCACAAAAATTAAATGTTTTTAAAAAGGCCTTTGTAAATAGCAAGCCTTATTTTCAGAACTTGAATAGTACAGGAACATATGGGTCACCTGATGTCAGAGGGGTAAGCACTGTCAGTAGAAAAATCATAAGTCACTGAGATCTGCACAACTTGTTGGATTTAGTAAACAGCATGCTGGACAGGCATTTTTAACATACTCTGATGTGGCTCCTGAAGCATTTTCATCCAGTAAGATGAGCACTTTTCCTGTAGAAATCCAACACAGATAGCGATAAAAATGATGAAGATCAGACAGGAGCGTTCCAGCTATAATGAATTCAGCCTTACATGTTTGAGCCATGACTGACAATCACAAGTCAGAACGAATGCAAACCTGTTTGCCGAGCCTGAATCAAATGGTGAAGAACTTAAGCTGATATGGTCCTATGTATGTTTATTAGTGACATTTTGAATTAATTTCTTTTGAGCAAATTTTCTGTTTATAAATGCCATCTTCTGCTGGTATCACCTCAACTAGTTATTTAATATGCCAATGCAGCAGTCATACAAACTACAGACTTAACATAATGTAACATACACTCCGGGCCATTTTATTAGGTACAACTATTTTAGACCCGCTTTTGTTTTCTCTCTATTTACTCCCACTTGGATCTATTCTCAGAAAGCACGGTATATAATTTCATTGTTACGCAGATGACAGCCAGATCTATGTCCCTCTTACAAAGTCAAATTCATTTGCGATAGGCTCACTTCTTAGGTGTCTTGAGAACCTGAAGGCCTGGATGGCAATGAATTTCTTGAGTTTTAATGAAACCAAGACTGAGGTTATGGTTTTTGGAGGTACTGCGGGTCACTCCCCTGTAAATCTTGGTTCCTTGACTCAGTACAATAAATTGTTAGTGAGGAATTTGGGAGATGAAGTAGATCCTGATCTCAAATTAGACAACCACATCAGGTCAGTTGTTAAAAGGAGTTTTTATCATTTGAGGCAGATAGCCAAAATAAAATACTTTATTCCAAAAAGACATTTTGAGACAGTGATCCATGCCTTTATTACCACCCGGCTGGATTACTGTAATGCACTTTATCTGGGGGTTAGTGGGTCTTCCATTGTCCAACTGCAAAGGGTCCAACATGCTGCAGCGAGGCTTTTAACTGGCACACGTAAATATGAGCATATTTCTCCCATCCTATCTTCACTCCACTGGCTGCCTGTGCCTTTTAGGATCCATTTTAAAATACTTTTATTTGTTTTTAAATCTTTGAATGGCCTTGCCCCACCTTACCTGGCTGATCTGCTGCATCCCTATAATCCCTCCCGCTCCCTTAGATCAGCTGATCAACTGCTCCTGAGGGTCCCTAAGACCAGACTTAAACTCAAGGGAGATCAATCTTTTGCTGCTGCAGCTCCTAAACTTTGGAACGCGCTGCCCCTCCAACTTAGACAGTCCCCTTCTGTTTTTAAAACGAGTCTTAAAACCTATTTGTTTTCTTTGGCTTTTTGACACTGTGTAAGGTGTTGTGTTTTGTTTGAATTAGCTGTGTTTTTGTTTGAATTATGAACTGTGTTGGAATCTAGTTTCTGTACAGCACTTTGGTCTGCTGTGGTGGAAAAGTGCTTTATAAATAAAGTTGGATTGGATTGGAACTATTCAATTACTTGTTAACAGCAATAATGAATCAGGAAATTTCAGTGACTTTGATGGTTGCCTTGATGTTAGTGGTAGACAGACTTTTCAGAAACTGCTGGAAAGTGGTGAAAGAGGAGATTAGCATTATGGATATACAGACAGCAAATCTTTAGAAACTGCGTGTTTCTATCATGTCAGTATGACCAAAAGAAAGGAGGGATGTCTTCAACATATAGTTGTATCAGTTAATAATTAGCAGGAACAAAAGCAAAAGGTGTCCAACCTGATAATCACAATGTGTACCTAATAAACTGGCCAGTAAGTGTACATTAGAAAATGTACAAAGTGTTCAAACACAACAGGCAACTTCACTTTGTGAATGCGTCTGCATAATTGAATTAGGTATTGCTTTTTACACGTTCTCTTTTTCACTTCTCATCATTCTTAGCTGTTGTGGCAGGCGATGCAACACTTTTTCATGTTCAGGTTTCAGGATTTAAACATTGTTCTTGAAAATCTAATTTGGAGTTTACAGTCCATCATTGTCATCCACATGAACCGCTTTCATGTTTTTTGTTGTTCTTGTCTCTCTTATCTCGATGTAATGTTCTCACAGATGGCTCAGGGGTTTCACTCCAGCTGTAAAGAAAATACACATACAAACCACAAAGAACAAGGTGAATAAAAACACTGATAAAGACACAAATAGTTGCACTCTGACCACATTAACCTTACTTATCCAGTCAAATAGTGATTTACAGTAAGATAGCAAAACATGTCAAATATAACATTTTGTTTTATACAGGGTGAACCATATATAATAAAAGTTAGATTGGTTTTAAAGCAAAACATGGCCAGGATGTTGGAGTTCTTTTTATCAGAATGTGTTATAATTCTTCTTGTTTAGAAATAGAAATTTACAATGCATCCCTGCAGTGTCTCTATTGCTTAGGTGAAATATTGTGAAATAGCTCAGCTTTCCCATTAGGGCTCCTGAACAGTACTTAGCTGTAATAGCGCCTTTTATAAATCTCTCACCAGTCACAGAGTAAAAAACATTAAACATGACAGCAATAAATAAACATAAACTGAGTTTTAACTCAGTCTCTGTTACTCAGGCTACTGAGAAACTACTGATGGCACCACTAAGAAATTGGTGAAAAAATAGCATTGTTATGTTTGTGGACCTACATCTGAAAAGGTTTAAATGCTAGAGAAACAGACTTATTAACTGCATTATTGTCTTAAGCATTTTTTCTGAATTGATTATCATAATAAAAAAAAAATACTGCTTACAAAGTAAATCAGCTAACAAGAAAAAAATCGGTAAAAAGGAAAACAATATGAGGAGTTAGAAGCAGACAGTGGGAATGATCCCACAGCGCCTGTGATGAGCATAGTGCAGTTAAAGCAGTAATCGATATCCAGCGGAAAACTGATCAGTA
This sequence comes from Crenichthys baileyi, assembly GCA_036173005.1. NCBI lineage: Eukaryota > Metazoa > Chordata > Actinopteri > Cyprinodontiformes > Goodeidae > Crenichthys > Crenichthys baileyi. The sequence continues at coordinate 185,012 of JAHHUM010000941.1, forward strand.
AGACTGGGATTTGAGGAATATAAATGAGCAGGTGGAAGCCCTGAGAGCAGGGGGAGGGGGATATTCATCTGAATGCTGTTCCAGCAGATTTCTCCTTCCTTATTAACAGTTACCACAATGCACCCCGTTGCACCGCATTTTATCATCCTCCCCCTTTTCTCCTCCTAAGTTTCTATGTTTTGCATTCACCCCTCTAGTTCATAGGAAGATGTGCTAGCTTTCATTTTACTAAGTCTGAGATGCTATGTTGCTTTTAATGTGTGCCCTCCAGCACTAACTTGATCTACACAGTGGTTGAGAATAGTAGACAAAAAAGCTCGGTGGGTTTTAATCCTGAGGCTACATTCAAGTGTTCCACAAACCGCTGCCATTGAAACGGCAAAGAATATACAAACTTGCAACAGAAAAACAAAAAACACAAAACTCTTCATGACTTGAAACTGTAACTGGGGATAGGGTTTTTGTTGTGAAAAAAGTAAACAAGTAAAAACAAACATGCATTCATGATAAAGATGACATTATGTAAACCTTTTTGGAACTGTATAAATACAGTTTTCAATGATGTTTAACCTATCTTCTGCATTAACCCTTAAATGTTTAATCTTTAGTTTGCATATGATGTAGAAAAGACAGTTACATGTTTCTACATTGTCCTTTGATTGAACCACAGTTTGATGCAGGAATGAAACACATTAAGCAGAAAGAGAAAAGCAACTCACAAAAAGCAAACCCACACTCAAAGTCCCTGGATTCAAAATTAAAGCTGTGAGTTTCCTTGAACTGAGGAAGTCACTCATGTTGCATGCTGAATAGGGTCGTCAAAGGGTTTGTAAGTGCAAGTGGGAGGGATGTGCGATGTGGGTAATGTGTTCTTGAATATGTGTATTTGTGTGTAAGCATGTGTCTGAGCATGCATTTAGCGACAGTGGAGAGGAAAAACTCCCTTTTAAAAGACCAACTGGGGGTTAGAGAGAACAGAGGAGAGACACAAAGAGAACAAAGAAGCACTGATCCAGGAGTACTTTCTCTGGGAAGAAAAAGTAAATGTTAATGGATGTACCCTTAGTCGTTTCACCTAGAAAAAAATATAAACTCTGAGCCAGTTTTCAAGTTAGAGTGAAAGAGAGCACATATATTAGTTACAGTAAAAGCTCAGTCAATCGCCATTTTGGGAGAGAGAAAGGGTTAAACACTAAAAGGGGGGGCCATGTAGATCATCGGTAGAGGGTGAGCATTAAGTTTTTGCCAGCAGAAGCTCGGACAATGCCCTCTCCAGAAGGTGTCGCAGGTAGACACAGAATCAAGCCAGGTGTAGCTTCTAGGAAGAGAAAAGAGAGAGCACAAAGTTAAAAAACGAAATAACAGCAAATAATGCAAAATTGGAGAGTAGTGTGAGAAATTAGCGAAGAGGGTGAAAGTGGCCATTTTCCCCCCAGCGCCCTAAGCCTGTAGCAGCAAACTAAAGAAAGTTTAAGTTCAGATTTTTGTTAAACGGCGCTTATTTTCAACAATGTCGTTTCAAGGACCCCAAAAGGGCCCACTGACGGTCATTGTTACTAAAAAACCACAAGGATTGGGGTACCTCTCTCTGTCAGACTGATTATAACCATTGGAAAAAAAGGGTAGCAGTCATACAGGTAGCAGAAAGGGGGGTGTGTTTTCACCTCAACCATAACCGAGCCGGTTTTAGGCTAAACCTGACTCCCCCTTTACTCCATCCCAACAGGGAGGGAGGAAGGCTCCTCCCTGATAAATAAGCCACTCTAACTATAAGCTTTACAAAAAAGGAAAGTTTTAAGCCTAGCCTTAAAAGTAGACAGGGTTTTTCCGCCTCACGGACCAAAACCGGGAGGGGTTCACAGGAGAGGAGCCTGATAACTAAAGGATCTGCCTCCCATTCTATTTCTAGAGACTCTAGGAAACCCCAGAAAACTGCAGTTTGAGAACGAAGTGCCCTGTTAGGAACATAAAGGGAACAATCAGATCTCTGATGTATGATGGAGCTAGATCATTAAGGGCTTTTATATTGAGGAGGAGAATTTTTAAAATTCTATTCTGGATTTTTAAAGGGAGCAATGAAGGGAAGCTAAAATAGGAGAAATATGATGTTTCTTTTTTTTTTTCATCAGAACTCTTGCTGCAGCATTTTTAAATCAGCTGAAGGCTTTTAACTGCATTTTGTGGACATCCTGATAGTAAAGAATTACAATAGTCCAGCCTTGAAGTAACAAATGCATGGACTAGTTTTTCAGCGTCACTCCTGACAGGATATTTCTAATTTTTGGCAATGTTCTGGAGGTGAAGGAAGGAATTCCTAGAAACCTGTTTAATATGGGATTTAAATGACATGTCCTGGTCAAAAATAACACCAAGGTTTTTTACTTTATTACCGGAGGTCAATTTAATGCCATCCAGGTTAAGTGATTGACTAAGCAGTTTCTTTGGACTCCGGTCCAAGGACGACAACTTCTGTCTTGTCTGAATTTAAAAGCAGAAAATTTAAAGTCATCAAAGTTTTTATGTCTTCAAGACATGCTTGTAGACTATCCAACTGGTTGGGTTCATCAGGATTTATGGATAAGTAAAGCTGTGTATCATCAGCGTAACAGTGAGAATTGATCCTATGTTGCCTGATAATTTGACCTATTGGAAGCATATATATAGTAAAGAGAATTGGCCCAAGTACTGAACCCTGTGGTACTCCACAATTAACCCTGGAGTTTAAAGATTATTTATCATTTACATGAACAAACTGGAATCTGTCAGACAAATAAGATTTAAACCAGCCTAGTGCTGTTTCCCTGATCCCTACAGCATATTCCAGCCTTTCTAAGAGAATATTGTGATCAACTGTATCAAATGCAGCACTGAGATCTAACAGGACAAGTACAGACACTCCGTTATCTGAGGCCATAAGAATATCATTAGTGACTTTCAGCAGAGCTGTTTCAGTGCTATGATGAGCTCTGAAGCCTGACTGAAACTCTTCAAACAGGTCATTGCTGTGTAAATGCTCACACATTTTATTAGCAAGTATTTTCTCAAGAATTTTAGATAAGAATGGAAGATTGGATATAGGTCTGTAATTTTTCAAGTCATCTCGATCAAGCGAAGGTTTCTTAAGTAAAGGTTTAATTACAGCTACCTTAAAAGCCTGTGGTACATATCCATTTACTAAAGATAGATTAATCATATCTAAAATGGGCCGGTAATCGGAGGGAACACTTCCTTAAATACTTGGTTGGGATTGGGTCTAACATACAAGTTGAAGGTTTAGATGAAGCTAATATTTCTGATTACTCAGGAAGCTCCACAGGATCAAAACAGTCCAAACACAGATCAGGTTCTACAGTTATTTCCAATGTTGTCTCACTTGCTGAGGATGAAGTAATCGTCTTCAGGAGTATGTCAAATATTTTACTTTTAATAGAATCAATTTTATTTAAGAAGAATCCCATAAAGTCATGACTGCTAAGAGGTAATGGAATGGATGGCTCAAAAGAGCTATGACTCTGTGTAAGTTTAGCAACTGTACTAAAGAGCAACCTAGGATTATTCTTGTTCTCTTCTATTAATGATGAGAGATAAGCTGTTCTGGCTTGGCGAAGTGTCTTTTTATACAACAGTAGGCTATTTTTCCAGATTAAGTAGGAATCCTCTAGTTGTGTAGAGCGCCATTTTCTCTCCAATTTTCTAACATTGTGCTTTGAAGTACGCAGATCTAAATTAACCAAGGAACCTGCCTCCTATGAATAATTACCTTCTTTTTCAAGGGGGCTGCATTGTCTAATGCGCCACGCAATGATGAAGTAACACTATGAACAAGAGAATCAATTTGTGAAGGGGCAGAAACAGAATTATTGCCCTCCACTGTGGTTTTCAGTGATAATGAGGAGATTAAAAGTGGAACAGATTCTTTAAAGGTTGTTACAGCATCGTCTGATAATGATCTACTATAATGAAATTTTCTTTCAGGTGTGGAGTACTCTGTTAAATTAAACTCAAAGGTTATTAAGAAATGGTCAGACAGGACAGGGTTATGAGAAAATATTGTTATGTCTTTACATTCAATGCCATATGTCAGCACAAGGTCCAGAGAATGAAGACAAACGTGGGTAGGTTAATGTTTTGAGCAAAGCCAATTGAGTCTAAGATAGCATTAAAGGCTATATTTAGGCTATTGCCTTCAGTGTCAACATGAATATTAAAATCCCCCACTATAATACCTTTATCTGTATTTAACACTAAATCAGATAAAAGGTCTGAAAACTGATCTAAAAATTGAGAGTAAGGCCCTGGTGGACGGTACAAAACAACAAATAGAAGTGGTTTTAGTGCTTTGCAATTTGGATTAGGAAAACTAAGGATTAAATATTCAAAAGAGTTCTAGCTATTGATTGGTCTGGGACTAATCAATAAATCGAACTGAAAGATAGTTGCTACTCCTCATCCTCACCCAGTATTTCAAGGAATGTGAAAATTTTAATAATTAGTTGGAGTTGACTCACTTATAGTAACATAATCCTCTTGCTGCAGCCACGTTTCTGGGCAAAATAAATCAATCTGATATCAGAAATCAGGTCACTAACTACCAATGTTTTTGAAGAGAGAGATCTTATGTTCAGTAGGCCACATTTAATTGTTTTATTTTTCTTTTTAGTCTGAGTTGCGTTTATTTTTATGAAATTTTCCTGATTTCCTCCTTTTAGATTACTTGTGGATTACTTGTGGAGTGTTAAACTATGACCTTGCTTCCTGGTCTGAACTCTGCGTTGTCAGAGTTTTGGAGAACTAAAAAATTCGGCCAGATTCCTAGAAAGAAGAGCTGCTCCATCCAAAGTGGGATGGATGCCATCTCTCCGGATCAGACCAGGGTTTCACCAAAATGTTTGCCAGTTATCAATGTAACCCACATTGTTTTCTGTACACCACCTAGACAGCCAGTGGTTGAATGACAGCATGCGGCTAAACATGTCGTCACTGGTTAAATCGGGGAGGGGACCAGAGTAAATTACGGAGTCCGACCTTGTTTTGACAAACTTACACACCGAAGCAACATTAACTTTGGTGACCCCCGATTGACGTAACCAGGTGTCATTACCGCCAGCGTGAATAACGCTTACTGTATTTACGCTTATCCTTAGCCAGCAGTTTCAGGTAGGGGACCTGTAGGCTGGGATCTAGGACTATGCTTTCTACGTACCGTCACCCAGCCGGCCTGAGGCCCCGGCTGCACGGGCTCTTCTGGAGGACTGCTACGGGGAACTACCCTTGGTGGCTAAGGGGCCTCGGCTATCTGCTGGATTTTCAAAAGCGCGGAGCCAGGCCTCCAATTCCAACACCCTTGCCTCCAAAGCTACAAAAATGCTACATTTATTACACATACCTTTATCACTAATGGAGGCGAAGAGTAACTGAACATCTGACACAGAGAGCAGGAGAGAGGAGAAAACTCGGAGAGAGAAACAGCAGAACAGGTAGCCATGGTGGAGCTAAAGCTAACGCTAAGCTAGCGACCCCTTACCACTACTAGAAAACCGTGTAAGACACGGAGAGTCCCCAAACGTTAAATACAGCAACAGAAAGTATGTGTTTTAACGTGCTTATGTATTAGAACAAGTAAGAGATACCACAGTAGAGAGAAATCAGATCAAACGAGAGAGCCTTCACACACCAAACAATTCACCAAGTGCAATAGCGAAAACATCCATCCTTTATCCTGCACAGGTCTGTGTTAACGGTGAACATTGTTGCAGGCAGCATAACAATCACTGCTGCTAATCCAGACCCTTCCATATCTGTCTCATGCACTCAGAGTAAACCTGCTCTCATCTGTGAAAAGAATAGGGTACCAGTGCCGAGTCTGCCATTTCCGGTGTTTACTGGCAAATGCCAGTGGAGCTCCACCGTGCCAGGCAGTGAGCACAGGGCCAACTTGAAGACGTCAGGCTCTCCGGTCATAATCATGAAGTCTGTTTCTAATGGAATGGTCGTAGACATTAACACCAGTAGTCACTTTGTAAGGCTCTGACAGTGCTCATTTTGTTCCTCCTTGCACAAAGGAGCAGGTACCAGTTACTGATGAGCAAGGACCTGATGAGTTAAGGATCTTCGACAGCCCTGTCCAGCTCTCCTAGAGTAACTGCCTGAATCCTGGAATCTCCTCCATGGTCTTGAGATTGTGCTGGGAGGCATAGCTAACCTTCGGGCAATTGCACATATTGATGTGCCATCCTGGTGAAGTTGGAGTGCCTGTGCAACCTCTGTAGGGTCCAGGTATCGCCTCATGCTACCAGTAGTGTGCAAAACTACTAAAAAGCAGTCAAAAAACATGGAGGAAAAAGTGGCTGCAAAACCATTCCTATTTTTCATGATGTTGCGCCTTTAGTGCATTTGTTGTTTATTTAATTTACACAGAAATAATTGACACTGTTTAACAACCCCCTCTACTACTGAACTAACCAGATCAATATTCCAGAAATTTAACTAAATTGATATAATACTCCGATTAAAAGTGTTCCTTTCTCTTTTTTCAGCAGTGTACTGTCACCTACAAGGACAGAGAGACTTTGTAATTCAACACCAGTCTATGAAGATGTTCAAAAAAGCACAGACCCATAGAGAGCAGATGATGCCTATATGTGAGAAGTTAATTGTGCAGTCATAAGCTGACTGAATAAGGGATGCCTTCTTGTCAGCCTCAGCCTTCAAAGAAACACTTCCTCAATCAGGTCGTGCAGTTTCCTGCTCTTTTATGACAGCACACCTAATGTAATCATCATGTCAAGCCACATGACTTAATTCTAGGGGGTAAAGAGAGGCCAGATCATGTAGTAAGGCTGTCAGTTCTAAAGGGATCTTTAGGTCAGACTCCCAGTCTGGACCATTCACTGCACATTCACACATTCTCTTTTTCTGCCCTTTTGCCTGTCTTTGAAATGTCAGATAAAAGCCAGTCATGATATGAAATCTTACAAATTCTAACTATGCATTTTTCATATTTTATCATTTCTCCGGAGCCTCTCATTTTAATATGTTAACTAGAAAATGTAGCCATTCTTGGTCGGCCTATTTGGATTGGGCAATTTAGGCTAAAAACTATGATTAAAAACAATTTAAAAAATCATCATAGTCTATCTGACAACACATCTGTCACTGTATATAGTCAAATCCCCACAAACAAAAATACTAATTTAAACAAAACTTTCACATTGTCATATAGCCTACTTCAATACACCAGCTACATTAGGTGGTGCAAATTAACCGCTTAACAGGATACAATAATTGCATCAAATCATGCTTTGAAATATATTGACTTTTACTGATGCTCTCATGGAACCAACAGTGGAAAACAACAACTTGAATAACGCAAGTAACAATTTCAACCATATTGTAAATTTTTGAGCAGAATCAGAATTGGCTTAATTGGCTACGATTGTGTGCATAAACCAAGAATTTGACTTAGGTTTTCTCACAGTGTACAGATATTAAGTGTAAATATATAAAATTTAGAAGACACAAAATAAAGGATAAAAATGAGAAGGTTGTACGTGTATGTATGTACAGCCGATATTTTTTTTTGAATAAACGTTTATATATATATTTTCGTTGTCCGATGAGCTAACCCCTCCCTCCTACTTCCCTATGTCTAAGGGGATTGCTCAATCAAGCTCTCCATCCAACGGGTCTGGACTTCCCTAAACGTGCAAAGTCTTACTAAGCAGGTTCACTGAAAGTTCTGTTTAAGCTGGTGTCGGGAAATGACTCACCTAGCCTCTGACAGCCTACATCCAGAAGTCTCGCCCTTCTTCAACCGGAGGTCTGGACGACTGAGTAGCCAACCGCAGTCATTCACAGTCCGACAGTCACTTCTGTTAACGGCTGCTCATTCCCTAATATTACAACTGGCACTTGGTATATGGGCTAGGTTAATTTTAGTGACTCAGCACGAGCCCCAAGGGCGTTGTTTTAACAAACTTGGCTAAGGCAACCTATAAAAACCTCCTATAATTTCTTAGAACCAGGCAACAAGACTTTTTACCACCAATGAAAAACCAAAAATACGGTGACTCAAATAATTGAATGTCCACGATTTAACTAGAATTTTATATGCTTTCTTTAATTAGTAACGGTTTTGCAGGGGTCAGTAACAGCATCCTCCCTTCCTCCCGTTGTCCTTTAAAGGTTCTCTGTCAGCATACAGCTGGCTCTTGTAACTCTTAGTCATCCTGCACTTCTCTCCCTAATCTGCTCAGTCTTAAACTTTACAAAGTATCACACATTCCATTCTCAGCTTTATACATTTATTTTAAGACACAGTTATAAAATCATCACTTCATTCTTTTTCTCCATCACTAATAATCAACATTATATCTTTCATATATGGTTGATTGAGAATTTTAAACCTTAATGTTTTGTATTTATTATCAGTTCTCAATCATATTTCAATCATTTGTGTTCTAACTTGAAAATCAAAGATTACTCGTTTCATTTATTGCTTGTAAAAGAATGGAAAATCATTACACATTATTTCGTTGGATACACTTGTTTACAGTTCTGCAAAAGATAAGACAGTTAATATTTATCTCCACACAGGCCTCTCCAGTCCTTTCAGCTCCAGAATATGAGAACATGCCTGTTTCCCTCTGCACTGCTTCAACTGTATATTTTAATAATTATTGCATGGATTACACAGAAATATATCTATTGAAATTTTTATGGATTTAACTGTGAGTACTTCATCCATTACTCATGGATTACTCTCACCTTATTTTGACAATATATATAGTATGAAATTATATCTATAATGATAATATGATAATTGCCCATTCTTACCTTAGAGCTTACCCTTTGTTTTTACAAAGATAACACCTTTAAGTAATGTGCAGAGTTAAAAAAATATATGTATTATTTTCACTCTAACGTATAGCAGGTAGATGAAGGTTGTGTATGGAATTAAACATTTAATCTGTAAAGATGATCTCTGTTTTTGGATATAACAATTTGATAAAGTTAGGAAGGGGATCACTTGGAGCTTTGTAATTGTTTACATTAAACAATGTGGTCTGGTTGAGCAATGTTTCCTAACAAATCAACAGCCTTGCCTCACTGCTTATTGAGTCTGCATTCAAAAGCAAGTCTAATAGACATACTGGAAATTAAATGAGATTTTTCATCAACAGACATCATTACTTTAGGACATTCTCTAACACAAGCAATGTTCATTTAGGAAAATAAATACATGCACACAATTCTTCATGAATGAATACAGCCCTTAATGGGGGTCTAGGTAAAAGAGTTACAATAATCATGGTTTGGAAATTGTTATGTTTAACAAGGGCATATGATAAAATTACTAATAGACAGTTTTTTCTTTTCTTTTGCCCTATAAGCATCACTCAAATGAATTGTATCACCTTTATTTTTGCTGTCTCTGCAATGCACCACTTTTCTGGAGTCTGGAATTTGTCCTGCTTGGGGACACTGGCAATATTTTTCACAGGCAAAACATTCAGACTTTTCAATAAGATTTAAAATCAAAATGTGTTTACTTACTTTTCTCTTTACATTATGTATCATCACAGCTAAGAGAGCTTTGCTTACATGTCTTATAGTTTTTCTCTGTGTGTAGTGGCAGGAACAAGAAGTTGAGCATTAGATGATAGGTAGCAATATTGCAAGATGGATAACTTACTGTAGGTCCAACAAGCAAAATGGGTCTGGGCATGGATTGCAGTCATTTTCTCATAATCAGAAAATAAGTGTTAGTTGATAAATCATTTGCAACTGTTGCTGCAGATTAAATTCATATTACTTGATATTTTCTCTGAATAGATGAGATGGCCCTTGTGTGGGTGACAGAGAGAAGAAGGAAGAGAGCAGGGGACAGACAATAGAAAGACCAGAAAGACAAGAAGGGGAAACGAAGATAACCAACGTTGTTTTTACCAATTGTATTCCATGTGATTTTTATTACATTTGATTAGTTTAAGCAGTTGCAAAGTAATACATTTTGTGTGTTGTCTCAGTGTCACAGGATATTGCAGTGATCAATAGGAGACATTGAACCATAAGGTTTAGGTACATCCTGGTTAATCCTATCTGATTTTCTGAAGGAAAATATTCAACCAGCAGATCATGAACAATGCCGAAGACAAAGAAAGAATCCCACAAAAGGGTCTTAAAGGAGGAATTTTCTTAAAGAATACCCTAAAATAAAACTAAGTGAACCAAATACCATTTTGTGTCAACTTTAGGGAATTCTCTAAATGGGTAAAATAAAATCCTTTATCTAGATTTTAAACCAAAAAAAGAGACCAACTTAATGAACACACATTGTTCACAGAATGTAAGAACTACGACACCTTGCTTTTACAGTGGACTTAACTAACGATGCATTATATTACCAATCATTCATGTCTATGTTTCACAAAAACAAATGCCTGCCTTTTCTGCCTGCCTGTATGGTGGTTGTCTTTAAATTGCCTGACATTTTTCTTAAGATGTGTACAGTCAAATTTTACTATATGATTAATGTATAAGGGGTTTGTACTATAATCAACGTGGAAAAAATGATTAAAAAAAGTTTCTTGCTTAAAACCCTTCATTATCTCATTGATTGAACCTTACTTTCCATAATCTTCTTAATGTTGTGAAATTATGGTTATGTTGGCCTTTATTTTGCTTCCGTTCCCACTTTTCTACTAGAATGGGTTCTGCACCTGTAACAGAATAGACAAACAAGTGTCAGTTCTCATTATAACTGGACTTTTTATAAAAGCATTGTACTAGCCATGTAAAGTCAGAGCAAGCAAGGAGTGAAATCAATTACCACGACAAAACACAGAAAGGTAACCTAAGGACCAGACCACGTATAATAAACAAAAACACTAACTCAAAAACTCAGACACTAGCTGGCATGACATGTCAGGATTAAAGCACTCATATAACATAAATAAAGATTACTTCATAAAAAAAAAATGCATGTAGAATCTTTTGTAATAATGTTTTCTTTTTCGCATTTAAAAATAGATTAAAATAAAGTGCCATATTTACATTTTTGTTATATTATAAACGTTATATTTACTGCTATTAAAAATTAGGACAGAAATTATTTTCAGTCTGTAAATATTATTTCAGTGCAGAAAATGCCTTTACCATTTTTCTTATAACAGCACTGTAAAAAAGAGATTTTTGCAGCACCCCTAAAGAAATAGGTCAATTTTTTTTATTTTTAGGTTCCTTTTCAAATATTATACGCATTTAATATCTTACTAGTAAACCTGCACAATATTTGAAAAACTGAAAATCGCGATATTACTGCCGATTGTCAGGATCTGCCGTTTTAAGGTTTGTGTTTGTTTACTTAGGCCCTTCTCATGTGCTTTCTGGTTTGTAGTTACGTGCATTTATGTTTATTCTCTTATTCTCTCTGGCTAGGTTCTTGTATTTGGTATTTGTGTTCTTGTATTGGGTTTCCCAGTAGTTCTGTGCTCCTTAGTTTACCCCCCCCCCCCCCCCCCCCCCTTTAGCGTGTTTTCATTTACTATAAATTCAGATTAGCTGATCCTTGTAGCGGAAACCAACAGCTAGTGCAAAAAGGCCAAGTCCAGTTCAGATTTCTTTTTATTTACTTTCATATAAACTTGTTTCTACTGTAAACACCTTACATCTTCTGTTCTCTCTCTCACACAGGAAGGTCATTGGTAATGCACCACCTCCAACCTCCGTTCTCAGTGTTAATAATCTATGGCTTCTGTGTAAACAACCTTGTGATCAAAACATCCTGATGGTTAACATTTTTCTAAAATAGCTCTTGAATTAACTACTGTGATGTTTTTGGGATTGCATTAGCCTTGGTCCCTCTCAGACTAGCTGTTAGCTTTAGTCTATAGGACCCACAAATCCTGATTTATACCAAATAAAGACTTCAAGAGAGTTATCTACTGTATATCTGAGTAGACAGTTAACAAATCAGTTCATTATTGCCAGCTATGAGGGTGTACTGTAAACCTGTATATCTGAATGGTACAATTCAGCAAAAATAGTGAATAGGGGCGAGTGTGTCGGCTAGGTACACGCAGCAGTTTGTGGACACAGAGAAGTATGTTGAGAGCTTCGATTCATCCTTTTGCTGAGGAGCTTAAGCTTCAACTACCACGTTTACAGACACATCTTAAGGTAAAAGAGGTTTTGAGGTCATTGTCTTTTGAATCTGTAAAATACAACTTTATTCGTCACCAGAAGCTAATTCCTTTCCAAACAGCAGCTGAATAAATGAATTCACTAAAGTCTTTCAGTGGGAGTGATTGAACATATTACAAATATGGCACGATGTGTGCATCACAGTCCCAGAGTGCTGGAAGAGGGTTGCATCGTGACTGTATCATGCAAAGCCCATCTATTATTGAACCACCATGGTGATGGTGTTCTTTTTGTAGTGCACAGTGGACTACTACTCTCGTATAGCAAATCTGCTTTATCCCTTACATGCAGCTGCATTAATTCTCTAAAACACACACACACACACACACACACACGTACAGGAGTAGCTGTGGAAGCTCAGCAGGAGAGCTGACTGCTTAGTTGTCTTATTAATGATTTTTCTTTCGCTTCCAAGGCCATGCTTGCTTTCTCTTCTTGTTTCTCTCAACAAGGTGTGGCCTCCAAAAGCATTGATGTTCAGAGTAAATCAGCTGTTTGCCATTCTGCGTTTAGGCTTAGCCTGTTAAGCAGTTTACACAAACCTTTAAATCACAGCCATTGACTATTCTGTGGACTAGATCTGTGAATGGTGGTGCATCATCGGTGGACTCAATAACTTAACAGCATGAGTAAAAAAATGTTTTGGATGCACAAGAGAAAGAAAGGCAGGAAGATGAGCTCAAATGACAGAGGAAACTATGCATATTTTTGTACCTTTTGGTGCATATCAGAGCTCTAATAGGGCTCAGCAACCTGTTTACTGCCTGTTTTAAATTGTTGAGCATTTCCCCATGTCCTCCATGGTAGAATTGGCCTGTTTGCAACTAAATTATGACTAATGCCAGTGTTTTTCCATGTATTTATATGCTTAGTTAGGTTCAGTGCCCTCATTAAAATACTTACCGCAAGGTTTCAAAGCCTGTGACATTAGCCCGCCTAATCACAGGTCCCTTGCTATTACAACGATTTCAATATGTAAGCTGACTGCACAGTTTCAGACGTTCGCATGTGGAAAAGTGTAAACGCTCACAGAGGCTTGACATGTTTATGTCTTAGATGTGCCTGATATGACAGTTCATTGGGAAAGAATTGTGCCCAACATCAACACAGACAAAATATTCATGGGCTCCATTACAAAATATGTATTTGGCAGATTTTACAAGGCTTATGGAAATAACTACAGGGCTTGGGACGAAACAGAAAAACAGTCAAGGGATTATAGAAAGTCTTGAGAATTTCTTTGGACACTGAAATATTTTTACTAAAGTTAATAGCAATACATCCTAATAGTTGTTTTAATTCAGTCCAAAAATGTTGACAGGCATTACAAGTATCTTAATTTTCTTTTTTTTCCTCACAGGGATAGCTACAAACAGGCTGAAAAATAGCTTTAATTAGAAGGCAAATGACAGCTTTCCAATTATGCAATGCAATCAGGCTGTCTTTCTGTAGAGACGTATTGATCGTGGTAGTACTTGGCCTGAGGAAAGTTGCCCAAGATTAGATTAGCTCCTGTGACTATAGCATTGATGTTTCAAGGATCTTATTTGTGCTGCTGATGTCATTTCTCTTGATAAGAACATCAACTAAAGTGGAGGCTCAAAAACCCCCAAAAACTGCTTGGGTTATTGATTTGGGTCATGATAACCAGAGGACTTTCAAATGTAATGTACAACAAAGGACATCAAGAAATATGTTAGCGTTAATTGAGAGTTTAATCTTTGACAAACAGCTAAAAACAATAACATATCAAATGTTTGGCATATATTTTTATGACTTTTCTGAACTTATTTTTCAGCACAGTCAAATTCTTTATTTGAAATAGCATTATAATGGTCCAATCTTTAAAGACTGATTTTTTTTAATAATAAGAAACAGCTGAGTATTTTAAAAAAGACACAATGTTTTTATAGATTGTCTGGAGAAAGAGTTTAACGGCAATCGTGTTTTCATGGGGGTCGCCATTTCTGTGGGCGGTAGTGCACTATTTTACAAATAATGTAAAACCCAGGTCTTTTTTACACAGACCTCAAGTCACTATTATTGGTTCCAGCTCTTCTCGTACAGTTAAGATCTAAGAAAGCTGAGTTTAATTTAGATATTGCTCACATTTTTTTGCTGGTATCAGAAAAAAAAAAAACATAATTATTACGAGCCCCTGTGTGCTGCCAGTTTTAGAACAAATTCAGATTGGTTGGAGGAAGCATCGGATCACTTTATTAGGACAGCTTGCTTCACCACAGGCCAGCTGGCATCCAGTCAACACAGTCACACACACATAAGTAATCTGTAACACACAGACCCTCTTTCTCTCTACGTTTCTGTCTCATAAATATATCTGAGGCTGCCAACACTGAGGAGCCACTGGTTGCAGTATTAAATTGTCTCAATTTGTCAGTGATACAATAAAACGGGAGGTGTCGGTTGGGGGATGAGGGGCGCAAAAAACAAGAGTTAAAAAAACCACGATGAATACAGGGAACAAAGGAAACAACCGGGAAGCAGTAGTGGAAGACGAAGTGTGAAAGAAGCTGCAACATGAAATGAGGAAAAAGCACTCAGAAGATATAATGAGGCTGAATGTGTGTGTTTATGGCAGCGCAAGAATAACACTCTACAGAGAAATTACCACATTTATGTGTTCCTTGTATGGATGCGCTGGCAACAACTTTATGGATTACAGGGTGACTGTAGCTCAGTGGGAATAGTAGTAGTCTTGCAATCTGAAAGTGATAGGTTTGATTCCAGCTTCCTCCTGCTACATGTCAATGTGCCCCTGAGCAAGGCACTTAAACTCAAGTTGTCTGTTTGGTTTTCTGGATTTTGTGTTCCAGTTTCTGTTCAGAAATTCTCCCACTTTAGATCCCCAAAGCTCTCCCCTAGCTCTCTGTACTCTGGTTTCTCTCTTAGCTGTTTTCATTTAGTCATTAGTCTTACCTGGTCCCAGTCAGAAATCACCTTTTCTCAGTTTATGTCTGATTCTGGCATTTAGTGCTAGTTCTAATTGGTTCCTACAATAAAAAGAAGTTTGTCATGAACAGTAAACATGTTTAAAGGTCTAAATTAAATAGTGAAGACGCAATAAATAAAGACTAATAAATAAAAAAAAACATAGCTTCTGTGGAAATGTCGCTGTAGTAGTTTAACAGAAAGAGAATAACATGTTGGAAGTAAGTAAATCTTATTTTGTTCTAAAACAACCCAAAGTCATTTAAGACAGATTTCAGTTCTTTATTATGAAGGTTCAGCTAAGATGAACAGATTTCTATAAACCAATAATAGCACATGGTCCTTGAACATCCCTGCCTAATAATTCAAACATACCATTTTACAGAAGGAAAATGCACATCATCTGTCAAAGCTAAGCTCTGTGCCTTATATACCATCCTGCTTTTGCCCATGGTTACATGTGATGTCGATTTTTCATGAGAACGAAGTCCTACAACTTGAGTCAGCGTCAAGTCTAGAGTCTTTAAAGCAAAGTCTTAGTCAAGTCTGAAGTCTGAAGTATGCTGAATATATATTACATTATCTTCTAGCCATATGTGGTTGTGGCTTTTGGTTTGCCTGTTATTATGACAACACCTTATATGGCTGAGCAGGCCTTAGCACCACCTAACCCCTGTGTCCAAAGGTGCCAAATCCTGTCGTTGCAAGCCTGTTATCTGATGCCGCAACCAACCAGACTAGTTAAATTTCCATCCACCAACCACTCCACTCTCGATGACTCACACTTGAACTATTCCTGCTGAAAGTGGTCACTCGACTGTCTGTTGCTGGTCGCTTGTTGAATCAGTCCACCCTTATGTTTCGAAATGTTAATAGGCAAATACAGTTATAAAAGAGTGTGATTATGGGTCCTCAGAATAGCAGCATGCACAAATTTTGACTTTGCAATCGTTTTCAAAAACATGTGTGGTGCCATGTGATTCTTAAAGAACAAGTTGGCACTGGTGTATAGAAATTTTGGCAGAGCAGTGCTGAATAATGTAATGTGGATACAATACAGCTGCCTTTGCAGTTACACAGTAGACAACAAAAGGTGACAAGGGGATGAGGATGGTGCATTATTTTACAGTATACTATATGTTGTTGCTGACAAATAAGAATAATAATCAGAATAATCCTTGAATCTTCAAATATAGAACTTGTCTGGAAAAAAAAAAAACTACAAAAAAAAAGCTCAGGCTTCTAAATGTAAATTCACATATTTTAGTTAAGGTACATTAAGATACATGTTCTTTTTGATATGTCTCTCTGAATATTCATGAATATTCAACTGAACCACAGACAAATGAGAGGAGTGATAATTATTAGTTAATATTATTAGTTAATATTTACAAGAAAATAAAAATGACTAAAATTTTAGAGGTTTTTGCCTGACATCATTTAATATCTGCAAAAAAAAATCTTGTTTCAATGTTTATTAATACACCTAAACTAGTCCCAAATCTAAAAAAATAAAATCTTAATTAACTAAAATTTCACAACCAACACAATCAGATTTTTTGGAGGCCGCAAGAGAATTTGGGGCAATACTGGACAAATAATCTATACATGGATACTGCTTGTGTTATCCAAGTAGTGATGCCAATAACAGATGAATTCAAAAATAATCTTCCGGAAAATATAATAAAGTAAAATTCTAAACATGCTTGGCAGCCTTCACCTTTGTATTTATTTTTTAATGTGTCATGCGATTTTGTAATCTGTGTTGGGGACTGTGACACTGTATCATCTTGTTGACACTATGGTGAGCCAAGTTGGGACTTTCTACTATATGGGAACAGCTGTGCCTTTTACTGTCAGTCTCCATCTTCCTTGTACACAAACTCTTTTTTAAGACATGGAAGCCCTAAAAAAAACACTATGTAAAAAAGCACAGTGATAGACAGAAACAAGCTGAGGTGCAGATAACACTTCAACAACAGAAATATATCCAGGCTTTAGTGAGAGACACACACACTGACAGACACTGTGAAACACAATTAGTTGGTCCTGCGAGGCAGAGGTATGTATAAATAAGTTATGGACTGTGTTACTGTAAAGCATGCTATGCGTTCCCTGTGCACTAAATGGCACAACTGAGTAGCATCCACTTGAGTTGACCATAAAGCCAGGAAGGAGCAATCCCTTGAAACAATAACTAAATATTTTATAAAAAGAAGTGAACTTCTATGACATAAGCAAACCTACAGTATCTAGTCTAAACTTGCCCACAGTGCCTTGCAAACTCCTAACCCTTCAACTCCATATTTTGTCAAATTACAGTCACAGTCTTTAATTTATATTTATTTTACTTTGGAGTGAAAGGAAGATAAAAATGCCTACATTTGTATACTCTTCTCCTTTTAATCAGATACCCACAGGGGTGAAAGTAGTTCTAAATTCTTGCCGGTACTTAGGGGTGGAGCTAGATGGGGGGCTGGGGAGGCACTGGGGGCATATATGCATGCATGCATTCATATATATATATATATATATATATATATATTATATATATATATATATATATAATATATATATTATATATTCTACAGGGGTGGACAATGAAACTGAAACACCTGGTTTTAGACCACAATAATTTATTAGTATGGTGTAGGGCCTCCTTTTGTGGCCAATACAGCGTCAATTCATCTTGGGAATTACATATACAAGTCCTGCACAGTGGTCCGAGGGATTTTAAGCCATTCGTCTTGCAGGATAGTGGCCAGGTCACTACGTGATACTGGTGGAGGAAAATGTTTCCTGACTCACTCCTCCAAAACACCCCAAAGTGGCTCAATAATATTTAGATCTGGTGACTGTGCAGGTCACGGGAGATGTTTTCAACTTCACTTTCATGTTCATCAAACCAATCTTTCACCAGTCTTGCTGTGTGTATTGGTGCATTGTCATCCTGATACACCGCACCGCCTTCAGGACTCAATGTTTGAACCATTGGATGCACATGGGCCTCAAGAATGGTTCGGTAGTCCTTGGCAGTAACGCGCCCATCTAGCACAAGTATTGGGCCAAAGGAATGCCATGATATGGCAGCCCAAACCAGCGTGGTACGCCTCTTTGGGGCTTCTCCACACCGTAACTCTCCCGGATGTGGGGAAAACAGTAAAGGTGGACTCATCAGAGAACAATACATGTTTCACATTGTCCACAGCCCAAGATTTGCGCTCCTTGCACCATTGAAACCGATGTTTGGCATTGGCATGAGTGACCAAAGGTTTGGCTATAGCAGCCCGGCCGTGTATATTGACCTTGTTGAGCTCCCGACCGACAGTTCTGGTGGAAACAGGAGAGTTGAGGTGCACATTTAATTCTGCCGTGATTTGGGCAGCCGTGGTTTTATGTTTTTTGGATACAGTCTGGGTTAGCACCCGAACATACCTTTCAGACAGCATCCACTGTTAATCCTGTTGGATGTGGTTCGTCCTTGGTGGTATGCTGACATTACCCTGGATACCGTGGCTCTTGATACATCACAAAGACTTGCTGTCTTGGTCACAGATGCGCCAGCAAGACATGCACCAACAATTTGTCCTCTTTTGAACTCTGGTATGTCATCCATAATGTTGTGTGCATTTCAATATTTTGAGCAAAACTGTGCTCTTACCCTGCTAATTGAACCTTCACACTCTGCTCTTGCTGGTGCAATGTGCAATTAATGAAGACTGGCTACCAGGCTGGTCCAATTTAGCCATGAAACCTCCCACACTAAAATGACAGGTGTTTCAGTTTCATTGTCCAACCCCTGTATATTTCAATTGTTAAAGAACTGCCATGTATGAAACAATGATAAACCATTTTCTGATGCATAACTTTTCATCTTCATTTTCCGTCTTTTCTTTTGAACAAATACGTTATTGTTCTCTGCATTGTGGTCAAGTTTTGATTTCATTTAAATAAAACATTTGACACAAAGACTAGGGGTATTTTGCAGCGAGCAGACAGACATTAAACGTAGCGGTGCTCGTTTTAAGGGCCGGCCGTTCACAAAAGCCTCGAGCTCCGAGGGGAGAGAAGAAAAGCAAGACCATTGAGGCTCCAGCATAGCATGAACAGTTCAGAAACAATTTGGAATGAGGGGAAAATGGCTATATTTTTAAACAGATTTAGTCGTGTTTTAGTGGTGTTTTATCGGTAGCGGATCTGATCTTCTTTGTGTGCTCGTGAATGTTTGCAGCCGTAACTGGTTCTGGATGACGGCTTCATA
The DNA here is from genome assembly GCA_036173005.1 of Crenichthys baileyi. Classification (NCBI taxonomy): domain Eukaryota; kingdom Metazoa; phylum Chordata; class Actinopteri; order Cyprinodontiformes; family Goodeidae; genus Crenichthys; species Crenichthys baileyi. Next base: position 204,426 of record JAHHUM010000941.1, read on the forward strand.
GCAGACAGCCGTTCTTCCCTCTTCCTGGTAGTGCGTACCGTCACAGAATCCTTTAGTGGTATGCAGTACCGGACCGTACCGGCTCACTTTCACCCCTGGATACCCTTAAATAAAATTCACTGCAACCAGCTGCCTTCTGAAGTCACCTAATTGGTAAATAGATTCTACTTGTGTATAATTTAATCTCAGTATAACTAGAGCTGTTGAAATAAGTTAGCTAGATAACACACAGCATTAAGACCAAGGAGTAAAGCAGGCAGGTCAGGGATAAAGATGTAGATAAGTTTAAAGCAGGGTTAAGTTAGACAACAGTAGCTATAACCTTAAACTTCTCGATGTGTCCTGCAAGGTCCAACTCACAAATTAATGTGTTGAAATAACCGAGTCCTGACAATTAGGGAAGAAAAGTTAATCTGAAAAGCCAAATGAGAATGTTTGGCAATACTTACAAATTGATGTTCATAGATGCTATCCATCCAATATGACTGAGCTGTAGCTAATTTACAAGGAGGAGATGGCAACAATTTCAATACCTACATCTACAGAGCTGGTAAGGACTTGCTGCTGCAGTTGCAGAAAAGGGGGTTCAGGTAAGTGTTGAAGGGAAGCTGAAGTCAGGCACACCACACTTTTCTGATTTTTATTTGTGAAAGAAAATAAAACTGTCGCTTTTTTCTTCCATTTTTGAATTATTTATCTTGATGATTCTCTTTAATGTAAAATCACAGTAAAACCAGCAGACATTTGTGGTTGTTATGTTGCCCAATATAAGCAGATTAATTATGAATAATTTTCTACTTTATATTTAAACAATTACTTAGTTAAAATCTGACAATAGGTCATCAAGATCATGCAATTTTTAAAAATGTTACTGAGCGTATGTTACTCCTCCAATACAAAAGAACAGAAAAAGAAAAAAGTAAAAGTGCAGGAGAGATAACCTCATAATGACCTTTATACATTTTTTAGTTAACTCTTGTTGCAGATGCAGATTTCACTATGAAGATACTACCAGGCTATGTTAAATAATGCTGGTTTCTGCACACATTGAAGCACTTTTCATGTTCTGCCCTTATTCTTGAGAATTTATCTGTCTGTGCTCACTGTATCTCAGAGGATAGCTCTGAGTAGACTGTAAGATAATTTAAACTTGTCTTCTTGGATATTTAGCCAAGCCTCAAGGGTGGCAAAGAGAGCACAGTAGGTGGTAGTCTAACACTGAACAGAAAGAGCACTCAAAAAGTTTCTTATACCTCTTTCAATTAACTCTCCAATGTTTAAAAACAGAAGGGGCAAAGCTTTAAAGTAGTCTCTGGGTGCACAGTGTTACATATTGGTGTGCAATGGTTAAGAGAGGCAAACTAAGGAAATATTTAGACAGCTGAACAAAATGTTGAATTTATACAAAAACTTCCATGAGAGCAGTTTCATTTGTTACAAAATAAAATATTTAGAATATGTTCACCAGTTTTGTGCTTGTTCTAAATTGTAGCAAATGGGGATGCAATCCTCAAAGAAATGCTTAATATAGGGTGTAATATAATTAAATTTGAAATATTATTACCATTAAGTTTAATATGAGACAGAATTTAAAGTCAAACAGGACTCAGAGAAGAAAAACAGACAGGTCACAAAGCCACCTTCAAAGTTGCATGAAAACAAACTGTATTTATTTATGTTAAGAAAAAATATAGACCCAAAAGCACAGAGTGCAACAATGAATGGTTTAAAACATTCGGTTTTCCGACAGGGGTTTGTTCAGCCCTAAAATATTAAAATTCATGGTCCAACTTTTCTTTACTTTTATTTTTTTTTTCTTTCCTTTATCGTGCCACTGCAATGCACTTTTGTATGTTTTTGTGTCACTGAAAAGTACTTTTTTCATCATGTAAAGCACTTTGAATTATCTTGTTCCTGAGATGTGCTAGACAAATAAACTTGCCTTGCCCACTGTGGTTCATGTGATTTTAGAACAGAATTCATGGTTCAAACATAATGATAGGCGTCTTAACACTATTATATCTTGAACTGGATTGAAGGAAAGTAATTTTTGAAGTTATTTGTATTGAATCTCTTAAGTCCTGATATGTGTTGTTGACACTGCTGAAACCATGCTGTTAAACAGCTGTGTTTGCTATTCCCTGTTTTTGTGTGCACATCTTACAAAACCGAAGCCGAGCACACTATTTTATAGACTTTCGTTTTTGAGCACATCTAGGTTTTCCCTAACAATATATGTGTTTTCCAATTTTGGCAACAACATTCAACATCAAAAGAGAGACAGTATTGGCTTTTGCAGCTTTCCATTTGTGTCTTGTGATCTGCTCTGCAATATTCAGTCCAGGTAGTTTTATCTGTCTTCCATGTATTCATCTTACTGCCATGATGATGTAATTATTTAGCAAATGTTACCCATTGCCATCCAGAGCTACTACAAATAAATGCTTACCAAACACTAAGATAAAAGTGTGCTTTCAGCTCTTAGTTCTTACAATAAAGAATGTATTCGTATATCCATAGTGAACTTATATTTCTGAATGAGTGATATAAATCAATAGATTTAGTTCAAAATTAGTTTATATGAAGTAACAAGCCAGTGTTCTTCATGTAAGATTATATATTCTCTATCCTATTTTTTATGTTCTGGAGAGTAAAGCTTAAAATAATTTAAATCAAGTACTTTTGTAGTCCTATTATGTTACTTTTACTGAATAAAGTGTACATTCATATACATTAAACCAAAATGCCAGCCTTATATTGCATCCCAAACAGCAATCAGATTTAGTGGCCTCTCGTGCACAAACGTATTTGTCTACAAAGGCGAAATTATGTACTTGAGTTCTTTTTTCAGGTAAATTAATGAAAGTCTTTCAGAAACCTCCACCTAACACATGTAGTAGCCTCAGAGGTGTTGCACAAGCATTCATGTGTGAATGTCGTCATGCATAATTTTGCAGATAAATCCCCATTATTCAGTTTATCACAACCTTGAATGAAAGCCTTGGTGAATGCATCTAGTAAAAAAGGGGTTCTACATGTCATGCTGGAAAGCATTCAGTGAATTAATTAAAAGTTGAAAGGGGCACAGAGAAAGTGTGCCAGGGAAAGAAACACCAACAGAGACAGGCTTTCTGTAGCATAGAGACATAGAAGAGGGTTCCACAGAGCATGGGATGTGCCTGTGAGAGGACTACAACAAACAGGCAGAAAGCATTTACCAGACACATCCTGTCTGCATGTGAAGGACAACAAGCCAATAAATCTTCCAATTTCTGTATTTGTAAACAATACAGCTCATTTTTCAAAAGTATTTTAGGTGGTTTCAATTAGTCTGTTCTGATGTCCTTTTAATTTTGATCAAGTATTGCCTTTAAAAAAAAACAACAACAAAAAACGAACATTTCATTCAGCAAGTTGCAAAAGCAGTCTATGTAAGCAGTACAGTTTAAAAAGGAGGAGGTGAGGAGACAGATGGTGGAACACCAGAGATGAGATGAAACAGTGGAAGACCAAATGTGTCTATTAAATTGCACAGTAATGAGGTCTGGGGAAAGTCAAGTGTTTAGGAATAGACCACAGGATACATGGTGTGTCTCAGTGACCACGGCTCACTACAGAAGTGTGTATGTGTATGTGTGCAAGCAATAGAGAACCTTTTTATTAGGGAGGGCTGATTGTATCATTTTGAATGTTTAGTTTTGTCAGCCGTCTCATTATCACTGCAAAGACGCAGCTGTATACGTTAGCATTAAAAGGATAAACAGATAAATGAGTAAGTAGTGACCATTGCACTGTGGAGGAAGACGGTGAGGAGGAAGAGGTAGGGAAGGAATGAGGAAAAGGGAGACAGAGAGAAAAGTGGGAGGAGGGATAAATTAACCTCCCTTGCTCTATCCCAGATGACAGAGGGGAAGGAAAAATTGAAGGCAGAGGAATAATGCACTTGAAGTGCTTTGAAATATAATTACCCTTAGTTAATTATCAATAGTTATTTAATGTTAGGTATCTACAATTATTTAGTCAATGTGGTACAAAGTTTAGTGTCCAATTATTGCTAAGGATTCAGGATGGATTACATATAGCCTGGAATTTATGGCAGATGTTAGTTCATCCTCTTTTTCAATGTTTGTCCATAAACAAACTTAAACCACTGTAATTTATTGCAATTTTAAACACAAAGGGGGATTTTATTTTTTACATTGTGAAGTCCAAACTTATTAGGGGTTCTTAGTTGGAATGTCCCAATTAAGGTTGGTCCCCAATATCAATGTGATTTTAAAAGTAGGCATTGACCGACACTGATCCCAGTCCGATACTATATTATTGTGCAATTGTGTATATGCTTAGAGACTACTTTAATCTGTTAAGCCCTAGGGGGTTTAAAGCAATTTCCGCCTGAAATTACATACCCTAAATAAATTAAATATAGCTTCACATTTATAAGGTCTACATGCAAACTTTTGGTATCTGTGTAAAGGTAAGACATAAAAGAATATTCTTCCGGTGGAACCACCATTGTAACTGTTACTATGTCTGATTTATTTGTGATTAAACAAAGAAAAAAATTATTTTTTTTTTTTCTAAGTGAACATTGCAAATGTCCTTTGGAATTTCTAGGAGAACCCCCAGGTAGCATTCATCCACATTTTCACTACAACTGCAGCATATTTAGACTGAATAAGTTGAAGCATATATGTTCCACAAAAGTTTTAGAGGGCAATGTGCCAGGCGGAAATGGCAGTTTGGCAAAGGGTGCCAAAACTTTCCCAAATGTGTTTTTCACCTCATAAAAAGGAAATAAAAGGGAATCTGGTCAAATAAAAGTTCTGATTTCCATTGTAGGAGTCATTCTGCATATGACATAGTCTTTGGTTATGATATTTACGCTGTGTATCATCAAAATGTACAGTTGCAAACATAACTGGAAGCTAACGGAGCAGAGCGCCAGCTAGTAGCCGGCGGACAGCAACCAGCAGCTGTAATGTGTAAGCAAATTACATCACCAGAGAAGGTGCTAGAAAGACAAGTTATGCCTTGTTAGAAAGGTCCGTGTCTCTAGTTTGTTATGAAATGAGACGTGGGGGTGCTGCAAAGAGAAAGGTGCATAAGTGTAATGGTGTATAACTAAAAGGTATTTGTGCAAAAAACATTAGGGGAATTGTTTTATGAAGATTAAAGCCTCCTCTTGCGATATATTTAAGAAAAAAAAAATTGGTGGAGTTTTATCTACTTTTGTAGACCGCAAAAAGGGGCGTGGCCGAGCGTCGGGCTTAAGAGGTTAAAGTGTATTAATATAATACGCTACAATCCATCAGAATTACTTATTACCTATCAATGACATTCTTGATGATGGAGTCCTTTATTTCTACCTTTCTATAACCACAACAAATATTTTGTCCCAGCAAGTGTTTCTGCAAGGCGGCCCTAAAATGCTGCTCCAATATGGAGTTAACGTAGTAAAGAAAGCTATGCTAAAGATATGAAAGTGCTTCACCTAAAAAGTGCAAAGCTTCATGATTTGTTTCCAAATATATATCTGACTCGACAAAGTCAGCTACAGAACTCATGTCTTGCTCCTCATAACACCCTACTGTTTTTATCCAGCAGTTATCTGTTGTGCTAAGCTAATGTCATGTTTACTCTAGTTTTTGATATGATTATTGATAATAAATTACATATTTTAATGCAGTTACAGGTAACCATATGTGGAGAAAACTTGAACATGTTAAACCTAATAGCTAGTGTTTCTCACTCTTACACTGAAATATTTCAGTGTATATCTGACAGCAGCAGGCAAAGCAGGTCACATGACTCAGATATACAGGAAGCTCAGCAGCCCCTGTCACACACACTGTGACCCTTAAAAAACAAATAGACATGACTGTTAGAAATTGATTGCGCAAAACACAGACAGGCATCTTGTTGGGGGTGCTGAATACATATTCACAGATAGTCCTGATACTAGTCAATTTAAAATGACATTAAAACTGATACCTGGGTTAAGATTGGGACATTTCTGTTATATTTTTCTATTTAAAACTGAATTTAATAAACATCTCTTATTCTTAGAGTTCTTACATGGACTGAAAACGGAAAAAAAATATGTGAAATTTGCTTATAGTATGGAAATGCATTTTGATGTTTCTTCTATGTTTAATTTCTGAAAATAAAAACTGCTCAAGCACAGAAATTACCAATGAAATAGCCACTTTAGTCATCTTTAAAGTTCTTTCCAAGTAACTGATAACATAGCATGATAAATACTTGTTAGTGTACAAAAGGAATGTGTGAATTATTTTTACCTATTTAGTTTAGAAAAAAAGGCTTAATAATTATGCAAATGGTTTAAATTTTGGTCCTTACTACTGTATTTCCAGTTTGTCACAAGGTAACCAAGGCATAAAGCATCACCCCGAAGTTTTCTTTTTAATTAAATGCAAACCTAATTTTATAGAATGTTCTTGTGTTGTAATGAATAAGAATTTAACCACGCACTATTTAAGATAACAGGTAAGGTTATACAAATAATGTAAGTTTGTTCTGAAATGTCAGAAAAGTGCTTAAAAACTCCAGAAAGGTGTTGAACTTTGAAATTCAGCTGAATAACGATAAAACGTGTCATATTTGATGCAAGTACTTCTGAGACCCTTTACCTCTTTAACATTTAAGCAATTTCCTTAAGAACCAGCTCTATCGATTCAAGATGTTGTCAAAAATGTTTCACACAATCCGCAGAAGAATACAACATGATGTTAAAGTGTGCCATGTCTTTTACTTTGCATGGAAAATATATTTTGGTGGTTATTATTTAATGATAATAAAAGCCTAATCCATCAGTTATGATATAAAAGGTTTACGAAAACCAGGCAAGGTTTCATTTTTTTGTTTTCTTAAAAGCATCTATTTAAAAATGACTATTTTAATCCTCTAATTTTCAGACAGTTATTTTTGTATCAGGGTGTAAAGGGTTAAAATGTGCATGACCCATGGGGAATTCATTACTCAAGAGGTTTTTGGGCACAAGAGAAACTGACCCAGTACTATTGTATTTTACAGAGGAAGTAAAATAAAAGCAATTTTTTTGAAAGTTAATTTGATGAAACAGAAGACATGAGAGTAAAAAGAGTAGAATCTTTTTGTAAACAAGGACAGGATAGTTTTCACTATTTTTGAGAATGCAGGAGAGAGTAAAAGAGTGATGAATCTATTGAGAAGAGGAGAGACAGGCCCTGTTATTGTGTGGGAGGTGAAGAGAAAGCATAGAGAGGTCAGTGTTAACTGCTACGGTCTGGCTTTCTCTCTGAGACCTATCACAACAAATAACTCACTCTGATGTCACACGCTCTCACACAGTGCCTCCCTGGTGGGGTTAGCAGCGTAAATGGAGAGAAATAGTGGTGCTGTAAGTGGTTGGGAGATGAAGGGAATGAAGAAACTGTTTCAAATAAGTGGAACTGGTGCAAGATCAGGATCATCACAGATAAGGCCATCGTTGTTGAATGCCTTCGACTCAAAGTAAGCAACATGTTACCAAAACAGACGATGAGCAAAGAGTTCAATAATAAGTGGTATTTCTGTTCGGTTGAATAATCAAGTCTTTTCTAGAGTGAATATAACTGTGTTGATTTACATGTTGAAATGTTTCAGACAGCAAACCAATCCTACATTTCTAATATCTAGATGAATCGAAGGCGAGTAAGCATTTACTGCGTCAGAAACACAGAGCAAATTTACTGTTACTACAAAGATACTTCCAAAATTGTCCAGAGCACAAGGTAGCACAGTGGCCTGCTGTGCATGGTGTAGGTAGGCTAATTCACAGGGAAGGAGAAGAGAGCAGACCAAGGTAGATAAGTTGTTGAGAGGACGATGTGTCACAGGTGAATGAATTCAGCAATCAATTCACGGTCAGGCAGCCATGCTTAGGGATCTGAAGAGACAGACAGTGGAAAATAAACAGGAAACAACAGGGGGAAGGGAGAAATACGCACAGAGGATTGGAAAAGCATGGCCAGAGAGCCATACAGGGACCTATTACCTCTCAACGATTACTCAGAGAACACATATTAAATGAAACTGTCACAATCCATGGTTTTGAAACAGTTTTCTATGCTGAAGAATTCCTTTTTCTATATTCTTTTGTATGTTGTTTTGGCAAAAGGTTGCAGAGTCATAAAGGGTCCTTGGGACAATATCAACTCAAACATAGAATATCTGAAAAAATGTTTTCAGTTTGCAAAAAAAAAAAAAAAAAATCGTATTTCCTACAAGGTTGTGTGTAGTAATTATCACTTCAGTTTAAACCTCAGGTGAGGCTCTTTGCTTTGTGTTGGAGGGAGGTTTTCCTATGGGTTTCTTTAGGCTTTCAAATGTCTGACATATATTTTTGGTTAACTGATTTTTGGTTACCTAGGTGGGTGACCTGTCCTCTTATCTATTGTGTGCTGGGATAAGCTTCACTTCCAAACAAGATAAAGTGCATAGCTGTCTAAGTGAATAGTTTGTCAACAACCTTCTTTTTTGCTACAAATAAAACAATGTTTCACTATTACATAAAAAGACAATGTTGCATGTATGCTGCAACAAGATGTGCTCCTGGTCCAAGACACCAGGATGAAATTGTGGAACTGCCTCCTTCATATGTCATACAAGTTCTACAGAGCTCTGTCAGTTATCTAATTTCTTGATTCAAGTGTGCTGAAGTAGTGACACCTAATAAGTGCAGGACACTGGCCTTAGCCCTCTCACAGTCCTGGCTAACCGCTAGTACAGAGCGAGGCAGATGTCACGGGAGGTGCGAGAAAGAACTGCATGTGGGGTTGCTCTGACCCCCGCAGGACCAAAAATCTAGGACAGTGGTCAGAAATATGATTTGGAGGGCTTCCTGCAGAATGGCGTGTGGGAAAACCACGAAAGAGACGGGAAAACGGGACTACGGGAGGTCTAGGACATGAGGTTGACACCTATGCCGTGAAGGATGCAGATCCTTAACTTAACTTTAAGTTTTTCGAAAGTCTGCCAACATCTTTAAATCCAGCATGAGCCATTATAGTCTTAACCTCTCTCGCTGTCTTACAGTTTGAGCGGGCCACAGACATCTCTCAGCACGTCACAGTTTTCTTTTAAATAATTTTCGATCTTTGTGCTTCCTCTGACTTTATTTTAAACACCTCAGTAAAACTGAATGTAGCACCGAATCTTTTTTAATCATTTACAACTTCCACCACGAAAAGTATTGTTGTTATCGTAACCTTGTACTGCTTATCATGATTTGAGATCGGAGAAGCTTTAAGATCTTCTGTCCAGCTGTTAACCAAACAGGACTGATCAAGCTGAAAACTGGTGGATTCCAGTCAACTGCTAATTTCTCAGTACATCTCTACTTTTAAATTTGTTTAGTTTTCTAATTAAACTCTAAAATCTTGCTCCTAAACTCATTCAACTCTAAATTATATTTCTATAATTTAGGATATTCCTGCACTGACACATTGTCAAACATGGTCGGATAAAAGAACAACTTCACTTTAACACCTAGGCCACAGTGTCTTGTAAATAATTTTACATATAGGTAAAATAAATCTTTAAGAGCTTGAAGAGTAAGTGTCAAGTTAGTGAACTTTATATGTAGATAACTGGATAAACAAAACTTTATTTTTGTAAATGCTTTATTAATACTCAGCAGTTATTTAGGACCTAAAACAGGAATATAACAGGGTGCTGCAAATGTATTTTTTAAGGTAAGTTGACTTGATAAGACTGTAAAATGAGGAGAAGAGGGAAGGAAAGTGAGTAAGCCAGAATCAGCTGTCAGTCACCATCTGCCATGTGGAAGCTGATGTGCAGACTGGACAGTGATTATATTCTACATCACCGACCACCTGCACACAGAGGCAAGCACATTAGAGAAACTGCAGTGAAGATGTATTTACAGACATAACTCTGTTGGGAATCTAACTCGAAGCTTTGTTTGATAATTACCTGCAAATTAAAATTAGATTCGGTGAACGAGTCACAAGTAATTGTGACTTATAAATCTTAATTCAAGTCTTGTATTAAATAGTCATTACAAGTTCAAATGCACATTAGGGAAAACAGTTTGGAATATTAGTAAGTTTGGCTTCTCTCATTCTGACCGACTTGCAGGCAGTCGTATTGATTGACGCAGAACTTCCTACAGACCACAGATAGACAGATGTGGATTGTATTTATAAAGTCAAGTCTGTTTACCAACTCCCTCCTCCTTTCTCTACTCTCTTTACCCCAGATTTATCAGTTTCTCTTTACCATTTTTTTCCCTTTATCCTTTATTGAGGCAAATTGAAATTCAGTTTTAATATTTTTCTTCCAACTCTTCCTGCTTCTTTAAAAGAGTGGCAGATGGCCAGGTTTTATTGATGAATAAAACATTTCATCTCGGTGATTATGAAAATAAAATGACTAATTTTAAAACACCTTTTCATGAAAATGTGAATTATTCCAGCTGTAAAAACACATAGTTGTTATTGCTCTCTAGCTCTTGTTTTACCGATGTATATTAAAGTATGCATGTATTTATTTTTTATTTATTAAAATGAATAATTTTCAGTCAACAGCATATTACCCTGTTTAAGCTGGTGCCTTCGGTAATGGCTTTTTCAAACATAACACACAACAGATCACCTTATTCCTTGTCTTTAAACAGAAGTATTATATTTTAACAGCAAGCAAAAGCAAATCTTGACATGGAATACAAACAGCATCCAATTAAAGGATCCATATCAGCACAAAAGAGTGACATTATCAACAGGGCCTTACCAGATTGCAAATGTTTATTATCTGTATAGCGTGTTGAGTAGATTCCTTAAATAAACTCACCTAATGTAGTTTGGTCCTATCTGAACTAACATGTAGGATAAATGTTGGTGATATGTGGTTATTTATCATCTAGTGGCGTGTTTAGACAGATTCATCCTTTCCTCATTTCTAATCTCTAATCCCTTGCACAGCTGGGGCACTGTGGGTACATGTGTGTTTCTGTGTGTTTTTTTTTTTTTAAATCTCCTACATGTCTGTGTGCACTTTGTTTAACCTCTTTAGGAATTTGTCCAGCATAATTAATGAAGGTGGACAGTCACTTCAGTGTCACAAAAGCCCAGTCTTAATGAGACTAAACATTAATTCTGGGGTTGAGGGTAAGGATGAAGGTGGGAATTCCGGTAATAATTAAATGTCAATGGGTTCGTTTTGGCTCTACAGAATAAATAAAGGTCAAATTACTGTCTTGTTAAGGACATCTGTTCATGTTTGTATATTTGTGTAACCCTAACTGCATATGAGACGTGACTTTTCCAAGCATATATTTGTTCATAACTTAGAATATTTTATCCTCTTCTGGCAACAGTAGAGACTACAATTGAAAAATAATATACGACTCACTGTACTAACACCTAAAATAGTTCATTAACATAAATAATTATATTTTAGAAAAACAGCTGTCAAAAATTAGTAAGGCATCTTTAGTCTAATCACCTCAAGTTGTAATTCCTTAGAAGACGTCTGTTTTTAACAAACTATCTCAACTGCATCTCTCCTCACCATAGAAATAAAGTTACTTCAACCTAGGGCTATATGGAGGAGTTTTTCCTACAGTATTACTGCACTGTTTTCACGTCATTGTAGTCAAAACTCCAAACAACTGTACAATGACACATAAAAAACATAAAAAAGTGAATTCCCCTTTTTATTTTAGAAACAGTATCGTTACTTGAACAGAGTGATGTAAATAAAAATAAATGAAAAAAAATGCAAATTTCTGTAATACATTTTATAAGGAATTTAGTAAGAGCAGATAAATCATCAGTCAGGGATAAGTCCCCTAACCCCTGCTGCATTCTCAATGTATCACGGGAAAAGACGAATAATGCATGGATGCAAACATGCCAATATTGCATGGCTATTGCTCTGTATTAAAGCTATTGAATTTATATTTAACTGGTTTAACGTAGATGTTCTAAATGCCTCTTCTTTGTCCACATTCTTTTTATTAAGGTCTGTTTGCATACTGTGTTATTTTATTAATTTTTTCAGCAACGATGACAATAACAGGCAGATTAATATTTGGAGTTAGATCCTACATCTGCTGAGTGCACATCTACTGCAGTGAGTGCCACAGATGGCATCTACATATACCATCTACATAAATCAACTTTTCTTAAGCACACTGGGTTCATTTGTGTAAGCATGATGCCATCCAAACACCACAGACTGATCCAATGCTGCACTCTGTCCAGATCATTGTGAGCCCCAGTGAACACTCTTAACATCCCCTACACAGCCTGCCTTTCACACATATACTCACTCATACCCACTCCACACTTTGTTCACAACACTTTATCTAACACTAAAGAAAAGACTTAAGTTACATGTGTGATATTTCACCAGAATGCATACACGTAGTACTTTTAAAGTTTTTGTTTATGCAAATCACACCTTTTTTGTTCTTTCTGCTTTGATCCTTTCTTCAGCTTCTTCCATTTGCCTACAATATATTTTATGTATGCATGTATTCATTTTTCACAGCCTCTGTTTTTCTTGTAGTTTGACAGACTCAACAGCATAAGAGGTTATGGTTACAAATCAGCACAATAATTTGTCCTAATTTGAAAACTTAGATTAGTCAATGCTAGATTAATGAGATGCAGTCTCATGTCCTCTATTTTCTTTATTGCATAGGCTTACTTATTTTTGTGTTGTACAAATAAAAACACAGTACTAGCTGAACGGTGTCTTGTCTAAATATTAATACTGCTTGAAAGCTATCAACTTTTGCCGCATTATAACACTTTAATGTGTTTTATAGGAGTTTTATCTCATAGAGTCACACAAAGTAGTCAATAATGGAGTTGAAGGAAAATACATGGTTTTTTTAAATAAAAAGTTAAAAAAATATACGGGGTGTACTTGTATTTAGCCCCTCTGAGTGTCATAATGGGGTTTTCTTAGACTCTGAGATACACAACCACAGGACAAAGACAGCGTTTTAACAGTTTATTTAGAAACACGGATAAAGGTTGGACTGGAACCAAGGCTGGAGCAGGTGGAGAAACGCAGGGTCTCTCTGAAGGAGAAAGACAGAAACTGGTAAACACTCTTTGTGGAAACGGTGAAACTGTGAATGTGTTCATTAGATGCTGACTTACAGAGGTTTGGGTTCTTGGCAAGACCGGGGGGAAATAAGTCCTTTTCCATGGGGGCTTGAGGCTGACAGGCTGTGAACAGTTTTCAGAGAGCTTTGGTTCTTCTCTGCCATGAAACTCCACTATGGTTGGAGAGTTTTAACCCTGGAGGGTGGACAGGCAGGTTGACGGGTGGTTCTCAGGTGGCTCCTGAGAAGCTGGTCTTGGAGTTGGAAGCAGAGAGGAGGCTCAGGGCTGAGGTGTCAAGGCTGGAGTTCTCAAACTCCTCTGAACATGACAATGAAACCGGAGACCAGAAAGGTTCCACGACTTCCTTCAGCGAAGGGTGATCACACCAAGTGCGAAAACGAGCTGACGCCCCCTTCTGGGATTCCACTCCATAAGTAGCCTAGCTGATTGCTCTCAGATGAGCAACACCTGTACAGCAGCACCTGCCAGTCACACCGTGCACAGAGAGAACACAGCACACAATCACAGCCTGCATGCATCCTGTACACAGCCTGTACACAAACCACCGTGGATATGACACTGAGTAAATTGTTTGGGGTTGGTCTCTACCAGTTTTGCACATCCAGAGACTTTTTTTGCAATGTTATATGAAATATGTGAAAACATTTACAGGGTTTGAATACCTTTGCAGAGAAGTAATTGTCTTATTTCTGCTGAGAAAACCCACCTCTACTTTACTTGGACTATTTCAATATTTAACAGTAGGGGTTAGTTATGTGGTAGTAACCATGGTAACATTTTCTTTTCATATTTTCTTCAGTATATATCACGTTTTTTCACAGTTCCCATAGGACCTTTTTTGTGCAACATGGGAATACAGTAAATACTAACATTAATCTTTGTCAGTCAAGGCTATAAGCAATGCATATGTGCCATAGCAACAAGAAAACAAATAAAGACTTATTACATACATTCTGAGACTCTGTTTGCCATTACATTACTTTCTTTTTTGTTTCAGCAACGCAGTTAGAATGGATGGGTTTAAGATGCCATAGTCTAGTTTTCTGACTTCAAGTCAATCAGATTTGTCCTCCTTAAATATGTCACTGTTGCTTCCTGTTTCTGAAAGGTTTTAATGAGATACACATTGATGAATTTTTAAAGCGGAGGTCTAATAGACAAAACGATTTACCTGAGTGTATTCAAGATGACATGGAAAGATGGAAAGGATTGCTCACCACGTTTTCCATTCCTCTGTGGGCTTCAGTAAATTAGACCAGCATCTTTACCTGACTCTCAGTATAATTACCTCGGACCAGTCACACCAATTTTCTCAGTCGTTAAAAAGGGTCAAGCAATCTGACTGTAATAAATAAAGAGGGAGAAGAAGTTACAAGAGCTTTCCTGTGCTGCATTTTTTTAATGCAGTGTTCTGGTTTTGCATTGGTTGGATATGGAACAGCTGAGCTTTTAATAAGGAAGCAAAATAAATCTGATAATGGTGACCAGATAATTAAACTGCATCTGAAGAAGAAAGGTTATGGCGTTGAGGTTGTATGGTGGATTAAACAGATAATACATTGTGTGAGCCTAAGAGCATGACAAATGTGTTTAAGAAGCACAGCTTTAGTCTTATGTACTCTTTCTTTTGGTTTGACTCTAGTCATTTTGGTAATATGCTTTCTCTTGAGCACAGCACTTGTATATATATTGTATCTTGAAAATTTGTATGTGGAAACAAGCTCCCCCATTGAAAATAGGAATAATGATTAATCCTGACCATCCACATCCCCTGTCTAAAACATGTTATTATTGATAAAAATACTGGTTAGTGTAAAAATGAAACAATCAGATTTTAAAACAACAACCTATTTCACAAACTTGAGATAAATAAGAGGTGGAAGCCGCGTAAATTATAACTTAAGGGAAGACATCACTTGGTCCTCTCTATGCCAGGGATTTTACACCTTGTCCATAACTTAACACTGGGCACAGATTTCAGCAGCACTGGCATTCCATACTTAACTGCCTACAAGCTCTGGCAGCACCTGTCACTGTCTCTAGACTTGCAATTAAAAATAAATTGATTCATAGACACTTGCCTCTGCCTGCACAAATGTTAGAAAAAGTACCACAGCATTGTAACTGTACACATCTATGCTGCATGAGACAACAACTCTTTTTTCCCACACTGAACACACTTCTTTGATGGCTCTGGCAGTGAGCCATCAAAGTGAGAAAAGCAGGGAAAACAACTCAACACGGGTGGTCCATCTTTTATCATCAACACATGGAGCATATAGTGCTTAAACAAAGCCACACTAACATCATGTATGAAGCAACCTTTCTTTCACACCTTGTCAAAGATATCCTACATAATTTAATTACTCGTAAAATTAGTTTTTGGGAATATGTAGAAAACAAATATTCAGATGTATACCTTTTTAGAGATTCCACTTGTTACTTTGATTTTTATTCAGTTTAGCTATTGTTTAACTGATCCCAGTGTTCTCATTTTGTTTAGTATTGTTTTGTTCTTCCTACACTCAGCTTGTATACAGTTGTTCCTCTTTCATAAAAAGGTCTCACTTCTTCCTGCTGCACTAATCACCTCCTCTGTATAGTATTTATAACCCCATGTATGGGTTCACTTGTTGTCAGACACTTCTGCTTGTGATTCTCTGTGTGGGTTTGCTTTAATTTGAAATCCCTTGCTGTATATAAGTCCTCACTGTAGGTCTTGGAGTTCTGTTGTTATTAAAATATTGCTGTATATCTCCTCTGCACAAGAAATACAGCAGCTAATATGTAAAAAGGATTCTTAAAAAAGGATTTCTTTGAAGGAAATTCTATAATAGAAGTTACAACAACATTTAGTTCCCCCTTAGGTTTCACTTTTTTAATTCCTGGGATTATTAAAGTATTTTTACATTTGAACTTCCAAAGCTTGGAGATTTACATTGAATGTTCAGTCTCATGGTGATCTGTACAACTCTTGTCCAAGCAGGCAGTTTTAGGTGCACAGTGTGCATTTCACACTCCCTGACTGTACATGTTTCATACGATTATCCATTTAGTAAGTCCGTAAATTCAGTAATGACCAATACTCGCAGCAGGAGTATCACACTCTACTTTGGATAAACACTGCCTGAATCCCACTGAACTAATTATATTTCTCACACTTTCAAGCCTTTCTTCTGATTCTCTCCTAAAGTGGTGCAGTGTATAATTTAAGTCTTTCAAAAAATACCCCACTATCTTTTCTATCCCATTATGAGTGTCTACATACAGTATAAACATACTCACCAAGCTCCCTGAAAGGTCAGCATAGTACCATATAACCCAGCTTGTGCAAAGGGGCACCCGCTAATGATAGAATATCAATGCCTTTTTGAGATCGTACAGTATGGAGCAACATGATAGTTCAGATGAAGCAATAACTATGTTTTTCAAAGACATGTTCAAAGCCAAGAGATGGTTAAAACAAATATACTCTGAACAGATAAACTGATTACGTTGACAAATGCACCAGATCAGAGTAGTCAAGCTGTCTGTTATCAGTATTACCCCTGGCTTTTGTTTAAAAAGCGTAGGGTTGTTTGTCTTGGCCAGCCGCTGTGATGGACTGGCAGTCTGTCAGCTGAGATAAGCTCCAATTTCTTCATGACCACATGAAGGACAAAGTGGACATAGAAAATGAATGAATATTTGTCTAATAATATTTATTTTTGTTTTCTTCCAAATCAGTTCATTGCTTTGTCTCTTAGTAGTTGTGCCTACCTGCTTTTAATGATGGGCAGGACCCTGACAAGGGTGGATGATATTAGATGATCAGAATTATTTTTTTGTTAAATATTAGAGAAGCACTGATTACATCTCTGTGGGCAAATCTCTGGTTTTTGTATAGCTTTGACCAACCGATTACGATTTTAGCTGTTTCTGATTTCTATTTAGGTGCTATAATTAATAGTATTTCAAAAGCAAATGTTATCATTTTTCTGTCATTATTTATATATATTAGCTGCATAGACTGACTTGCACCATGTGTGAGAGAGCAAGAAACAGGAGTAAGGGAAAAAAAGAAAAGAGCAGTCAAACTGTTTATCAGCTGATTAAAAGTTTAGGACTGTAGCCTTAAAACACCTTAAAATCTCCACATATTTCTGGCTTTTATGCAATTTTCTTACAGACATATACTCTTGACCCTGTGATAGGAAAAGCAAAGAGCCTATCTCGAACATGGCACAAACAAAGCCTTTAACAATGCTCTGTCTCTGCCATGCTGGGTGTCATTTTTTAACATCTTTAGGGATCTTTAAGGTATAGGGACAAAAAGTTCAAGTGGTACACTCAAGAATTTTAAGCTGGACGATCCTGGGACAGTTCTGAAAGTTCACACCCAAAGTTAGTGGGATGTCGAGGAGATCCGACTGGAGATGTTTTCTTATTAAGCAGATTGGAGAGGGCTCAACATGATATGGGGAGCTTTTTCTTCTGTTTTGTCTTCTAATTTTATTTTTTTTCTAATTTACCCTTGCTAGTACAAAAAGTTTGCTAGTAAAACATCTGAAGAAAAGGATTATATAAACCCAGCATGCAAGTTGGTATTGATTCCTTTTTGTTGCTCCCATAAGAAATAAAGGAATTTAAAAAGCTAATATGCTGTTGGGATTTTTCCCCCATTAAAACTGACATATAGTTTTTTGGAATGAAACTTAAGGATTCATGAAAGCCACCCTGCAATGGAGTGCTATCATTTTCGCTACCTTACTGAAGCCAGAAGCACCTGCCACCAGGGACCTAACTGCATCAGGATATCATGCTGCCAAGTATCCACTTGGGAATTGTTTTGATAGAACAAAGAGTTGAGCTAAAACGCACACATAAATAGAGGATGAGACAGTTAAGGGGGGAAGGTACCTCTCATGAAAGATAATTAGTACTTTATACTTTGAACAGCCTCTGTTGTGGAGCAAACTTTGACATGAGTGTTGTTGCAGAGGAAAATTGTTGGTACTTCTTAAAAGGACAGTTTTTTAGGTTGTGCAAACAAATAAGAGTTTTTTTTTTAATCTATGTTACAGAAAAAAATCTAAGCTTAAAAAATACTTCCAATCTTACTCTTTACTGAACAAATTGTCATGGATCTAAATTCAGTCGAAGGTTGTCAATTATTAACTTATCTCTGCTGCAATTAATTAGTGTGCAGACTAACATCCTTCCCTTCTTTGCTGATATTTTTTACAGTCTTGCCCTTTTCTTTAAATAAAGTTAATAAACTTAATTAGCCAGGGCTAGTCTCTTACTTATGTGCTGACTGCCATATTCAATGCGAGGATGTCAGCTGTCCTTTTGCTGTGTCATCTTTCCATAACATGAATCGGCGATGGGACGACTTTAGATCCCTGATAGGAGTGATAATACTTTTCTAATAATCTGTAGCTCATTAGCTCAGCCAGCTTGGAAACCACATGTCATAATGTCTGAGTCCTTGTGTGCCCTCCACTAGAACTTAAAAAGTACAGGCTGCCAGTTTCCTTTTAATAGTGCTTTGATCAATATTGAATGGATGGTTTAAAAGAGGGACACATTTTTTTCACATCACTGCCCATACTTTTTAAGGTGCTCAAAAGTATTTCAAGTGTTGATGTTAAAATATTCATATTATGTTCCAACTCCTAGGGTTCTGCCTTCCATGAACATAATTGGAGTCTTAAAGTCTTATTTTAGAAACCTCTTAGGATAGGTTGATTCCCTATGAAATAGCCAAAAATAAAGAAAAAAGATAAAAGAAAAAACATCTTTGAATGTATTATTTACATCACTGTTATTTTTCCTGACAGAGGTTCAGAATGATTGGATTAGTTTTTAAAGAATAATAATAAATTTGGACTTAATGCAAAGGAGGCCTGTGTCATGATCCTTAGGTGTTGAGGTCTGGTTTCTGATTCTTCATCTCCCCATTGTGTATATTCCCCCATTTTAGTTCTTTCAGTTGTTTACTGTTTTCTTCGTCTATTCCTGTGTTTTGTTACATTTACATATATTTGTTATGTTTCCTTCTATGCTTCTGTACACTCTGATTCTGTTGATCACCCCAAGTTCACACTGACTCCGTCATCTTTGCGTTTTGCTCTCGGTCACAAATAGAAGCGATTCCAGTCAATGCGGTAATTCACACGACCTCTGTGGCACTGGGGCATGACGGATAGCCCTCCTCCATTGTCCGTCAGAGATACGAATCCAGTTGATTTTTTTAGATGAATGACAGGGCTGTTGTCGGATGCATGAACGGATCCTAAATGTAAAAATGCATCGCGTATGAATTGACACACCACACAAATTGCGACGGATGACGGAGCAGACACAGAACGTAGTCAGTGTGAGATAGAGGTTAATCTTCTCCCCTCAGTTTGCTCTGCCTTCATCGGTCTCAGTTGTTCCTCATTTCCACCTGATTACTCCCTTCTTTGTTTGCAATGCCTTCTTCACTCCCTCCTCTGTATTTAAGCTGTCTAGTTGTCATTGTTTGCTGCTGGTTTCTTCTGCTACTTAAATCCATGCCCTATGTTCTGTTACATCGCTTAGTTCTCTGCCCATGCTACATGTCCTGTTTCCCTGTAAGTTTCTTTTCATCTCTAAAAACTCTGTTTCCTTCAACTACGCTCCGCACTTGGGCCGTTCCTCAATCACATGAGGCTGTGGTTTTTCATATTTGTGCTGAAATGTTTGATCTGGCCTGTAATGTGGCACAGTTGGCAGCACTGTTGCCTTGCAGCGAGAAGGTCCTGGGTTCAGCTGCCAGTCCGGGGTCTTTCTGCATGGAGTTTGCATGTGTGAGTTCTCCCCGGGTACTCTAGTTTCCTCTCACAGAGAAACCCCACTGTGAGAACATTTTCCAAAACCACTGGGAACTCTGACTTCTATTAATTCTAACCATGTTTCTGTTTCTCTGCTCTCTCTCAAAGGTTTTTGGATCGATTTCCCTTGGCTTTCCATCTTTTCTGTCCAACTTCTCACTGTGATTGCAGTTTATCTTCATGTTGAGCCCTAACCCAACACAGCACACCAGATAAAGGTAGGCAATATTTCACATTGTGCACTTTTAATGTTTTTTTTTGGTATTTTATAAATTTAGGAGCATGTTACAGCAAAACTCACTCTGCTGGAAACTGTGGCACTGTTGTTACAGCACATTCACATTACATCTTAATATTCAAAAATGCTTATTGCTAGTTAACTGTTTAATGACCACCTTTGGGAAATTTAAGTGTATAATATTGGATTGTGCTTCCATAAATATACTCACATACATAATTTTGTCTTTCACAAATATAACTTAAAAATTTAACTTTTTTTAAAACCTTAGGATTATTAAAATTTCTATCTATTCTTATATTTACCTCTGGAACTTACCGACCTATATGTGCTATTGTCTAGTTATGCAACTATGTTCTGTTAGCATATACAGTACAATGCACCCATTTACAGTACCTTGTAAGTATTCATTAGTTATGTGTTGTTCATCTAATAGCTTACTCTTTTTTTTCTAAAAAACATCCTAGTATCTCTTTGCAGTTGTATGCAAAGTGACACTAGCACAACTCAATTATATGAAAGAAGGGGCGGACGGATGTTTCAAAGAGTGTAGTGATGCAGGGCTGGTAAGTAGAGTAACAGAGAGATAGGGAGATAAATTTGACTGCAAGTGCATCTGAAAAAAGAAATAACCAAACAACAAACAAGGCAGCATCTGGCTGTAATTAAATAATATTTAGACTGCAAAGCTAAGGACAGATGTTTGTATAAGGAACAAAATCCATTAGGGCAGGGTCAACAACAAACGTCCACAGACACTTGGTTCTACACATTGGTAGGTTTAATTTAACTTTAAAACGATTACCACATTTTATTTTTTGTATAGAAAAAATGCCTAAATATAAGACTTTTATGAAAGATGACTTAGGCTAAAATAGAAAAAATGAGCTGTTTGAGAGCCCAAAAAAGCCGGCTCTTTTAAGGAAGCAAAGCCAAAAAAGCCTGATTTCGCATCACTGGCTTTCGATCTTTTTTTTTATTTTGTCACAACTGAGTGCTGATTCTAGGTATATAGTATTTATCTAATGTGATAGACTCACACAAGTAGCACTGAACTGTGAAGTGAAAACAAAATTATACATTTTCAAAGCAGGTTTAGATTACAAAACTGTATCCAAAGTCTGCTGAGCATAATTCATCATCTGAAAATGGAAATAGTATGGCAAAACTGCAAGCCTACTAAAACACTGCAATTGGTGGCACTGAATTTTATTTAGGGATATCAGAGTAAAGGGGGCTGAATTCAGACAAACACATTTTACTGATTTTTACTTAGATTACTCATTAGATAGCTCATTACTTAGATAATGTTGAAATCCATTCATCATTGTCCTTCCCCTGTGAGATTTAATGTGGTATTTCAAGTTGTGCATAATTACAATTAAATAAACTGAAGGTTGTGTATGTAAAGTGACAAAAATTCAATGAGTGTGAAAGGCATTAGGTACTCTGCACAGCAAAGTACTCGTCTGTGGTCTTTTCTCTTCCCGGAAATTATAAAGAAAATTGGTGCAATATTTACTATTAGGTACACAACATGAAATCAGCTGACTATGAGTGTAGAGTGTCAGGAGTTCTTGACCCTGTGTTTTGACTAATGTAGTTTGGGGAAAAGGGAGGCAACATTTAACTCTAATAGTGTAAAAAAATTATCAGTTACCATTGCATGCATTTGTTCAACCACAAATTTGGGCCATTTTGTGATCATGAAATGATCATTAAAAAAAAGAAAACATCATTATTTGCTATCATCAAAATGGCGTACATAAAATACGAATGTCACTCTGCAATACATAGGTATGGTAAACCACAAAAATCAACCTGTTCCTACTGTGACTGTGCAACAAAAGTAACTGACCCAGTTTCTGTGCAGCAAGATGAATACCTAACTTCACAATGTGTAGTAATTATGGGTAGCTTTTTACAGAATCAGCACAGATCAAACTAGGGCTGAGGAGGAACAAATGCTGGCTTGCTAACTTTCATTTAACAAAATCAGCAGTGCAGTTCTTAACCCAGCATTTTCCTGAAGGTTTGTACAAATAAAAAAAAAGCCACAATGCCACAGAGCTCACTAAAAAACCACAAGCGCATCAAGTGAAAATTGCATTTAAATAAGAAAACAACAATCCTGGGTGAGATGCCTCGGGTATTTTACCCAGGATTAACAAGGCATGGAATCTCGAAACGGCCCTGTTCAAGGAACTACATAGGGCAAACTGCATAAACACATTAGTCTAGGTTAAATATACACAGAGAAGCATTAGCCATCGGCTATGACACTAAGTCGGGGAAATTGAGACCTTTTTAATTCTGCATTCTGTGGTGCTGCTGCAAAAATGAGAAGAAACCAGCATGAGAAAGATTAATCCAGTCTGATAACAAAAGTGATTAAGATAATTGTAGAACTTTAATTGTCCTACATTTGTTCACTCTGAGCCACAATAGTTGACCTGTCTGTTGGAAGTGTTAACATTATGCAGTGTTAGCACTGGTTCACAACCCCAAAGTGTAGCTATAGAGCCAGTTAGGACCCTTACTTGAAGCCGATAGATGGATGGATGGATGGATGGATGGATGGATGGATGGATGGATGGATGGATAGATAGATAGATAGATAGATAGATAGATAGATAGATAGATAGATAGATAGATAGATAGATAGATAGATAGATAGATAGATAGATAGATAGATAGATAGATAGATAGATAGATAGATAGATAGATAGATAGATAGATAGATAGATAGATAGATAGATTGATTCCAGTCAGAGGACATTCTTGTAATTCTGCCTCAGACACTTTCTGCAGGCACCCCATTATAGACTTAACTCTGGCTCTCACCCCATTTTGGAAGTGGATAGAAATATGATTTCATTTAAGTGGCAGAACAATTTGCACCACCATCTTATTTTCTTCTTGCTTGAAGCCCTCCCTGCCTTCTTCAACCCTCGTTTTGTTTCTGCCAGAAGGCAGAGGTATTATCTGCCATAAGCATTTTACAAGATGTAGTAAAAAAGGCTAAATCATACATGATACTTCATACCTTTGTATGTTTGTTTCACCCAGAGTGGCAAAAGGTCTGCTGTTAAAATGGGAGTTAAGAATATGCTATATGTAAAAAAACTCTTTTTCATTTGTTATTGTAAGGAGAACAAAATGTCTAGATTCTAAATCACACTTTCCCTTTATCTGTTTTCAGTAACAGATAAGGTATAAGAACTCTATATGTGGTAAGTAAAAAGAGCTTATTGACAAGCTAACAATCAATAATTTACAAGTTTCTATAAAACTCCTTAGACCTACATGGGTCAACACTTGCTGCTTATTGAATTAGGCAATTTTCTTATTTCAATTTTTGTGTTTGCTTGATTTTTTTTTTCATTGAAGCATAGACTTGGGTAAGCCATAGTTTGGGGGTGTTGGGGGGGGGGCGGCAGTAACTGGGTGAAACCAGGGAGGCAGACTCAGGCAGACAAATCCAGGGGGAAGGCAGGAGGCTTTGGTCGAGAGGCAGAAACAAAGTCGTGATCCAGAGGCGAGAGGCATCCAATGAGGGTCAGGCAAGACAGGGAAATCCAAGATACAAAAAGTGGTCAAAAAACGTAGTCAGGCAGGAAGGAATGCTGGACATATACTAACTGGTAGGTTTTCGAAAATCTGGCACCGTCTGCCTGTCTGAGGGCTGTATATAACTGCAGAAAAACAGGTGCATGGCATGACTGAGATTGCACTCCAGCGCAGCAGCAGAGCCGATTGCTTGAAGACAGAGCAGGCAGACGGGCCAGAATCATAACAGCTCAGTATTGTGTGTGGCCTCCACGTGCCTGTATGACCTCCCTACAATGCCTGGGCAAGCTCCTGATGAGACGGCGGATGGTCTCCTGAGGGATCTCCTCCCAGACCTGGACTAAAGCATCCACCAACTCCTGGACAGTTTGTGGTGCAACGTGACCTTGATGGATGGAGCGAGACATGATGTCTCAGATTTGCTCAATTGGATTCAGGTCTGGGGAACGGGCGGGCTAGTCCATAGCTTCAATGTCTTCATCTTGCAGGAACTGCTGGCACACTCCAGCCACATGAGGCCACCGTGCGGCCCTTCAAAGAAACGCCATCCCACAGCATTACTGACACACTGCCAAAGCGGTGATGCTGAAGGATGTTGCAGGCAGCAGATCGCTCTCCACGGTGTCTCCAGACTCTGTCACGTCTGTCACGTGTGCTCAGTGTGAACCTGCTTTCATCTGTAGAGCGCAGGACGCCAGTGGCGAATTTGCCAATCCTGGTGTTCTCTGGCAAATGCCAAGCGTCCTGCACGGTGTTGGGCTGTGAGCATAACCCCCATTTGTGGACGTCGGGCCCTCATACCATCCTCATGGAGTCGGTTCCTAACCGTTTGTGCAGACACATGCACATTTGTGGCCTGCTGGAGGTCATTTTGCAGGGCTCTGGCAGTGCTCCTCCTGTTCCTCCGGAGGAGGTAGCGGTCCTGGTGCCGGGTTGTTGCTCTCCTACAGCCTCTTCCACGTCTCCTGGTGTACTGGCCTGTCGCCTGGTAGCACCTCCAGGCTCTGGACACTACGCTGACAGACACAGTAAACCTTCTTGCCACAGCTCGCATTGATGTGCCATCCTGGAGGAGCTGCACTACCTGGGCCACTTGTGTGAGTTGTGGAGTGCTACCACGAGTGTGAAAGCACCACCAACATTCAAAAGTGACCAAAGCATCTGCCAGAAAGCATAGGTACTGAGAAGTGGTCTGTGGTCCCCACCTGCAGAACCACTCCTTTATTGAGTGTGTCTTGCTAATCGCCAAAGATTTCCCCCTGTTGCCTATTCCATTTGCACAACAGCATGTGAAATTGATTGTCAATCAGTGTTGCTTCCTAAGTGGACAGTTTGATTTCACAGAACTTTGATTTACTTGGAGTTATATTGTGTTGTTTAAGTGTTCCCTTTATTTTTTTGAGCAGTGTATAATTGAATCATACAGCTAGCTGAGTGCTTGGTCTGTTTGTGTTGCTGCTAATTGACTTTAGCAATCATACATAACTGAACAGTCTATTTTTGTTTGTATTACTGCTAATTGATTTAGCGGCAGTTCATAGCTGAACAGCTTTGTTAGGTGTTGTGCATTTTGGCCAAAGATGGAGAAAACATCCCAGACTGCAGCTGGAGATGTGAGTCAGGAGGCCTCCACAGGAAGCAATTGGAGCTTTGATTTTATTGTCATCATAGGAGCGTAAAGCTCTTAATGATTATAGCATTGAGCAATGCAAAGCAAGGATTTTAGGAGTTGCTCCAGGTCATTAAGAACCCACCAAAAGACAGACAGGTGGCCGATGTGTTAGGGCAGCTCACTCTTATATATCAGCGAAGGGTCAGGTTGGAAGTTGACCGGTGTGTTAATCTGCAGTTTGTGCTGAATGATACTTTGCAGACAGAGATAAATCCTGTCTCACAGGTTGAAATCTTTGAAGGTGAGACACACCTGCAACACCCTAAAAGAACCTTCCACTCAGAGCTGGAAAACGTAGAAGCTGCTCTCCAGAGATTTCCTTCCCAAGCTTTTGGTTTTCCCCACACATCCACACACAGAGTCCAGAACAGGTATAAGTAGGCAGATTAGATTCAGTGGTGCGGTTTCCCACCCCACTGTAGTAGACACCCATGAACAATACCTGGCGGTGGACTCACTAGAAGTAAATGGTTCAAGTTTTAGGGGTGAGCAGCCTTCACACTTGACCTGCAGTACCCTGCCCTACGATCCCTCACCCCCGCCAAAGCGACAGGAGAGCCGCCTCTGGGACTCAGGTGGTTCATCCCACCCTCAACCGCTGCCCAGGACCCGAGTCCATGGAGCACAGGGCCCACCATTGTACCATGAGCAGCCTCCAGTACCTCCCCCAAGGGTGAAGCGTGATGCCCTGACACACGAGGGATGCAGCAGGAGTGAACCTTCAGATGATGACTCAGATAGGCCAGCACCAATCCCTGAGAGTGGATCGGGCACATGCCAACTTGAGTCTCTTGCCCAAGGCATATACTGTTTTGACCCTAATAATGAGGAATCAAATATTGATGATTATCTTAGGGAAGTCGACCGCTGCCTTTTAGAACTGTGCTGCCCATCAGCACGGTAAAAGTTGAAGCTCATCTGGAAGACAACATCCAGGAGCGTCCATGTTTTCATGGAGAGCCTGCCCTCTAGAGTCCGAGACCATTATTCAAACCTCTGTGAAGCTTTAAGGGAAGAATATTCTGTGTACACGGACCGAGCCTCCACAACACTTGGTGCTTTGGCTATCCAGCAAAAGAAAAGTGAAGCACCCAGAGAGTATTACCAGCTCCTCAGAGCCGCTTACTTCCAAGGAGGTAATGCTCCCACCATAGAGGAGGAACATGCTTTTAAATCATTATTCCTCCACAACCTTCATGAAAGCGTGGGTTACGACGTTACTATGTACTGTTGAACAAAAACCCTCATCATGCAAGAGATCCGTAAATATGCTCAGATGGCGTGGGAAACACGTGCAAGCCCTACTAATGGATCAGAAGGTGTGGCTAGAGTTTTACAGTTGCAAACAGAAGAAGACAGTCTGGTACTATTATGATTATTGATTAATTAATATTTATCAAGAATTATAATATAAAATCATAATTTGAAAAAAAACGATTTCTTAACCAAAAATCATTACTTACGAATAGAAATCAGAGATGTCCTCTGGTGTTGTGATTATGGGCTCAAAGCTCTTTAAGAATTACAATTAGCTATTCATCATTAGTAATTGATAAATTATTAACCAAAACCACAAAATGTCACTGTTTATTCAACCGCTTCACCGAAGGTGGGGGAACTTCGACCTTGTTTTGACAGATAAATCACTTTTGAACGAAATTAACACAAACGCTTCTCTTAATTATATATATGAAGATTTATTGAAGCCAAATAATTCCATTATTCTGGTCCAAAAACCTTTACCTAACTCACAAGCACTATTCTACACAAAGGGGATAAAAATGACTATCTAACAATTATATTAAAAGAAAAATAAATGCGCATTTAGTGTCTATGAAGATTAAACCAGCAGTTTTATGGACAAAATGTGCAATTTGGGTTAAGTGGAAAGAGAAGTCCTGGTGTGCTGATGCCTCGATTGCAGCGATCAGCTGATAAAATGGTAGGACCATGCCCCTTTAGCCTCTAGCAGCTGATTGCCCCAAATCTCGAACAAAGAGTCATAAAACTCTGAGGCGGGAACTTAGTGGAAAACTCCAGCAATAAAACTGGAACAAAAGAATGGTCCGACCACGAGGCCCAGACCGCAGTTGCTTTGAATGAAAAACCTTTAAGACTCCAACTTCTAACTCCTGGCTGATTTGGGATCAGCCGGACAAAACATGAACACGCATGATTCAGCAGTGCTTGCGCAGCAAATCAAAACACAGCTCAGCATAAAATACTTCAATCAGTATTACATGCAACAAGTTAATACCTTAGATTAACTACTGGTGATTTTAAATCACCTTAACTCTGCCTCATCATGCCCAGACTTCTAAATGCACCTATCCGGTTTAATATGAAAAGAATGAAATTACTTTGACCTTGAGTTCTTCTCTTCTCTGGTTGACAATGGATCAGGTCTGAAGAAAAATGAGGGGGAAGGGGGATCACGCGTCCGTAATCACCTCAAGGAAAAAAAAAAAACGGTAAACTTCTCATCCGTCTAGGAGGGGAAAATATGAAGAACCGTTAGTCGACTGAATCAACAAGGAGGAAACTCATCTTCTTGAGAATAAAACCTCTGTGGGTTTTCACCTGCGCCGTCGGTGCGGTGTTCGATCGGCGAATAAATCTTCTGATCTTCTTGTATCAGACAGATTTCCAGCTTTCAAGCTCTTCCGGGAATGGCCTTGTGGAGCAAAAGTTCGCCTGCGAGCTTTTGTCTGTCCAGATTTGCGCCTCTGTTGCGCCGTCCCCTGAGACAAGCGGGAAATGGCAACAAAACTGGGCTGGGCTGCACGGTGGCGCAGTTGGTAGCACTGTTGCCTTGCAGCAAGAAGGTCCTGGGTTCGGTTCCCATCGGGTACTCCGGCTTCCTCCCACAGTCCAAAGACATGCCTGTTAGGTTAATTGCTCGCTCTAAATTGCCCTTAGGTGAATGAATGAGTGTGTGCATGGCTGTTTGTGTGTTGCCCTGCGATGGACTGGCGACCTGTCCAGGGTGTACTCCGCCTCTCGCCCATAGACTGCTGGAGATAGGCACCAGCTTCCCCAGGACCCACTATGGAATAAGCGGTAGAAAATGACTGACTGATGACTTTATTTCCTGCGGGTTTTACAATCCTGGGTGACGTCAGAGAAGCAACGACTGTTGAGCTGCGCATGTCAAAATGTGCGACCAAAATGGATGACTCCAACATCCCCCCTAGGTTCAAAGGGTGTGATTAATCGCAGTCTTTGAAGCTACTGGGTCCATCCATCATAGGAGCTGAGACTCGATGATCCATGATCCGTGAAGAAGCGAAAAAAATAAGAGAAAAAAAAATACTGTCCCTGTGTTCCTCTTAGCAGGAACGGGAGTTCACAGATCAGTTTGCTTCTCAAAGGCCTATGACTGGGCAGGACACGGTTAGCCTGGGCAGGACTAAACTCTGACTAACTCATACCTGTCTATGTCGTTCAATGAGAAAAATGCAAATCAATACATTCACATCATCATCACATTCCTTTGGTTCACCAGCTTTGGTAACCCTGAAACAAAGTGAAACAACAATAAAAAGAAAGAAAAAAAACAAAGTAACCAAATATTGGGGTCATAGCTTAGTCGTCCAATTCCAGTCAGGCACGGGAATCAGCCTGTGGCATTGGCAAAGGTAGCGCTATGAACCAAGGGAAAATAAATCTGAAGTTAATCCTGGTTTGTAACCAACTATGCAGTGTGTTATCTTAAAAACCAACGTTTAACATGGGTTTAGGTTTAAACAAATTAGCTCTTTCAAAAGATGATGGGATTTAATATAACTCCTGTCTCTAAACTTTTTAGATCAGAAAAGGGAGAGGAAAGAAAACATAATAATGGAACTCCACTACTTAGGCTATAAGCCAGGTGTGTTTGTGGAGGTTGCAAGGTGTCTGCTGTGGTGGACTTTAGGATTTTCTCTACTAAATCCAGCAGAACTCGGCAAGTAGGTGTCCATGCCTCGGTGGGGCTGTCTACAGATGAACCAACCTCTCTTTATAAGACTTTGCATGAAATCTCTGGCAGCATGTGTGTCCATAACTTCTGTGAGGGTCTGCAGTGCATGCTGAGTGTTGGAAAAATAGCGTGTAACTTACAGTTTAACACTGTGTCCTGGAAGGTAGTTATAATTTTAACAGTTCCTGTTGGAGAAAGTTGTTAGTAAATAGTGCATGTTAATGTGAGTTTTGAAACATGCACCTCTTTAAACTGGTTCTACGCACTGGTCTCTCCTTTCCCGTACATGGAGACAAGCTCTGTTCTTGGGGAGGAGAGTTCGATGAAGAACTTCATCTGGTTCAGCAAAAGAGCAGCAGCTGGGATGACGGTGTCATTTGGTACTGACAAGCATCCAACCCACTTAATGTAGGTGGATGTCACAGTTAGGAGGAATCTGTTACCTCCTGCCAGTTTTGGAGCTGGTTCGACCTGGTTGGTCTGAAGGTGGAACCAAAGTAATGTAACCCCCTTCGCTGAAGCGGAGGTTGACTGATGGCTGGGATGGCTGAAACTGGCATCAGGTTTAGCATCCTTGGATGTAGACCTGAGTGTCATAAGACATTGGAGGCCAGTACGCCATTGGAGGGTGTGGAGTGTGGCTTTGTAGCTCCTATGGCCCCCTACAGGAGAGTAATGGGCGTAGGCTAATGTGAGCCCCCTTTGGTCTGTTGGAACAATGCTGAAAGCATGGGAGAGCTGTTTTATGCCAATCTGCACACTGGAGGTGCACACTCTGGCTGTTTTAAGGAGAGGGTGGAGCCCGTCTGCTAAGAGGAGTGTGTGGCTGTGTTGTGCCTCAGTTAAAAGGGGATCTTCTTGGCACACGCGGTCATACAGCTCTCTACCAGTTGATAAGTTCTCTAGCCAGAATGTTAGAAGCACTTCTGGTATGAACATGATTTCCAGTTGTACATCTTCCACCACTTTGGGGTTGTAAGTTTTCACACCTGGGTTCTTTAAAGAGCAAAGAAACGATGCATGACTGTGGGGAGGAGTTTTCTGGGTTGCTGGGTGCAGCTGTGTCCCAGAGGTGCCCATGTCTGGCACCGACAAGGGGCTGAGAGGTTCTTTGGGCTCCTCTAAGCTGGCAACCTGGTTTGTCACCAAGGATGGTTTGCTGCTTGTACCCAGTGGTTTTTGCACCTCCGCCTGGACACAGAGTTGGTCATGGTGGCAGTCAATGAGCAGGGCCAGCCTGTCCAGCAGGTCCTAGCAACCAAGAAAAGGCTCTGTGTTCAATGTGCATATATAGATGGGGTGCAACAGAGTCATGTCTTTGAGTGTGATGTCCAGCTCCACCAAACTAGTGATGCACGATCGGTCTTGGGTGTGGCTGGTGATGCTTACATCACAAGCTTCAGCCTGAAATAGTTTAATGAGGCAGAGCATGGCTGTACACACCCCCTTAAACAAGACTGAGCACATAAGGCTGATCTCTGATTTTGTTTTAAAATGGAAACTCAGTTTGACATGTCCTATACTGGTGAGAAAGTATCGGTGACGTGTATGTTCATTTTGGTTCAGTTTACCTAAGAACCTTGGAAAAATGGTGGTTCTCCTGGAGAGGTCCAAAGGGGTTCTTGGAGTTTACCAGGTTTGTCTCTCCATCTGATCAGGTAGACTCTGATGGCTTTGGAGACTGGGTCCACACCTAGTCGTCCTGAAGGTTGTTTTGGATCCGTTTTCACCGGATGGTCAGCTGCCTCTAATGATGGTGGAGGTTGGGCACATGCCTGGCGCACTGCTTCTGTCAGAATCTTGGGGAAGACATCCTCCATCTCTCTCCTCAGGTTCCATCCTGCATTTTGACTCCAACCTTTACCATCAGGCTTACCTTTGGGCCTCACGTGATGGTCAGGTCGTCTGTTTGA
Organism: Crenichthys baileyi; assembly: GCA_036173005.1. Lineage (NCBI taxonomy): Eukaryota > Metazoa > Chordata > Actinopteri > Cyprinodontiformes > Goodeidae > Crenichthys > Crenichthys baileyi. The sequence goes on from JAHHUM010000941.1 coordinate 235,764, forward strand.
TCGGAAGAGGTCCGGCAACCTAGACTGTGGTTGGTACTCAGTATGGTATACTGATGGACTGTGCAAGTCAAGCCCCTCTTCTCTCTTCTTGGTTATGAGGGTGAGCTCCAGTACCCATTATTAACCTTAACAGGAGAAAGTCGGTTCAGAAAATGTAGGCTAGTCTGAGTGTGCCACTAATACGGTGGACATGCCTTACTTATAGTGACATTACTTTTTACATTATAGGAAGTGTATGTTAACACTAGGCATGTTCAAACACAGACTAATTTAATGTGTGTTATGTTAATGGATTTCCCAAAGATATGCTTGAAATCCACTCCAATGCTCAGGTGAAATTCCACAGCCTAACAGCTTCTGTGAAATTTGATTATACAGATGAGATGCTGTCTCAGCAAAGCAGATATTAATTGAACACACATTGTGGGCACACCATACAGAAGACATGATTATCATGTTACTCCAGAGGGTGAGAGCAGACAAAATGTTAAAATCCATCAATCTAGTGTTTATTTGTAAATTCATCAATCAATCATTTCTTCATTTGTCTGTTTATTCCTTCCTTTCCATCTCTAGTTTTTGCAGATTCTATACTAAAAATAATCACAGTGCAAACATCTGCTATACATCAATAATGTTCTTGTATTTATAATTATCTGAAGAAGTTTGGGATTCTAGAAATTTGAATCTGGAATTTTAAGATGAAATCTGTAGAAACTCTGCAGTGCACGTTTGATACAGGAAATGTTACATTCCAGATTGGACTAAATTCAACTGATCCTATTGTTGGTATACATTCTGTAATTTGACTTATTTTCAACTTGGCCTTTTTTTAAACCTGTCTAAGTCTTCTTGCAAAACTTTATCAAAACATATACACAATATTTTGCAATCGTAACATCTCTGGGATTTCTCTAAAATCTAAAGTTTTTCCACCAGGTTTAATATTGCCTGTATCCTGTCTGTCATGTAAGACAGGATTATGAAGCCTGTGAAAAAGTTTTTCAGTAAGTACTCTCTCACATGATTTACTAAAAACACATTAAAACATGTTACCAAAAATCATTCAAAACAGTGAAGTGAATACTTTATTGTGCCCAAGGGGCCATTCATATGCAGCAGAGTCCACAAAGTCTATGCACAGCCATAAATACATACAGAACCAAAATAAATAAAACAGAGTCATTCCCAAGATTATATCAGGACTGCAGGCAGCACAATTCATCTAGTATAATTTTAAAACCCAACAGCTAAAGGAATGAAAGATCTCAGGTACCGGTTCGATCTTGCCGCTTGGGCATAAGTAAACCTCCTACTTGATGGTAGAACCCTGGACTCAGTGTGCAAAGGGTGCTTAGGGTCTTCAAGGATTGATGTTGCCCTCTTGGTGACTCTAACATGCTAACGTTAGCCAGCACATCATCAAACTGCTCAACATGAAAACATCAGCAGTGTTTACTGAAAGCTGTGGCTGCTTGTGTCAAGCCAGTAAATTTTGCAAAACAAAAACTTAAGCTATGCTTTGTTTAGGTGATGCATTGTCAGACAGAACATTAAAGTAGCTTTCTTGACTTTGTTAACCTCATCTTGGAGTAGCATATAAATTCTGACCTGCAGAAAAATGCGGTTGGGACTATTTATGTTTTACTGTTAAAAAAACAGGAGAGGCTGCAGTGTTGGAATGGAAGTCGATAAGTCATGTTACATTAGTGTCAAGGGACAAAAAAAAAATTCATTGGAGCAACTCTAATACATCCATTCAAACATCACATTTTTATATATACACAGCTCTAAGTAACAAAAAAAGACAAAAAAAAAAAAAAACATAGACAGACCTTTATCAAAAACTTGACTATTTGGTGCATAATAACTTAAACACAAGAGGTCCACTTGCAATGTTTACACATTCTATAAGCAATGAAAGTGCAAATGACGGAGAACAAACAAGCCTAGAATAAACCTTCTGGGGGGATGTTTCAATAATTTCACATCAGGAAAGCTTAAAGTATAATGAAAACAATGTTGGTGATATTACTAAATAGACAAAATTTGAAAAGTGTACAATTAGAAAGCAAAAACTCCACCAAAAATATGGGTGTGACTGAGCTATCCTTCATGGAAGAAAGAGTTGTGTTTTTTTTTTTTTTTGCTGCATCATTACACTTGCATTCAATGGCAAGACTTTTTGTCCTTGTAAATACCCATAGGTGTGATTATTCAACACTGTCAAAGAAGATGCCTTAGGCATAGGTAAATAACTCAATAGATTTCCCACGATATATAAAAAGATTATCAATATGCCACTGAAGCTGGCAGCCATATAATTCTTAAGCTGCCTCTGAAAATCATAATATTTAAATTTCTTCTCAGTAATAAAACCATTTTACCACATGAAGACCATAAGATAATAATATGATCATCCACCTCTCTCTGTTTCTCTAGTGGCAGAGATCAGTTCAAAGCAGAACCCTAAACATTTGTGACTGTGAGAAAAAAAAACAGTGTGTGTGTTTGACATCTGCACTCAAAGCACCTACATGGAAAAGGCTGCTCTGAGATACCTACTGAATAGCACACACTTCCCTTTTTACTTTCCATTTTATAATCTCCTTGTTTTCGTAATTGGTGCTAATAGGTTATTTTCCCTTCTTGTTTCCTTGTGGTTCTCTTGTCCTCTTTTCCTGCATTTCATCTCCTTAGCCAATTTCCAGTACTCTAACTCCCACTTTGCTCATGTTTTTTTCTTTTTTTTTGTGCCAATTAAAGATTACTAAATCACTATAATCATGAAATGAGAACTGCGTGCTTCTGCTCTCTGAAAATGAGACATCTGTCACAGAAAAACCTGTAGAAAATGTGATACAGAAGCTGAAAAAGGGGAAGGAAAGCCACAAAAAGAGTTGAATCCAGGGAGTTTTTTAGGGTCTTAAAACATTAGGGCCTGTACCCCAGACCCCTCCTTCCTTCGCTCTTTAAGAAATACTCTTTACAGTCTATATATAAGCATTTTCCCCACTATGTTTATTTCTGGGTTTGTCTGGGTTTTTTCTTCAGCCGTTTGGGAACCAGGGAGGCCCAGAGCTTAAAGGGTTGTTCCTACACTCATACAATCTGGGGTTATAGTACGCAACTAACATTTGCTTTGGTATAGTACTGGTGCTCCCCAGGGGTGTGTTCTATCCCCACTCCTCTTCTCCCTGTACACAAATGACTGCACCTCAGCGGACTTGTCCGTGAAACTCCTGAAGTTTGCAGATGACACCACTGTCATTGGACTGATCCAGGATGGTGATGAGTCTGCATACAGACAGGAGGTGGATCGGCTGGTACACTGGTGTAGTCAGAACTGCCTGGAACTAAACCCACTCAAGACTGTGGAGATGGTAGTGGACTTTCGGAAAACACCACCTCCATACACCCCCCTCACCATCCTCAACAACACCGTGTCGGCTGTGGATCACTTCAGGTTCTTAGGAACCACCATCTCTGAGGACCTGAGATGGTCTTCACACATAGACACTGTTCGGAAGAAGGCCCAGCAGAGACTGTACTTCCTGAGGCAACTCAAGAAGTACAACCTTCCACAGGAGCTGCTGGTCATCTTCTACACTGCCATCATTCAGTCTGTCCTGTCTTCATCCATCTCCGTGTGGTTCGGTTCATCCACAAAACAGGACAGGTCCAGACTGCAACGAACAATCAGGACTGCAGAGGGAATCATCAGGGCTGACCTTCCCTCCATCCAAGACTTATACAGGTCTAGGGTCAGGAAAAGAGCTGCTAAAATCTCTGCAGACCCCACACACCCTGCACATAAACTGTTTAGAGTTCTGCCTTCAGGCCGACGCTATAGAGCGCTGTTCACAAAAACCAGCCGCCACAGAGACAGTTTCTTCCCCCAGGCTGTTTCTCTGTTGAACATTCAATAAAATACAAAACAACAGTATACAGATGTTGCAAATGCACCTTTTTATTTATATATGTGTATATTTGTACATTGTAAATATGTATATTCTGTAGTGCAAAAACAAAAACCAAAGAGCAAAGTGTACCGGAGTCAAATTCCTTGTTTGTATGTACAAACTTGGCAATAAAGCTGATTCTGATTCTGAGTATAAGCGCAGCCCTTCAAAGCTATCGCTAGCGGATTGAAGGCGAAGCAGGATGTGATCTATGCCCACAAACATAAAGCATCTGCTCGCAGAACAACTTTAGACTCAGCCTTTGCACTCAGAGATGCCCTGCACAATTGAACAACAGAGTTGAAATAATCCCTGGGCAAGGCACAGACTGAGATGACATACCTGCTGTTTTGAACAGTGACAACGAAGGTTAGAAACTGTTATGGTCCAACAATGAGCAAAGCAGGTCAACATCTCCGGAGGATCATAGAAATAATAGAAAAGAAAATAAATCAGCAGCTGGATCATGCGTAATGATGCAGCGTAAAAAAAACCAAAAAAAAAACAGACTGCTGTGGTAGTTAAGGAATAACCTCTGACCACAGGGAAGCATGATTAAATTCAGCCATAGTGACAAAGAACAACAGAGGTCACAAACATGGGCTGAAAAATTATTTCATCCTGAGCGTTGTGGTGCAGCCCTGGACACCACGTGACATGAGACAGCGCGCACGAGACAGAGGAGATGAGACGTTTCCTACTCCTCAGAGTTATGAGAAGGATAGAAAAAGCCAATTATAACCCAGCCTCTCTAAGTGCTCACATTCAGCAGCCAGTCCCAGGAACACTGAGCTGTCTGTGATTAACTCCTGATTGGTGGTCACTCCTGGAGCGACGCATTCTCCCTTCACCCACAACAGCTGCCACGGGCGGCCTGAAACTAGCTACTGTATGTTCGGGAACCACAGTTCACCTGTGCACTTTGAAAATAAATGACAGCTGTTTCTCCCAAACCAATCCTGGAGCCGCGGGATCAGTGGAACTGGAGGAAAAGCATAAATAAGCATCTTTGGCCAGAGACTGTGAGCAACGGCATCCACTCCTAAAGGTGAATCTTCTCGTGGGCTCAGTGAGAACCACTGCATGTTCTCCTGTGTATCAAACAGATCCACTGCTGCGCTGCCGATCCTGCTCTAGGTCTGAGAGATCAAGTCGGGATAGAGGCTCTAGTCCGTTTGTTGAGGACCGCTCCTCTGTTCAGGATGCCAGGAATGTAATCTGCTCAGATGGAGAGCAGATTCGGGTGCGCCCAGCACTTCAAAAAATAATATACAAAATTAATATACAAAATTAAACACACAAAAATAATATAAATAAATAAATCAACAAGGATTAGTAATATGTACACTTGTGATGCATATTTACCACGATTAATCAACCGAGAATAAATTCAGCTTGCCTCTGACTTTTAATAGTCTCATTTTGATCCGGAACTATTGAGAAAATATTCGGGGCTTTAGCCCTGGAAGCCCAGGTCTAATGACATGCCTGCTTGAATCAGTAGGTGACAAACACATACAAACTTTAAAGAATAGGCAAGAATAAAAAAAACTGTAATGAATATAGGAACCACAAACGAAAAAGAAACAAAAAACAAAACAAAACTGGGAAACCAATGTATAAGGCATATTTTTGTCAGTATTTTGTCAAACACATCGGGATGAGCTGTGTTTGACGTAAAACTTCATTAGCTACAATCATGAGTTTTTAAAAGGTCTGGTTATAGATAAAGTGTGAGTACATGTAACCGGGACAGAGATGGCTGCTGAAAGGCTGACAAAAGTGATAAAAAAAACATGAATGACTAGATTTCAGTGTCTAGTTGTAAATCACAGTGAGGACAGCCTGTTAATGGATGGTTCAAACATAAAACAGTCACAGATATACAGATATACAAGTAAAAGCATAAATGGGTTGTAGTTGTCATTCAGCAGTTTTTCTGGCCTTGGTAAAATATTGATAGAAACATCTTGCAGTTGGGTCTTTAAAGTTTTCCAAGGTCTGCTTGTTTGCTCCAGCATGTCAAACAATTTCTAGATGTTCACATTCCTTTTACACGCCTTGGTGGATTGAAACACAGTGATATTTATACTGTTTATGTATCACTTTTTACAATGCTGTAATGGCATTTTGTGTGCCGTTGATTTAATCTTTTATATGCTATCGCAGTAAAAAAATTATTAGATTATGGGTAGTTATGGCCACAGATATTTTGACAGCAAGGCTGAATGATACATGACAAGATAAACAGCTCAAACCTTTGTTCAATTTTTTTTAAATAGTTATAAGTTTTGGGTCACTATAACAACATTCCATTTTTAATACAAAGGGCATTAATACAGCTTTAGCCCAACATTTACAGCTTCAACTCTTTGGAAAGGCTGTGTACTAGTGTTTTTATTGAGGGGGAACATTCGTTATTTCCTCCACAGGAGCATTTTTGCATGAAGACACCAATGTTGGACGAAAATCCCTGCCTCACAGTCTCCCCTTTAATTCCTTTAATTAATGTGCTCTGTTGGGTTGATGTTAGGACTCTGTGCAGGGCATTTGAGTTCCTAATACATCAAACATGCTTATTTATGCTTTCTCCACTGGTGTACAGTCCTGTTGGAACTGAAACTGCCCTCACAAAGCTTAAAATGGTATTCTGAAGCACCAATAGGTCCTTTCATCTGAACTAAGAGATGAGCCCATCTCCTGAAAAGCATCCCCCATGCTATAACCTTCTCTGCACCAAACTTTACAGTTGACACAATGCAGTCAGGAGATGGGTAGCCATTCTGGCAACTGTAACCCAGGCTTATCCATTGGATTTTAAGACAGAGATTTTATGACAGAGAGGCATGATTAATTACTCCAGAGAACACCTTTCTGCTGCTCTAGAGTCCAGAGTCAGTGTGCTTTACACCACTGTATCAAACTCTTTGCATTGAACTTGCTGATAAAGGGATTTTCTCACCTGTGGTTTGTTAACTCGTAATTTTTTAGATTTGTTTGGTTTCTTTTCACACAGAGAACACTACAAGCAAACCAAAACCTGGCACTACAAACCACGTGAGACATTACGTGTTTATTGGTGAGGTGTGTCCAGGGCAGGAGTACCAAGTGTAAAATCAGGAATCAGACGTTGGGTTCCGAGCTAGTTGAAAACAGAGAATTTAATCATATCATTAGTTTGTTTCTTGGTACTTTTTCATACAAAATTGTCTGAGGTATTCCGAAAGAGTTTGATAAGATGACTTGAAAGTTGAATAGGGCTTCAAGCTTTACAAAAATGATGCACCACTATTATTTATTAGTTAGTTTACTGCACTGTACCCCATAATGCACTGCAAACCTGGCTACTGGAAGACGTTTGGTTTAAGCATGCAGCGTTTACCTGGGAGCTGTGTCGGATCACATTTACACCGTAAACGAACTGCTTTGGAGTTGATTTGGAAGACCACCAAGACCAAACTGTCTTGGTACAGTTGTTTTGGTCCACACTATAGAGCAATTGCTGTGTTCACGTCTGCAGAAACAAACTGCACCAAAGGGGGACACAAACCAAACCAAAATCCAGTGTGAAAACACCCTTAAACTTTGGATGCAGCTGTTTGCACTTGGAAACTGAACCCATGAAACTATGCATTGGAGCTAATCTGAAGTCCACATGAAGCTTGGAGCTCTGTAGCTATTAATTTGGCAGAAAGGTGGGAATCTCTGCGCCCTGTTCTGACATCCTCACCATCCACTCTGAAATATACCGATCCCCTAGAAGTGACCAGTTCCCCTACAGATATTTGCAGAAGCAGTCTGCATGACTAAGTACTGGATTTAATACACTTGAATATGTGCATGTTCAGAGAAAACACGCAGTTGGAATGACAGGGGCCATAACCATAAGGGGAACTAAGAAAGACAAAAAAATAAGTAAGCAGACAAATGTGCAAATGAATACCCATAAAGATTTGTAGCTTTCTTAGGTTAACGTTTTGTTGTATTAAAGGCTGTAGCTGTCACACTTTTCACATCAAAGAAAGGTTCAATCTCATTCAGCAACATCGTAGATGTAATAAATGATTGAAAAAAAAAAAAAAATCTTCGGTACAGTATCCTGAATAGTTGGTTTGGGATTTTAAAACAGACTTTTATGAAAAATACACAAGCAATATGAGTGTTAAAAATATACAGATGCAATATCAAGAAGTTTAAAGAGTATAATGAGCTCTGCGTTCATACATTCATAAAAAATGAGAAGGATATATTTTTCAAAGTAGGCATTTTATTGAATAAGTTAGTTTCTAATTTTTTGGCATTGATTGTTTGAGACACGGTGCTGTTATGATCTTGATTTCCTGACTGGAAACCTAACTTGGTCCAGGACAGGTTAAGTTTTCAGCATTTCCATGATGATGAACCCTGTAAGGAGTTCTCCTGAAGTTGCCTCAATAAACAACTAATTCTGCTTTTTAGTATGGACCCCGGGTCAGTTTGACAACCACAGCAAAACTATTAAACTGTTATCACAGAAACTATTAAAACCAATAAATATTTGCATATTTTTTTCAGGTTTGGTGCAGCTTATATTACAGACATCTGGTTCTGTCTGAAGAAACTCTGCATTATTAAATTTTCTCCACTTTCGAAAAAAATGGTATTCTATTCTGATTTCTTTGTTAATAAGATTAAAATCTGGCCCTTCAACAGTTGAGACAAAATGTTTGTTAGAATTAGAACGTTAAAGATATAAGCATTTACATTATCTTTTGCAGTCTGTGTTGTTTTAGGCAGTGTTGTTCGGTTTACCACCACTCAGTACCATTTGCCCTTTTCTGTGGCGAAACACAATTGTTACTGACAGTGAATTGATACAATGCTCTTTGTATATTTCTACTAACATTTGTAATGGTCCTTAATGTTGACGCATTTGGTCCCGAAGTCAGTGGAGCAGAACTAATGTTCGGTGCAGACTTCTTTGAGTGTCACACAAGAAAGTAAAGGGTGTGCTTACAGCGGGTTTGCTGCATCTTACTGTCACCTTCAGATTGGGTTTAAGTTTATAAAGGACTCGCGTCGAAATATTATGATGAAGCCTTGTGTTAAATCAAGTTTTGAACTTTTTGTTTATAAGTGTGAAGTGCATCTGTGAAGAGGATCGTATTTCTCCCGTTTGGTTACAGCAGGCAATGAGGTGCGTTCAAGGTCTCTAGGTGTTTTATTTTGAGTTCCATGTAAACGTGATAACCCGTGCATGGCATTTTCTACTTGTAAATGTTATATATGCTGGGTTTATATCAGTCACAATGTAATTTAACGTGTGTCATGATTTGATATGTACTAAATATGTAAGAAAGTATTTGTTGGTTAGTGTTTAGGAACTGTGATGTTTCTAAATATAATTTTTATTTCATTAGTTCTCACGATGGCAGCGCTGAGTGATTCTGTTGGTGAGCTTGGAATAAACCATCTGTACATAAAGAACTTGTCCTTGTGGTGACTGACGGGAGTAACAAAAATATAAAATGAAAGGAAAGTTAACTAAAACTAGGTTTATTGCCAATTTTATGTAGACATCCATCTTGTGTATGTGAGTGGAAGATGGATGTTTTAGTACTATCTGAGGAATAGTGAAGGGTCATTATGAAGGTGTTTTATCACCATAATATATGCTCCAAATTGGAAAGGCCTATGATAAAAATATACTTTTACTTCTGAGGAAAGAGAACAACAGCTGTTACATATTTAAATGTGAGAAATCCTTAGTAGTGGACTTGTGTTTTTCAGTCTATGTGTGGTTAGGAGAACAGTGTATCAGAGTATTGTAACATCCCACAACACAATAAGCACTGATGCAGTGTCCTGGCTGTCACAATACCTCATTATCCAATGTAGAGACAGGAGGAAGACAGGGATAAGATACAGCAGAGGGACAAGAATGGGTGGGCGGGCTGGAACAGAGCATGATGACAAAAGAAAAAGATTTACAAGCTGAAAGAAAAAAAAAAAGACCTGGAGTGTGACCAAGCAAGAAAGAGAAATAAATAAGATCAAAGATGATTCAAGAGAGCCTTTTCTAAATGTCCTCTCACTCAAATATCTGAAAGACCACGTCTGTGCCCATTTGTGCGTTAGAAGTGTGTTTCAGATCACAGCAGTGTAGACTTCCCAGATCGGAGGTCCCAAATTGCCAGGGCAACTGCTGTGCGTTAGCACCTGTGTACCTACTGTATGTGGATGAACATTCGAGCCACTTTGCAACCTAGTTTTCCCAACCTTAAGAGAAATCCTGACTATATATAAAACGCACAGAGACTGAAAATGACACTGACAATACTTTTGAGTGAGTGATAATACCATCAGTTGAAATGACAAAATCACATTGACACTTCTCATTTGTTCCTTTGTCACGTTCTTATAGAATCTCACATTACCTTATTTTAGATTATAGTCCTGTGATAATGGTGCAACCACAAACCGATCCCAGATCCCATTTGTTATTCAGATTGTACAAGTCAATTTGGCAACCTGAAGGGGCTAAGTGTCCTTTAAAAACATTTATCCTTTGTGGAACCAGTGGGGCAAGAGGTGCACTGATGTGAGGACAAATGAAATTTGTATTTGATGCTGGCTGTAAAAATGCATTTAATGTTTGCAATTTAAGCAAAGGGGTCAGAATCCTCCTATCAACTGTAAAACTCAGAAATTAGACAGTCACTAGGACAGGGGTGTCAAACTCCAGTCCTCAGGGGTCACTGTCCTGCAACTTTTTGGTGAGTCTTAAGTCCAATGCACTGAAATGAAATGACTTAATTACCTCATCATGCACTCAAGTTCCACAGAGTTCTGCTAATGACAAAATTAATCAGATTCAGTTGTGTTGACAGAGAGACACATCTAAAAGTTGCAGGGCGTCTGTCCTCGAAGACTGGAGTTTGACACTTGTACACCACAGGGTTGTCAAGTAATGCTGCTCCTGTTCCAACCTGAACTTGTGCTGCTGATGTACACTGCTCAAAAAAATAAAGGGAACACTTAAACGACACAATATAAATCCCAAGTAAATCAAACTTCTGTGAAATCAAACTGTCCACTTAGGAAGCAACACTGATTAACAATCAATTTCACATGCTGTTGTGCAAATGGAATAGACAACAGGGGGAAATCTTTGGCGATTAGCAAGACACACTCAATAAAGGAGTGGTTCTGCAGGTGGGGACCACAGACCACTTCTCAGTACCTATGCTTTCTGGCTGATGTTTTGGTCTCTTTTGAATGTTGGTGGTGCTTTCACACTCGTGGTAGCGTGAGACAGACTCTACAGCTCACACAAATGGCTCAGGTAGTGCAGCTCATCCAGGATGGCACATCAATGTGAGCTGTGGCAAGAAGGTTTGCTCTGTCTGTCAGCGTAGTGTCCAGAGCCTGGGGGCGCTACCAGGAGACAGGCCAGTACACCAGGAGACGTGGAGGAGGCCGTAGGAGGGCAACAACCCAGCAGCAGGATCATTACCTCTGCCTTTGTGCAAGGGTGAACAGGATGAGCACTGCCAGAGCCCTGCAAAATGACCTCCAGCAGGCCACAAATGTGCATGTGTCTGCACAAACGGTTAGGAACCGACTCCATGAGGATGGTATGAGGGCCCGACGTCCACAAATGGGGGTTGTGCTCACAGCCCAACACTGTGCAGGACGATTGGCATTTGCCAGAGAACACCAGGATTGGCAAATTCGCCACTGGCGCCCTGTGCTCTTCATAGATGAAAGCAGGTTCACACTGAGCACATGTGACAGACGTGACAGAGTCTGGAGACACCGTGGAGAGCGATCTGCTGCCTGCAACATCCTTCAGCATGACCGGTTTGGCAGTGGGTCAGTAATGGAATGGGGTGGCATTTCTTTGGAGGGCCGCACTGCTCTCCATGTGCTCGCCAGAGGTAGCCTGACTGCCATTAGGTACCGAGATGAGATCCTCAGACCCCTTGTGAGACCATATGCTGGTGCGGTTGGCCCTGGGTTCCTCCTAAAGCAGGACAATGCTAGACCTCATGTGGCTGGAGTGTGTCAGCAGTTCCTGCAAGATGAAGACATTGAAGCTATGGACTGGCCCGCCCGTTCCCCAGACCTGAATCCGATTGAGCACATCTGGGACATCATGTCTCGCTCCATCCACCAACGTCAGGTTGCACCACAGACTGTCCAGGAGTTGGCGGATGCTTTAGTCCAGGTCTGGGAGGAGATCCCTCAGGAGAACATCCGCCGTCTCATCAGGAGCATTCCCAGGTGTTGTTATGGAGGTCATACAGACACGTGGAGGCCACGCACAATACTGAGCCTCATTTTGACTTGTTTTAAGGACATTACATCAAAGTTAGATCAGCCTGTTGCGTGTTTTTCCACTTTAACTTTGTGTGTGACTCCAAATCCAGGCCTCCATTGGTTAATAAATTTGATTTCCATTGATGATTTTTGTGTGATTTTGTTGTCAGCACATTCAACTTTGTACAGAACAAAGTATTCAATGAGAATATTTCATTCATTCAGATCTAGGATGTGTTATTTGAGTGTTCCCTTTATTTTTTTGAGCAGTGTATTTTTGTTATGCACCGCTACATCACCCTTGCTCTGTACAGTCGGGAAAGAATTTACAACATAAGAAAGAAAATGCTGTACAGTTATTATTAATAGCATACTCAGATTAACACTAGAACACGTTGACAGAGCGCCAGATCCAAGATCCCCAGACCGTATTCCTCTGCTTGCTGGACGCCAAAATGCTCATCCATGTTCAGGGCTGCACTGTGGCCCGCAGAGTTTTAGGAGATGATTCCTCCTGGGACATGAGTGTGGATGAGCTGATAGCGTTTTTAGTAATTCTTGTTCGCGGAGTGAAAGGGGGCGTAACATGGAGCCGTCCAGCTTTTGGTCAGATTAGTAGCGATTTTTAAAAAATTTTACCCGCTACTCTGTGTTGTTTTTCAATACTATTTATAAATAATAATAAAACATAGTAGGTTTTGATCAAATACTATGATCAATCCTTGTCAAAACCATAATTTTATAACGTTTTTTGATTGCATCAAGTCTTCTGCCTGTGGAGTTGAAAGGAGAGGCGCTAACATATATGATTAAAAGTTACCCTCGACATGATAAAGTTCTGAATAAACTCGGTCTCTGTAAAGTTGTTAACATCGCTGCTTCACCGTTGCTGGCAGTGTCTCTGCATCCAAACAGTTTGTTGTGCTGAATTGGCAGTCAGATCTCCCTAAAATGGACCAATAAAGAGTTTCACTCTCCTTTTATTCGTGTGTTTCCCACACAGCAACAGCTGACAATAAATGGCTGCTGTTGTGCACTTAAACCATAACACCTATTTCTCTGTGTTTACTGTTGTGCTGCGCTTGATGAGGCTCGTATTGTTCTTATGCGCATGCGGGTCAGTTCGGAGCCAGAACATTTTCAAAGTGATGGGAACAATCACAAAAACAAATCATATTTCTAAAAAAATTGGATTTGACCATTAAGACCTGCAGTCTGAAGGTAGCCTAAAGGAGCTTTTCAGATCTACAGCAGCTTCATGAATGGGGTAGGAAACATTGCGCAACAGTGATGTTATTTTTCCTCCTGTCTGCCTCCACCTGCGCTGGGTTGAGGGGTAATCTTACAACACAGCTGGTCTTTCTGATGAGCTTATCTAACCGCTTCCTTTTAGCTGTAGTTAAGCTGCTGCTCAAAAATACTACACCACAGAACACGGCTGATGCCACCACAGGGTGAAAAAAGGTCTTCAGGAGCGCCCCCTCCACTCTCAGCATCCTTAGCAGGTAGAGCCTGCTCTGAAACCTTCTGTAAAGAGCATTAGTGTTGGGACCCCAGTCCAGTTTGTTGTTGAGGTGAATACTTAGGTACTTATAAGGGTACACTATCTCAGTGTCAGTTCCCTGGATGTTCACCGGTGTCGGCTTGGTGGGTCCGCACCTGCAGTAAATCACCACCAGCTCCTTGGTTTTCCCCATGTTGATCAGGAGATGGGTTTGGTGGCACCAGTACACAAAGTCTTATGTCAACTGTCTGTACTTTGAGTTGTTCTCACTTGTAATGAGACTATGGTAGAGTCATCAGAGAACTTTTGCAGATGGCAGCCTGGGGAGTTATTAAAGAAGTCTGCAGTGTATAGGGTGAACAAGAATGGTGTCAGCCCATACTGTAGACCAGCCTGTCAGACACAGCCCCGTGTCCTCAAATACTGTGAGCAACCAGTTAGATGGTGCAGTATGCACTGGGATACTGGACTCCAGCTTGTCCCTCAGAAGTCCAGGCTTGATGGTATTAAAAGCAATGCAGAAATCAAATAACATTATCTTCACAGTGCTTACAGGCTTCTCCAGTAGGGTCAGAGCTTGGTGAAGGAGGTAGATGATGGCATCATTCACATCGATGTCACTGCCAGCGGATCCAACTAAGACCTCACCAGACGAAGATAGTGAGGACCAACCTCTCGAGTGTCTTCATCAGATGCGGGGTCAGTGCTACCAGTCTGTTGCTGCTGACGTCCTTCTGAGGTGTGGTTTTCTGCACACAGAAGGCCTTCCACAGGTGTGGTACTTTCCCTAGCTTTAGGCTCATATTGAACATGTATCCCACGATGCCACACAGTTGATCTGCTCAACACTGCCACCCTGACCTGTGGCCTTTCACAACTTGGTCTTTCGCAGCTTGTTCCTTACCTGAAGTGTTGAAAAGGACAGAATAGGGGTGGGGGAGGGGGAGAACAATATTTTCTTAGGTTGCATGGTGGGAAAATGTTTAGCACTGTTGCCGTGCTGCAAGAAATTCCCAGAGTGAAATCCTAGCCTGGACTCTTTATGAACAAAATTTGTACGTTCTCCCCATACATATGCATGGCTTCTCTCTGAGTACTCAGGGTGCCTTCCATAGTCCAAAAGGTCTCTCTGAATTGCTTGTAAGTATGACTGTGTGTGTGTGCATGATTGTTTGTCCTGTGTGTCTCTGTGTTGTGCTTTGACAGTTTGGTGACATTTCTAGGGTGTAACCCACCTCTCGCCCGATGACGGCTGTAGATGGATGATGATTTTTTTCCTACTGTATAAATAAATATACTTTAGGATTGTGTTAGTACAAAAATAAATATATTTTATTTTTGGGCTTTGGACACATCTTTACAAGGGGTATCAACAAATGTGGCTAGCACTGTACTTGAGCCGAACAACAAAATCGGAATAGATGGAAAGAGTTTGCTCATTTGTCCCATTGTTGCACAGAAAAATTTGATTTTACCTGAGGAAGAGTCTTGTGCTGTTATTAAAATCTTAGGGTAAGGTTATTGCATTTCACATTACTGGGCATTGCTTTGTCATCTTTGTCATAGAAATTTAAAAATTCTACTACTTCCTTTAAGCAACGCTGTGACTTGTTAGTTTCTTACTCTTAGACATGGCGATCAATGATTAATTCTTGAGTTTTCTCAGTGGTACACAGGTTGTGGGAATCTCATAGTTTATGTTTCAAAGCACCTAATTAATCTCATTCACCTTGTTTTTTTTCAACAATTTCTCTAATGCAATGCTTCTCCATGAGGATGTAAACAGGCAGCTGCACAATTCCCACAGAGGTGACATTTGGCACTATGTGAAAGCAAACAAGCTTTCCAGTCATGTGTGGAAGGACTCGTGGGAGAGTTTGGATGTGCTTTTGGGGGAGAATGGGTAGTTTGCCATCTGATGAGAAAGGTTAAATAAAATAAATCTAAAGTTCGTATGATGAAAATGTTCTTTATTAGCTCACTTATTAAGAAAGGCTTAATGCAGTTCCTCTTGCGTTCATTGGAACTCTCCCATGATCACCCCCTCTGACGGCAACCATCCACATTCATTACTTGTGAAATCTCTGGACCAATCTAGCACTTTCTTGCAGCCCCCCTACACACACTCACACACACACACATGCAGGCTTTCTATTTCCTCACTATTACCATCCTTCTGCAATTGGCTGTTGCTAAGCTACAGGCCCCCATCAAGTTTTTCTTTTGTAGCCAATATAAGCCTTTCCTTCACCTGTGCTTTTGACTGATGGTAAATTCTGTGGGAGCACTTTGTTGTGGCTTCAGTCTCATCTCTACTTACACTTTTAGACTGTCCCAAGTTCAGAAGCTTGCGCATCTTTAACAGCATTATTCTTTTTTTTTTGCTTTGAGTTTGCTCTTGCAGTTCCCTCACTCATTCCATTCATGTAATTAAACTGAAAAGTGTAGTTTCTTTTTTTTTTAAATGACACAAATTTTTGGTTCAGTGCACTAAAGAAATTTATATCACCATCATCTTTCAACATTACACACAAATGAAGCTGCAAAACTAAACTGTACAATGGCGGCTCACTGACTTGGCTCACAAAAATGTGGGGTTGCTTTACTCATGTTGATTAACATACGAAGTGTAATATAAGACAACCTCTAATGTGTGTTGCAGAAGGTGCATATGTATGAATACGTGCGGCAGATGGATGCTGCTGCTTTCAAGGTCATTAATAACCTAGTGCTCTCAATAAGGCAGGCTTTGCAGAAATACACAGAACACACAAACTGTATCTTGGGTGTAAAAGCTGAGACACACAGGTAAACAGTTGAGTACTTAACACGTCTGCTCTTAAAAGCAGAAAGCATGTATTTATTCTTACTATGATTCGGAATATGCCGTAGAATACAATAACTTTCTGTTTTATTATTTTAAAGGTAATACATTTGGTAAGCAAGTATGCATATGCACATATGACCATGCTTCATCACACACACACAGTGTTTCCCAGTGCCTCTGTGAGAGACCTGACAGGATAATCCATCATCATTGCATGGTCGAGGGATACTCTAAGGTTGCAAGTTGGACAGTGTGCCATTAGCTAAAAATCATAGGCTCCCACATACAAACCAGCACTTATATATCTGTTAAAGACAATGATGAATTGCAGGTAGCCTATTGACTTTGGGGTATTATTTCTGTTGTATTTAATGATTTTGATCAAAACTGAATGAATGGCAGTGTAAAAAAGTTGTTGTGAAGTCAAGTCTAGTCTATGTCAAACAATGTTTACAGATATAACAGATTATGTACACAGGAAAAAGTACTAACTTTAAATGCTGCTCGTCCTTTCTGTTGCTGCAGGACTGATCCCTTTTCCTGACATTCCAGGAGTATTAATGTTTACGTTTTTTCTTAGACAAAAGCCTGTGTAAACTACTAAAAAATAATCCAAACTAATTCCATTCTCCATACTATGTGATTCTCAGAGACATAGTGACTATATTATTATCATGTAACCAAAGTTTTGCTTAAGTGGGAATAGGTCTGACTGAGAGTGAGATCAAGGGCTGCCAGTCTTGGTAAAATTTATCACCGGAGGCTCTCAGTAAATTGGATTTTTTTTTTAAGACAGAAGATCACCTAACCAGGTCTTCATTGGTGGCAGAGGCTGCAAGCGTGAAGTTACCCTTCAGCGGGCAATTACCAAAGTGTGATGATATTTTATTTTTATTAGAGTGTACAGTATTGCCTACTTTTAAGCAATTTCTTAATCGCCAGATTTTATTTTTACAAGTGATTTTTTTAAAAAAGGTTTCTACACAGTCTGTTAAATTGTGAAATTTTATATAAATGATACATGAGATCCAAGTAATGAAAAACATGGAAAAAATATTTACATTTCCTTATTCCCTTTCCCATTGTCTAAATGTTGTGCCCATTTGTCCACTCATCCTTTCATTTGTTAGACCAGTGTCCTTTATCCATCTGTCCATGTGTCTTTCTTTATCCATCCATCTATCCATCCATCCATCCATCCATCCATCCATCCATCCAACTGTTCCGAGTTTTATCTTCAGGCCGCCGCCACAGAGACAGTTTCTTCCCCCAGGCTGTTTCTCTGTTGAACATTCAATAGAGTACAAAACAACAGCATACAGATGTTGCAAATGCACCTTTTTATTTATATATGTGTATATTTGTACATTGTAAATATGTATATTCTGTAATGCAAAAACAAAAACCAAAGAGCAAAGTGTACCGATGTCAAATTCCTTGTTTGTATGTATAAACTTGGCAATAAAGCTGATTCTGATTCTGATTCTGATCCATCCATCCATCCATCCATCCCCTTAAATGGCTGTTATAAATTTAAAGTTTGTTTTTGAAAATGGGTAAAAATAGACAGATCATTTTAGACGTTTATTTTGCGACAGAATGGAATTTTGACATACAAATTGTGTAGGAACCCTGCAATACCAAAATTATATTTTAAAAGTTAAATAACCATCTGAGAGCATATTATTATAAAGCTTATTTCTGCCAGTGATTTTTATTCATAGGTTTTGTGAAGCATACTCTGTTGCGTGAAACCTGCATCTTGACTAATTTCACATATTTCCTACAATTGTAAATTTTTTCTTGATTTCTGCACACAGATGTGCAATCTATCTTTTTTATTTACTGCTTTATGATTTATTGTTTTTTCTCTTTATATGTTTGACTGTTGCCAAACTTTATCACATTTTGGACATTTATAATCTGAGTCCTTTGTTTTCCCCTTACCCCATAACTGCATAATTTATGCATTAAAATAAATGGGTTTAATGTGTTTTGATCGTGTCTTGTTGTATCTTACCAGAGAGTCAGAACATAATCAGAAGAAGCTCTCTTTGATCATAAACGCATTTAAACTTAGTGCTTCTTGAAATAGGTCAAACACCGTATCACTGGCGGGTGCTCTATTTTCAATAAACATTTCACCTCCACGCCTACAAGACACCTCCACGTTTTCATTGATTTGATGAGAAAAAATAGATTGGAGCACAACAAACTGTTTTCACGGATATGGTCGATATGACCTGTGAAGGACATTTTATTCTCCTTTAAAAAAAAAAACTGTGAGTAATTACTGCCACCCTCTCAACTCAAAACCTTCTGCGGCAATGCTGATTGTGCGTGTGTTTAAATTGCTAAGAAAACCCCCATATTTTTTTCCAACGTAATAAAAATGAATGAAAATGAATACAAATCTGAGCTTTGTGTTGTGAATTCACAACACAAAGCCCCCATTCTCTCACTATATCTGGCCTGGACAAATTAAAGAAAAAAGATACCCTGGCTGGGAGCAGCTAAACGATTTAGAAATTTAAAGCGGGCATCATACTGTCAAACATAACAAAGTATGTCAGTGTATGTTTTTGGCTTTTCATTTACAAAAACAAAAACATCTGTCATTCCTGGAGACGGCTTCACTGTTCTTGTGACAGTTTTCACAGTCACTTGTAGAAAGTGAAGAACAGCTCAGAGCTTCTTACTGTAATTAATGTAGAATGATGCTGGGCGTATTTGTCTGACTTTCAGTCACAACAACTTTGCCATATTTAAATAATCTTCAATGATTCTGAATGAAATGTCTCAAAGGGAAGAAAAGTTGTAAAATGTGCTAACATTACACCTATTAGTGTACATATATAGAAGCTGTCCAAATTCATCATGTTTTATTAAGTTAACCTGCAGCATAGTTAAATGGTAAATGGACTGAACTTATATAGCGCTTTTCCAGTCATACAGACCGCTCAAAGCGCTTTACACTAGAGCCACATTCACCCAATCGCGCTCACTAACGCTCACACATTCATACACCGATACTCAGATCGGTAGGCAACTTGAGGTTAAGTGCCTTGCCAAGGAGCACATTGACATATGGCAGGAGGAAGCTGGAATCGAACCCACAACCTTCTGATTGCAAGACGACTACTCTTCCTACTGAGCCACAGTCACCACAGTCGCCAGAAAGAAAGTTGAACTTGAAGATGAGCCAATTGCTGTAGTTTAATATAATTAAAATCATTGTAAAATTAAGAGAACTGCATAATTGAAATTGTACGAAACAGAAGATCTGGGCCTAAATGCTGGCTGTGACCTTTCTGTATGGATATTTCCTATATGCAGGCATGTGCTCTCTTTGACTATACTCTGGCTTCCATCTACCATTCAAAAGCATGCAGGTCAGTTTAACATGAACTTCTAAATTGCTTTTAGGTATCAGGGTGTGCATGCATGGTTGTATGTCCTGTGTCTTGCCCTTGCATGGACTTAGGATCTCTCCCATGGATAGATGAATGGATAAACAGATAGCATACCAGACTTTACAAGTGAATATATGACAAGTTTAACACAGAACAGGCATTTTAAACATTGTAACTTTGTAACTTTGTGTGCAGATTTATTTGGTAATGTTCTAAAAATTTGAAAGACACTTATCTATAAGTATCTAAGATGTGGGCTTGTGTGAGTGTGTGTAAGTATGTTAGAGAAGGTAGAAGACGAAAGAATAATGTTCAGATAATACTGAAGGAAATTCATCCATCAGTAAAGATCATTAAATGTCTCCTCTATATTACAATGAAAAACTTAAATACTGATGAAAGAAAGAGGAAAGGAGTACACATGTTGATCTAATATGACGATGAAATGAAAGGAGACTGGTTTGGCTTTTTCATTGAGTATCGTAGTGTTTGTCTTCCTATAGAAGACTGTCCAGGAGATCAGCAGGTACATGGACAGCTGCACTAATGTACATTTGTGTGCAAAAGTTTGTTTTTCACAAATGTTAATGCTTCATCTTTTATGGATTGCTATGAAGTTGCTACAAGACTGTTTAATTGGAAAGGTAATGAAAATTAATCTAAACTAACTTATTCACGGTATTTTTTCCAAAAAACCCTTAAAAATCCATAAATTATCTATCATTGTCATTTCCTAAAAAATCATTTCTAGCCTCAAGGAATACATAAAATACATAAAAAGGTAGTACGTTGCTAATTTTAGTAATACTAGGTGGTCAAAGAAGATTGTTCTCTGTGTGAGTTAAATGTTCCCTGATATAAAATAATATAAAGGGTCCTGTAAAAAAAAAAATAGTATAAGTCTTTTCTTTTCTCTGTTCCACAAGGAGGCAACAGCAAGCTCACCTTTACCTTATTGCACTCACTAACCTTTAAATATAACACTGAAATATGTCTTTCTCCTTTTGTCTCCATGCCATGGTTGTTTGTTGGCGTCTGGCACATGTCTTTTAAACTATTTTTATTGCCACTGTGATTTATAATTTTGATGAAGATGGTTTGATTACATTACCCATAAAGATATTTTCAGTTACGTCATTGAAAATGTTGGTATTACTTAAATTTGAGATTATATGATATTTGTGATTTTTAAATTTTTTTTTGGTTTAAAATCATGGCATAAATTCTTTTCACTCCTACAACTAATAGAAAGAAGAAAATAAATAACAAATAACTGGACATCAGTTTTCTTGCGGTTTGTGGCTCCAGTAACAACCTTGAGTATCCTACAATTCCTGCAACTAGCCTTGATTGCTCTACACCGGCAAACATTGCAAGAACTGATCAAATGTTGCAGTAATTGCTGTGTCAGGGGAACATCTGAGGTTTCAGGGGTTTTACGCCACTGGAAAGCTCAGGTTTTAATTACAAGCAAAGCAGCAATAGGGTGTGAAAATTAAAGATTTATGAACTTTTGAGTAGCTATTTGGATTTTCATATTATATTAATGTGTGCTCAAGATGTTACATGCACACTCAGTGTTACTAATATGGGTTATGAATTGTCAGTTCTCTAGCTTTCTGTTAGTGTTGTAATGAACTGTCCAGGGTATACGCGTGTCATACAGTGATTGCTGGGATACATGTGACCCTGATAAGGAGGTAAAAATTTGTGTGCCACACAGATAACAATGACATCAACTGGAAAAACTGGGAAATATGGTCTTTGAGGGCTGGAATACTGCATGTTTTAGATGTTTCCCTTTTTGAAAACTGACTCAAATTAATGTATAATTACCTCCTGCAAAACCTGGCAACAGGTTGTGAAAATAATAATCAGATGTGTTTACACACTGATCCTTGCCGACCATATTTGTTCACCTCTAAAATACAGGGAGCAGTAAAGATTAACAGAAAACTTTTTTAAATATAGAATGGTATCACATGGTTCTATTCAGCATTGCTCAGCTTTTACTTCAGTCACTAAACTGGCTGGGATTGGCTATTTATCACTGCAGCATGCGTGAAGCTGCATTGATAGGAAACTTGAAACTTAACTGTGTGTCTGTGTTTACTTGACTACATTGAAAATATTTCCTGAGACTTGCAGATGTATTTCGTACCCTTAAACTTTTCCATATTTGACATATTACAACTGTAAATTTCAAAATAATATATAATATGAATTTCTATGATAGACCAACACAATGTAGCATATAATTGTAAAATGGAAGGAAAAGAATACATTGTCCTGAAAAATGTGTGCACAAATATCTAAAAAAATGTGACATGCTGTGCGTCAAAACTTCAACTAACCATATTATGCTGCAAATACAGCCAAATCCAGTGCAGCCAATTGCATTGGTGGTGGGACATCATGCTTTGAGAATGATTTTCTTAAGCAGGGACAGAGCAGGTTGGTCAGAGTTGATGGGAAGACAGATGGATGTCAATACAAGGTAATCCTAGCAGTAAACTGTTACAGTAGAGCCTGAAACAGAGTTTGGACTGGGGTAGGTGGTCATCTTCCGGCAAGGTAATGGAATTGGTAAGTCAAAATCATATAATTATGTGTCAAAATGACAGATCTTAATACAACTGAGACTTAAAAATTATGTTGTTTCTCCATCATATCGGGGAAAATGAATACATATGAATGCCACTCACGTTTTGTTGGTTAAAAAAGTGTAAAAAAAAGTAGTTTGTGTTGGTCTGTCACCTAAAATACCAATGTGCTGCATTAATATTGGTTGAAAGGTGGCAAAATGTAAAAACGTTCAAGGGATATGAATAGTTTCGCAAGCTGTTGTAGCAGAACCTCTCGTTCAAAGAGACATAAAAAAGAGCATATTAGTACAATAAAATTATTCTAAATTAGTTTAACGCAGGATTTTAAAGTAGTCAAAATGACTGAGAGCAGTATTCACTCTGGTCTGTGAGAACAAAACAGATCAATCTCTAAATCCATACACGTGGTTAATAAACATACGCTTGAATTTATTAGTCATGCTCATAAACAATCTATCCACACAACTGAGATTTATGTCGTAAACTGTGCAGCAGTTCAAATAAACAGCCTCATAAAACAAGGCAGTGTGTTGGTGTGTGTGCTGCTGCAGTGATGCTGATGTTCATGCCCACAGGTGGGGATTTTTTGACCAATCGCCTGTTAGCACATCACTGCATGGTGCCATGAAGTTTGGCCTTAGCTGTTTGTGCTTCTTACGACATAAAAGCCTCAAATACCTCAAACTGCTTACTTCAGCACTCAATAAAAAGCAGTATAGAAGTTAGTCTACATTAAAGCAAGGCAAGGATAATAAATGAATGTTAATTCAATGCCATGGCTGTCCAACAAATTCAGATGAGCAAAATGTATGAGCTGAACCCACAATATAAAATTTCAAAGAATGCACTTTCATGTCTTTTCTTCTACATAGTAAACCCTGGAATCTTACTTCTACGAAACGTTTGATGTTCATTGTTTTGGGTGCTTCAGAAAAAGTAGGTTAGAAGCAGCATTTGGAAACTCAGTTAATTATTTTGGCACTGCTCAAACTATAATGGACCAAGAGAAGCTGAGATGTACAGTCACCATTGCAGCTGCTTAAAATCAGTTTGGAGAAAAATATCAAGCTAAATTGTGCATCAAATGTCTCAAAATAGTCATTTTCATTTAATAAACTGTTATTCAAACTATTGGCAGCTACTTTAATGGCCCATTTTAACGGTTGAAAAGGAGAGCTCAGGTCTGTATATCTTGTGTCATCACTTCTCAATAACTGAACACCAAGACTGCTGAAGGATAATCACCAACTTCCAGATCAAACCTACTTGTCCATTGATGAACACATGAGAAAGCCAGAGTTGGTGTTTTTAATGTTTTATATAAAAATAATGTTACAGTGCAGAGTCATGCATATGCAATCTAAATGAAAGGGTCACACAAGTGAAGAATGTGTGCAATGAAAATAACCCTCTAACATGAAAAAGATATAAGTAGGGTGGTCCTGGTAGATATATTATTCGTAACAAAGCAATGCTTTAAAAGGATACAAACAATAAAAGCCACATATTCTGTAACACATATTCTTTCTAAATATAGTTTTATGTGGAGAAGGGAAAAACAGGTAGGAAAGTAATTCAAGGACAAGAAGAGGCATGGGTGATAAAAATAAAACAAGAGGTTCTACATGGAGTAACAGAAACCACAAAGAAGGTTGTGGGGTGCTGAGATAAGAATCTGAATAACTGAAGTACTTGAACCTTTTTGCGCAAAGCTGAAGTGCTCTTACACTATATTGTTTGTGTAGGTTACATTTGCATTAGTTTAAAATAGATATAATGGAGCCAGAAATGAAAGAAAATTAGAAAAAATATTGATGACTGTGGATGACTGAATTCTGTTGCTGGAAGGAATTGAGATGGGGTAGGTTTAGTGGAGGTAGTAATCACAAAAAAATGGGAAGATATTTTTAATCTAACACATATCCAAAAAACAAAGAGCAGGTGAAAATGGAAGGGCTGTCAAAATAGCTCATGTGTCTTGTTAACACACATTATTTATTCAGAATCCCTACTGCATTGTGGAAAAGTAGAAAGCATGAATTATCAAACTGTAGCATAATATCCATTTTTACTAGGATTATGAAGCTGCCCACACTTTAGTTTGTTTCCTAGACGATGCACTGGGAAATCATACATGAATAGAAATTGAAGCAGCACTGCCTATTTTTAATGTGGCAAGGCTGTAGAGCATTGTTGTTCCTAAATGGGAATGTTCTGTTGAGGATTTTCTGAGTACCAAGAGAGGCAAAGGTTGGAATGGAACTACACTGGCCCCCCTGCTGGATGAAAGTTCAATGCTATTGATTTACTTGCAAGCCATACTGGTGAGGCTAATGTACTGTTGTCCACCGAAACACACATATCACACAACAGGTTTTGTTTCATATGCAGTGATCGAAAATGGAACTGTGCTTGCAGCAGCTGCCTGCTTTAGCGATCAAAGGTAGAGAGTTTTTGGGGCATATTGAGTGGTATACTGGTTTGTGAAGTGGAAAACTTGCATATGGCCAAAACTTCAAGGTGAAGGTGACCCTTTCTTTG
This sequence comes from Crenichthys baileyi, assembly GCA_036173005.1. NCBI lineage: Eukaryota > Metazoa > Chordata > Actinopteri > Cyprinodontiformes > Goodeidae > Crenichthys > Crenichthys baileyi. Next base: position 260,918 of record JAHHUM010000941.1, read on the forward strand.
TGTAATAAAATGAAGATCAACACACAAGTTGATAGATTGTAAAGTTGCTGTGACAGTGGATCTTATCACGTCTGTTGGAATAACTAAACGTGTTTTACGGGGGGGGGGGTAAACAAAGCGCATTTTGGAAAACATAATCGAAGGATGTTGTTTATATGATGTTATGAGTATTCTATATTCTTTGAAATAAAATGTGTAAAATTCACAGTATGCTATTGTCAGGACAACATAGGTTACTTCTTTTTGACTGGTGTCATTTTAGTTTTTTTTGTTTTTGTCCCTTTTCAATTCTTAACGTTCAGCTGATCATCTTGGGCTTAATGTTCAATGCTCTGTACAAAGTCTATGACTGCCCGTAAGTAGTCAGATAATTGCATAGTAATTATATTATGTAATTGATCAGAATAAAGGTTTGACTAATAAGCAATGTCAGACCTTGCCGAAGTGTGTAGTAGATAGTACAGCACTAGCATGTGATATTTAAACGCCAATAAACTGCAAAGTATGTAATAGCGTGACACGGGTGTAATAAGCAATTTATTTACCCAGTGTTATGGTTAGCTGCAAGGAGCCTTAGATTAGCCTTAGATTCAGAGTGCACAGAGACAGTTCTCAAACTATTCACAGTTTTTTACATTGTGCAGGCTGATAGCTAATGTAACACAATCAAGCTTCTCAAAATGATCCCAAAGGTACTTTAGATAAAAGTTTTCATGTAAAGACAACAAGAGCGCATGTGTTTGGTATAAGGTGTAATGCCCAGATGAACAAAAACCTTTCAAATTTAAAAGGACTAGATACACCCCCACTTTACTAACACCAAAAATGAGAGCACCGAGAAACAGAAGATCTGAAGAAATAATGGGACAAGTAGGGCTTCTACACTGTTGAGTGGAAACAGGTGCTCAAGCTAGGAAGAAAGGGGAGGTGAGCTGATTGGAGATGAGTGGCAAGATAAACACAAAGGATGTAAGATGGGCTCCCTGGAGGTTGAACAAGTTTAAACAAATGAATAAATATAAACACAAAGAATGAGGCCCAAAATAAGTTCAGAAATTCAACAGCCATGTCTGACTGAACCTTTAAATTTGATATTTACTTTTTTTTTCAATTTTTAGCCAAAATGTCAAACACTGTGGTATTTTACTCAAGGATATCATACCAGGGGAATCTCATATCAGCTGTTAGCTTGTTTGGAGTTTGAAAATTTACTTTCTATTTTTTGAAAAATCTTGTCTCATATATTTATTTTTGCTTTCAAAAGTGTATCTGCTTTTTGTTTAAAAAAAGTGATTAAATGATTTACTTAGTTTTTGTATCTTGCTTCAGTCTGTTTCTGAATTTGGTTTTCTCCATTGTTATCGATATAATTGTGCCAAGTTGTGATCATGTACTTTCACCTTGTCACCTGATCACTATTTCACCTCTTGTTTCTTCTCACCCGAGTGCTTGGACCAGAGTTTGCAGGTACCCCACCTGAAGGCTTTTACCATTTCACAGTCACTTTTTTTTTTTCATTTCTTGCACACATCTGTCTGTTTATATTAGCTTAGAAGAAGGGTTTATGGACAACATAGTTACTAGCAATTTTGGCTTTGTCTTAATGACATTAGATTATATTTTAATTACAAGGCTGCATCTTGTTGCTATTTTTTAACTAAGAAGGTGGACAATGTAGGGCACACATTAGCTTACTCTAAAAGATAAAAATGTTTTCATCAGTACTTTCCTCAAAAAAAAGAAAGCACTGAAAATATGTTCCATTTATCGTCCGAGTTCCTTGTATTTACTCTGGCTTGCTAAAGCTCTTTCAAATTAGAAATAATAGTTATTGAGTTATGGAACGACGAATCATTTAACATTTAACAGATACTGTATGTACAACTGTGTACTAACTTTGGCACTTTATCAAGCCTGACTCTGCCGCACTGGTATTATTGTAATGGTGTTAATGGACTATAATTAACTGAAAACACAGGGAAATGAACACCAGACTGTAAATTACAACAGAGTTGAAATGCATTTGATATTTCAGAAACATTTCCACTAAAATATCAGTTGCTGGCTTTCTTAAGAAAAAATGTCAACATTGCTACTGAAAGTGCATTAATAACACATACTTTAAATGTGTCCTTCTAGTGCAATGCAAAAGCTTTTTTACATAAAAATTCAAACTTTCATATGTTTTATGAAGACTTTTTGTCATATTCTATCTCCAGTTAGTGGACATTTGTGAAGTTGAATTATAAAATACATGGGTTTCATAAAAACCTTTACATGAGCTCCTGATAAGCCTAAATAAAATCCCATGGCCTTATTGCCTTCAACATTTTGTCCATTTAGTAAAGAGAGTCAGCCTATTTGTGTTCTATGAAGGCCTCAGAAGACATAAAAGAACATTATTGAACAAAAAGCATCATGACCAAGGAACAAAGCAGACAGGTCAGAAATAAAATTATGGAGAAGTTTAAAGCAGAGTTAGGTTATAAAATAATATCACAAGCTTTAAGCATTTAACATAGCACTGTACAATCTGTCATTTGAAAATGGAAAAAGTATATCTAGTGCATGGCCATTAACCTAAACTGAGGTGGGCAGCATTAGTCTATGGGAGAGAGGCACGATTATGGAATTTTTGCAAGAAAGTCACAAGCCCCATCTGAAGATCTTGTGACATGTAATGGCAAACATGTGGAAGGTGCTCTGCTAAGATGAGAACTACTTTTTACTTCTTGACACACATATAAAATTTACATACTGAAAACATAACATAATCCTTTAATGGATTATGTTGGTGGCAGTATCATGCTGTGGCAGTATCATGCTGTGCTTCTGTTTTTCGTCTGCAAGGCTTTCCTGGAAAAAAAAAACAACAAAAAAAAGAAACTGTCAGAGGCTTTATAAGACTTGGGACGCGGATTGAGACTCACAGTCCGGCTGGTTTATGACCCTAAACATAAAGCCAGCGCTACAGTAGTATGGGTCATGCCCATTCCTGTATTAGAACAGCCAAAATCTAAATCTAATTGAGAATTTATAGGAAGACTTAAAAAATGAATGCAAAGAAGAATGGACAAACATTCTGGACAAACAACACTCTCTCAGTGTGCAAAGGTGGTAGAGATATACCCCAAGAGGCCGGAACTGCAGCGAAAGATGGTTCCACAAAGTATTGAGGAAGAGGTTCTGAAAACAAATGCACGACACATTTTCAGATTTTTATCTGTTAAAAGAATTATCAAAAAAGATCACTTTGCTTTCACTTCACAATTAGGCATTTTCTTTCACAAAAATCAGTAAAAGATATAGAAGTTTGTGGTTCATGCATCAGAAAAAGTGAAAAAATTAAGGGGTCTTAATATTTTTACAATGCACTGGGCATGTGAAGCTATTTTGCAGAAAAAGTTGCTTCAAAGAAATACGGCCTTAAAACGACATGTTTATGCCAAATATTTAATGATTTCTCTGAAGAATCAAACTGGCTGGAATATTCCGCTCTGCTTTTATTGATCTCTTATGGTGCGTGGTGGGAAAACAACACATTTTCTCGCCTGCCAGATGTACAATAGCAGATGTGGCTCAGCAAAATAATGCAGTGAAACAATGTTTGCAAAACAACAGCAAAGAATGTGTTCTATTATTATTGATTCCCCTTTTTTTAATAAACTTTGCTTGCAGTTGAAGTTTGAAGAATTTCCTCCCAAACTATTACAATAGATGCCCTGCAGTAAAGGTCCTGCAGTAAATAGTAGCTTAACAGCATGAATGTTTAAACGCTGGCAGATTTACCAAGCTTGCAGAGATAAACTGTATGCTTGTTTACCTGAGCAAATAATTTTGGAGTTCAGTGATTCACCCTGGTTTGTCACTTCCTGGGGGGGCTTTGCTGTAGCAGTACCATTCTCATTCTCCACTTTAATTCACTCCTCCATTCTTTGTGTCTTCCAGTTGCCCTGTTTCCTGGGGAGGATAATGGAACGGCTGTGGTTCTCTTTGCTGTTGCTGGCAGCAGCATGCAGGGGACAGCCGTGTCCAAAACGCTGCATGTGCCAGAGCCTTTCTCCATCACTCGCTATCCTCTGCTCCAAAACAGGCCTGCTCTTTGTTCCTGCTGCCATTGACCGACGCACAGTGGAGCTAAGACTTCAAGAAAACTTCATCACAGGTACCATACCTACTGGTTTCATTTATACTAATAAACAGCTAAAATTCGAATTACATATTTGCATACCCATTTATTTGTCTTGGTGTGTTGTTCATTTTAAACTAACTACTAAATTCAGTGTTGTGTTGATAATTTGTACCATATTTACTTTATCTCTAACTTGCTGAAACAATTTATTTACAGGGAATACAAATGCCAGCTTCTCTGTGTTCTGTTCCCTGAAAAAAAAAAAAAACATTCTTTCTCATAATTCATAGTAGTCCTACTCAATGTAAGTACCTTTTTATTGTTTTGATTATTTTGGCCAAGCTAATTTCATTTATAATTATTTTACATCTCTTATCAAAAAGCTTTTTTCTGTTACTTTGAAACATGCTTATTTTTAAGAACTGCTATTGCTTGATCCTTTTATTCACATTAAGTCTGTTATCCACAAACCATTAAAACAAAGGACATTCAAATTTAAATAACGTCTTCCTACTCTTTCATTCTGCAGAAAGATGCTAAGCAGAATTTGCTTTCATTTAAAAACTTTGCAGTTGCATCTAGAAGGTAATTTATTTAAATATTTGAATTCGAAAAGTGAAACTAATTGTTTCATTACTAATGGAGAAAAATGTGTTAAGCATTTATTTTTCGTGATTTTGATGATTATGGGTTATAGCCAATATAAACCCAAAATTTAGTTAGCACTCAGTGATGGGTCAGGGCTCCTTTTCCATAAATTACTGAATCAGTACAGCGTCACATGGAGTCATTAAGGAGGCCCAGATTGCTTTAATTGAAGCATTAAGCTCTGCATTGTTGGATCAGGTGCCCCTTGTCTTCCTTTTAAAAATACAACAGGAATTCTCAATGGGGTTTAGGACCCGTTTGCTACCAATCAAACAGAAATACTGTGGTCATTAAACCACAGTATTTCCATTTGGATTCTTTTGACATAGTGGGCCAAGTCCAGCTGGAAAATGAAAGCATCATCTCCATAAACCTTGAAAGCAGAGAAAAGTGCTTGAAAGAATTTTCTGGGAAATTACTGTTCTTTCTTTGGACTTGATAAAACGCAATGGAACAACAGCAGCTCCTCAACTCTTCACGGACTGTGGAACTTTACGTTGGTCCTCAAGCAACTCAGATTTTGTGCCTCACTACTCTTCCTCCAGACTCTGGGACTTTAAAATGAAGTCCTAAATTTACTTTCAACTGAAAGGAAAACTATTGAACACTGAGTCAATCCGGTGCTTTTTCTCCTTAGCCTAGGTTAAAATGCTTCTGATGTTGTCTTTGGTTCAGGAGTGGCTTAACACAAGGAGCGCAGCAGTTGTAGCCCATGGCCAGTCTAGCAGCAGCCTTGTGTATCTCCTCCAAACTCGTAAATGGGCTTTGCTTTCACATTAGTCTAAAGGCTGTGGTTATCCATGTTTCTTCTAATTCATTTAAGTGTACTTGTACACACAGTACTCTAATCTTCAGTTTTTTTGCATTATTATAATCAAACAGGTCATCACAAATGCCTTGGACTTTGGAAATCAGTTTTTTATCCACATTTACCATAATATATGTGTCTGCTTGATCCCCCACTACTTCCATTAGACAAAAAAGCCACACAGTTTAAATCTTCTTATTACTTTTTGTGCTCTCAGATTTGTGAACAAATCAGCATAAACTATGGTTTCTGTTTGGTACAGTTTGCTCACAGATATGTAAATAGATCCTATTTTAATACAAAATAGGTAAGTAAGTACATCAGGTTCGAAAACCATACTGCTGCTCTCCAGAGTTCCTCAGTGGGCTCCAGTGTCCCCAGTACACTGTCCAGCTCACCTCTGTGAGTTCCAGCGCCCTCAGAACCAGCTCTCAAACTTTTCTGTGGGTTCCAGCATCCTCTGGACCAGCCTCTAGAGCTCCACTATGGTTTTCATTGTTCTCTGAACCAGTGTTTAGAACTCCACTGTGGGTTCCAGTGTCCTCTGGACCAGCCTCTAGAGCACCACCATGGGTTCCAGGGTTCAGTGAACCAGTCTTCTGAGGCTCTGCATGGGTTCCAGCATCCACCTCACCAGTCTCTTGAGCTCCTCTGTGGTTTGTCCCAGCCTCCTGGTCGCCATTCCCCCAAGGCTCTATGTAAGTTCTCCTGCGCCACCACTGGCCTCCAGACCTCCTGCACTGCCGTCACTGGCCTCCAGGGTTTGTTTGAAGCTGGTGTCCTGGTCTTTTTCCACGACTCCATTGAAAGCCCCAGCCATTCCAGCATAGGACTCTGAGGTTCCTTTGCTGGAACCGATACTCGCCAGAACTCTGTGCATCCTTTGGATGACCTTAGTTTTTAACCTAGATTTAAAAGCGTTTCAGCTTTTTTTCAGAGAGTTTGTCCCAGAGTACTCGAGCATAGGGACTGAATGCTGCTTCTCTCAGTTTTTTTTTTCTGATTCTGGGCATATAGAGTAGACTTGAACTAGAATGCCTTGAAGTTTGATACAACAACAAAAAAAATTTTTTGGCTCCTAAGGCATTCAGTGATTTATAAACTAACAGACGTATTTATAAGTCTATTCTCTGTGACACAGGGAGACAGTGTAAGGATTTTAAAACTGCGTCGATGTGCACTTTTTTGCTTAGTTTTAGTGAGGACGCAGACAGTTCTGGATCAACTGCAGTTGTTTGATTGACATTTAGGCAGTCCTGTGAAGACACTGTTGCATTAATGAATTTGTGTAAAGATAAATGCATGGATGAGTATTTTAACATCCTGCTGGGACATTAGTCCTTTAATCCTGCAAATGTTCTTCAGGTGATAGAAGGTCGACTTAGTATTTGTCTTAATGCGCCTCTGCAGGTTCAGGTCTGAGTTCATGACTACACACAGATTTTGGGTCTGATCAGTGGTTTCTAGCTGTAATAACTGAAGCTGTGGGCTGACTCTTGATCACTCTTCCCTTGGTCAAAAAATAATTACTTCAGTTTAGTTTCTTATTTATTTCTGTATTCTGTGTATTTTAGTTTATCGTCTTGGATCAGTATTGGTCTTTTTCCCCCTTGGTTTGTAATTTGCTGTGTGTCTAGTTTAGTACCCTCTGTGGTAATTATTCACTTCCCCTTAGTCTCCCTGTTTTGATCTCCCCCACAGCTGTTCAATATCCCCCTAATTAGCTCAACCTGCATCTATTGTCATTCGCCACCCTTTTTTCTGTATTGAATCTCTCTTTTTTTCATTGTTCATTGCTGTTTTCTCCCATTACTCTGCCGATGCCTAATGTCTTGTTCTGCTTGTTCAAGCCCTGTAAGTTTTTTTTTCTGATTTCTTAATCAAGTCTTCAATATGTTCATTCCAAGTTTATGTCTGCGATTTGGTCCAACTTATATAGTAGATTCAAATTTATTGGACAAACCTCCAACTCATGAACTGAACTAAAGCTGCAAGCCATGACAGAGCCTGTCATGTTTTAAAGATGCTTACTGTTGTAATTTTCACCTTACGATTATGATAATGATCTGTGTCATCAGAATTGTTTTGTTTTGTTTGGTTCTGATGTAATTTGGAAAGCTTAAACTTTTCCTTTCTGGGCCCCTTTCATAGGAAAGACAGCCACCTTTCCAAAGAGATGATTTTGCCTTATAAAATGATTGCGCTTCAGCAACCAACAAGCAGATCAAACAAATGTCCATTTTTATCATTCAGGTCTTTTTTAGGTCTTTGCTATGCTCTCCACCTAGTGGTCATGAGAAATTGTAAGCAGATATCTGTTAAGCAAACACCTGGTTAGTAAATGATGTTGTTTGCCAGTTTGTTTTTGGTATTTCTTGCAGATTCACTAAAAGAAATAAAAATAAACAGTGATTTGTGATTGGCCGTCTGTACTGAAATGCCAAAAGATACAACTAACTTTGTCCTCATCACATTTTGTTTTCATGCTATGCTGGTTCACCTCTTGAGTTAAAAAAAACAAACAAAACTGTACCCTAGTGTTTATTGACTTAAATATGGCCAAGTGTGAAGATTGGCCTAGCATTATTGAAAAGTAGCCAAAGTATAGAGGATCACTGTGTAAGAGCTTCGGAAAGACTGGGAGAACTGTTGCACCAGACAGGAAATTAATGTACAAAGAAGAAAACATTGTAAGACACTGGCTCAGTGGACACAAAATATAGATAAGGGAAAATCACGTTTTTCCCAGCACTAAACATAACGTAACTGATTCTGAGGTCAAGTGATCCTACCCATTGAGCAATTTTTAGATAAAAAAAAGTGGGTAAAAAAAGTATCAAACATTTTAGTCAGTTTAAATATTTGTAATGGGGCCACTGATATAAGATTCAGAACATATGTTGGCAAAAACCCAAGTAATACACACATACAAAGAAATCAAAGCAGACTAGTCCACAAACAATTTTATAAGTAACAGACTTGAATGTACATCACCCCAAAAACTTAATGCCAAAGGTGAAGTTTCGAAGGTAGGATGAATGGAGCAATGTACCGAGATGCTCTCAATAAGAATCGGAAAATTAAACTAGTGTGGATTTCCAAGAAAGACAACAGTCCCAAACACACAGCCAAGGACACTCTTGATTGGTTTCAGAAAAAGAAAGTAAACCTGCCAGAATGTTAATCACCTGACTTGTATTTAATTGAAAAACGGTGGGAAGAACTAAGGATCAGATTGCATAGAAAGGACTACAATAACCTTTAAAGACAGTTTGTGTGGAAGAGTGGGTCAAGATTAAACCTTGGCAATGAATGTGACTAGTTTCTCTACACAGAAGACACCTTGAACTTATTATTATCAAAAAAAGGGATTTTCAACAAAGTATATAATACATGTATACATCTATTCATTGTGTCTTTCTATTTTCATACCCATAGCTTTATTTGTGAACAAATTTATTTGAGAATGAAACATTTGATTTCTTTGTATATATGGATTACCAGTTGTTTTTGACATCTGGGATGAATTTCAATGGCCTCATTCTAAAATATCAAACAGATAAAATGTTGACACGTTCAATACTTGTTACTCACTGTAAACAATATTTAAATGGTTTATAGATGTCTAGGCAAAATTCTGTACATATTTAGTGCATTACTTACTTAGCTAACCATCAACGATTTATATGCAAATGATTTATAAAGTCCTGAAATTCTCGTGTCTATTACTTATGCATTCATTATTGATTCAAACAAACTACCACGCTTTTGATTTGTCAGTGGAGTACAATATGTAAATATCTCATCATATTAACATTTATTCTCCTGATTTTTCACACATTAATAAAAAATATATATTTTACACACTGATTTTAATGCGACATCACTACCAAAAGAAAGATGAAATCAGTGTATGATCCTAAATCAAATGAAGTAGTCTTCGAGTTATGTTTTATGTTTATTGGCATTGTTTACAGAATTTTTTGTGGATCTTAAAAAATAATAATTTATTAATTTATTCCAGACAGTTTTGCTTGGTCTAAGTGTAGTAGAAATATATAGGTTTATATTATGGCTACAAATAGATCTAGTTGATGTTTACATATGTTATGGTTTATTGATGCTAATGGCCTTTATTCAAACTAGTGGTAGACAGAGAAGGAGGAAGACATGCAGCATGGTCAGATGGCTGGAAGTTGAATCCCAGAAAGCTGCATCCAGGACTACTAGGCTTTTCATTTGTGGCACCTGCTCTACTGCTACCTAATGCTACATACCATTTTTTTTTTTTGATCGGACTGTCCTAGTCCTACCAAATGTCCCAGTATGTGGCACTCATTTTTGGATACATTATTTGTGCTTCTTCTGCTAATTCGCAGCTGTCCGAAGAAAAGACTTTGCCAACATGACCAGCTTGTTACATCTGACACTGTCCAGAAACACCATCAGTCAGATCCTTCCTTCAGCATTCAGTGATCTACGGCGACTGAGAGCACTCCATTTAGACTCTAACAGGTTAACTGTGATCAAGGTAAAATTTATGGATGGAATAATTATGATGGCAGCAATCAACTTTTAATTACATGACTGCATTTTAGGGTCTTATAATCTAATCACATTTTTGATCATCAGGATGACCATTTCAAAGGTCTGACCAACCTTCGCCATCTGATCTTGGCCAATAACCAGCTCCACTCCATATCTCCACATGCCTTTGATGACTTTGTGTCAACTCTGGAAGATCTAGACCTCAGTTACAATAACCTTGACCAGGTACCCTGGGACACAATTGGGCATCTTACCAATGTCAATACTCTGAATATGGACCATAACCTCATAGAGAATGTTCCCCAGGGAGTATTTACCAATCTTCATAAACTGGCCAGGTAAGCACATGAAAATTATGAAATTAACTGAATTGAAAAAATGTTCTCCAGTTTTATGATAATTTTCAATTCATCTTTCCCTCTCTATTATCAGGTTGGACATGACTTCCAACAAGCTGAAGAAAATTCCACCAGATCCATTGTTCCTAAGAATCCCAGTATATGCCAAGTCGAAAGGGTCCCCACTGTCTTCTCTTGTGTTGAGTTTTGGTGGTAACCCACTTCATTGCAACTGTGAGCTTTTGTGGTTAAGGAGACTGACCAGAGAAGATGACCTCGAGACATGTGCCTCCCCTCCAGATCTCAGCGCCAAGTACTTTTGGACAATACCTGAAGAGGTTGGAGCTTTTCACCTTTTCACTTATAAAAGAAAATATGTACCTTAAAATTAGGATTTTCTTACTTTACTTCTTTGATTTTCCTTTTAGGAATTTATTTGTGACCCGCCAGTTCTGACTCGAAAGTCACCTCATACTGTTGCTATGGAAGGCCAGCCTGCAAGTCTAAAATGTAAAGCGAATGGTGACCCAGAGCCTGAGGTCCACTGGATCAGTCCCGAAGGCCGTCTTATATCTAATGGCTCCAGGTATCACCTTAATGCTAAATTTCTTTTTGTGCCTCCAGTTTGAACATCCATCCATCCATTGTCTTCCACCTATCTGAGATTGGGTCACGGGGTAACAGGTCCAAGAGGGAATCCCAGACATCCCTATTACCAGCGACATCCCCCAACAGAGGGTCGTGTTCCGAGGCCAGACAGGATTTATAATCCCTCTAGCAAGTTCTGTGTCTTCCACTGGGTCTCCTCCCAGTGGCACGTGCCTGGAAAACAGCCAAATGTAGATGGCCAGGGGGCATCCTGATCAGATGCACAATCCCTAAACTGACTCCATTCAATGCAGAGAAGCAGCAGTTCTACTTTGAGCTCCCCTCAGATGAATGAGCTCCGCACCCTATCTCTAAGGCTGATCTCAGCCACCTTCTAGAAGGTCATGTTGTCCTGCCACCACTAAACCTCACACACAAGCTCTGGCTCCTTATCTGCCAGCGAGGTGACATTTGACATTCCTAAAGCTGGATTATGCCAACCGGAGTTAGCATACCAAGTCCCCTGACTTTGCCTGCCACCCAACTTGCATTGCACTCAATCCCAAAGTTCAGGTGGTGAGCCCACGTAGAGGGGGCGTCCTGTAGTTCTTAGGGATGAGCCTGGCTGAGCCCCAGGAGCCAAAGCCCGACCACCAAGTGAGCCCCCCCTTCCATGCCTGGCTACAGGAAGGGGGCCTGGTCACCCTGTTCCAGTTGCTTAAAACGTTGAAATATTGCTCTGAATGTAGATACGGATATGTTTAGATGACCAGCTGTTATCGTAAAGCAATTTCTTGACTCATGAAGAACATTACATATCTGCCTTACTTGAATGGTAGATTTTCTTGTCTTTACCATTTTGAAGTGAGCATAAGAGAAACAAGCCTCTTTGTCACATCATATGTATCTCCCAGGAAAAGAAAGTCAAGAATAACTAGCAAGAATTTCCTCAACCCTGATCAATTGACAAAAACTATACATTTAACATACTACACATACATTTAATTGTGGCACCAGCAATTTAGAGAAACATTTTATGTTTGATTGTTGGAGTTTTCCCACTGAAGAAATGTAGTCATATTAAAGGTAAGATTCTGCTAAAATTTTATATTTGACATTTTTACTGCAGATAAAGATAATTTATTTACTTTAAAGCCTTTTACACCTTCTTCAGTGCCAATAAATATGTAAAACTCTGTAGCTGTTCAGATCAGAATCTCAACTATGATACCTTTAGTTGGCACATGTGCTCGTGGTTCTGCATAGTTTTCTTCATACAACATCCACAATGAAACCACTGATAGTATTTAAAATATAAGCCATGTTTCATCAAAGTTTTTCATGGCAACATTTGATTTTCAATAGAAAGGAAGCCTCAGTGATGTCAATAAGTCAGTTACCCATCTGGCTGTTGATTCTATATGTGGCGAGAGTGGGTGCTAACAGTAAAGGTTGGAATCAACAGAAAGCACTGAAACTAAAAGGTACACATCTGAAAATATTTATTAGTAGGGTAACTTATTAGCAAGTCATGCCTGTTTGAGAAACACATTAGGAGGGCTTTTGTGTTCTAGAAGTACTGAATTGATCTTGTTAATTTTCCTGTTTAAATAAATGTAACAAATCTAGGACAAGTCAAAGTAACATTTTAATAACACTCTTTATGCTGAGTGATCAGCACTTTGTGGTGAAATAGTTACTTAAGTGCATTACACTTTTGTATAAAGAGAGACATTTTTTATTACTTTCTTTAAATTCAGAGGTTTAAATACACTAGGATAGCTATGCTTTTAAACAAGTTGGAAAAGCACAAATGATAATGTTATGGCTTTGTAAGCTTATAATTGGTTATTTTTACAATGTTTGAGGTAAATGGAGGCACCTACAGATGTATTTTAAGGTAACACCTCAACCACACTGCTTCCTCATGTGACATCACGTAAAAAAAAGTCAAGAGACAGGGAGAACAAAGAGATCTGTTGATCTCCACAAGCCTGTTTTATCAAGTATACACAGCATGGGAATGTCCAGCCATTGTACCATTCAGAACACATACAGGTCATCTGACCTAGAGACACACTTGTTTTGGAGCAAAATATTTATCAACCCCAGAACAAAAACAAAAGACCTTGCAAAATGTTTTACTTAAGCAGGTGTGGTAATTTTTCACAGTGAAATGAGTCATCTCGTACTCGTACTCGTCGTCTTCCGCTTATCCGGAACCGGGTCGCGGGGGCAGCAGACTCAGCAGAGACACCCAGACATCCCTCTCCCCAGACACCTCCTCCAGCTCCTCCGGGAGGAGCCCAAGGCGTTCCCAGGCCAGCCGAGAGACATAGTCCCTCCAGCGTGTCCTGGGCCGTCCCCTGGGCCTCCTACCGGTGGGAGGTGCCTGGAACACCTCCCGAGGAAGCCGTCCAGGAGGCATCCGGTATAGATGCCCGAGCCACCTCAACTGGCTCCTCTCGATGTGGAGGAGCAGCGGCTCTACTCCGAGCCCCTCCCGAATGGCCGCGCTCCTCACCCTATCTCTAAGGGAGTGCCCGGCCACCCTACGGAGGAAGCTCATTTCAGCCGCTTGTATCCGGGATCTCGTTCTTTCGGTCATGACCCAAAGTTCATGGCCATAGGTGAGGGTAGGAACGTAGACCGACCGGTAAATCGAGAGCTTCGCTTTTCGGCTCAGCTCTCTCTTCACCACAACGGACCGGCACAGCGCCCCCATTACTGCGGCAGCCGCACCGATCCGTCTGTCGATCTCCCGCTCCATTCTTCCCTCACTCGTGAACAAGACCCCGAGATACTTGAACTCCTCCACTTGAGGCAGGAACTCCCCTTCAACCTGAAGAGGACAAGCCACCCTTTTCCGGTCGAGTACCATGGCCTCTGACTTGGAGGAGCTGATCTTCATCCCAGCCGCCTCACACTCGGCTGCGAACCACCCCAGCGCATGCTGTAGGTCTTGGCAAGAAGGGGCCAGCAGGACCACGTCATCTGCAAAAAGAAGAGACGAAATCCACTGGTCCCCAAACCAGACCCCCTCCGGCACTTGGCTGTGTCTAGAAATCCTGTCCATAAAAGTTATGAACAGGACCGGTGACAAAGGGCAGCCCTGCCGGAGTCCAACATGCACCGGGAACAGGTCCGACTTAGTGCCGGCAATGCGGACCAAACTCCAGCTCCGCTCGTACAGGGACCGGATGGCCCCTAATAAAGGGCCCCCGATTCCATACTCCTGGAGCACCCTCCACAAGGCATCACGAGGGACACAGTCGAATGCCTTCTCCAGGTCCACAAAACACATGTGAACCGGTTGGGCAAACTCCCATGAGCCCTCGAGTACCCTGTAGAGGGTATAGAGCTGGTCCAGTGTTCCACGGCCGGGACGAAAACCACACTGCTCCTTCTGAATCCGAGGTTCGACTATCGGCCGGACTCTCCTCTCCAATACCCTGGCGTAGGCCTTACCAGGGAGGCTGAGGAGTGTGATCCCCCTGTAGTTGGAACACACCCTCCGGTCCCCTTCTTATGAAGGGGGACCACCACCCCGGTCTGCCAGTCCAGAGGTACTGTCCCCGACCGCCATGCAATGTTGAAGAGGCGTGTCAACCATGACAGCCCCACAACATCCAGAGATTTGAGGTACTCAGGGCGGATCTCATCCACCCCCGAAGCCTTGCCACCGCAGAGCTTTTTAACCACCTCAGTGACTTCAGCCTGGGTGATAAAAGAGTCCAACCCCGAGTCCCCAGCCTCTGTTTCCACCAGGGAATGCGTGATGGCAGGATTGAGGAGATCCTCGAAGTACTCCTTCCACCGCCCGATAATGTCCCCAGTCGAGGTCAGCCGCCTCCCACCCCCACTATAAACAGTGTTGGCGAAGCACTGCTTCCCCCTCCTGAGGCGCCGGACGGTTTGCCAGAATCGCTTCGAGGCCGACCGGTAGTCCTTCTCCATGGCCTCACCGAACTCCTCCCAGGCCCGAGTTTTTACCTCTGCCACAGCTCGGGCTGCAGCACGCTTGGCCTCACGGTACCCGTCAGCCGCCTCAGGAGTCCCACAAGCCAACCACAGCCGATAGGACTCCTTCTTCAGCTTGACAGCATCCCTTACTGCCGGTGTCCACCACCGGGTTCTGGGATTGCCGCCGCGACAGGCACCGCAGACCTTACGGCTGCAGCTACAGGCAGCAGCATCGACAATAGATGCGGAGAACATGGTCCACTCGGACTCTATGTCTCCAACACCCCCCGGAATCTGGTCAAAGGTCTCCCGGAGGTGGGAGTTGAATACATCCCTGGCCGAAGGCTCCGCCAGGCGTTCCCAGCAGACCCTCACTATGCGCTTAGGCCTGCCAAGTCTGTCCGGCTTTCTCCTCCTCCAGCGGATCCAACTCACCACCAGGTGGTGATCAGTGGACAGCTCAGCCCCTCTCTTCACCCGAGTGTCCAAAACATGCGGCCGAAGGTCTGATGATACGACAACAAAGTCGATCATTGACCTCCTGCCTAGGGTGTCCTGGTGCCAAGTGCACTGATGAACACCCTTATGCTTGAACATGGTGTTCATTATGGACAATCCGTGACTAGCACAGAAGTCTAATAACAAAACACCACTCGAATTCAGATCGGGGAGGCCATTCCTCCCAATCACGCCTCTCCAGGTGTCACTGTCGTTTCCCACGTGGGCGTTGAAGTCCCCTAGCAGAATAATGGAGTCCCCGGGAGGGGCACTATCCAGCACCCCCGACAGGGACACCAAGAAGGCCGGGTACTCCGCACTACCGCTCGGCCTGTAGGCCGAAACGACAGTCAGAGACCTATCCCCGACCCGAAGGCGCAGGGATGCAACCTTCTCATCCACCGGGGTAAACCCCAACACTAGACGGCTGAGCTGGGGGGCAACAAGCAAACCCACCCCAGCCGGCCGCCTCTCCCCGTGGGCCACTCCAGAGTAGAAGAGAGTCCAGCCCCTCTCAAGGAGATGGGTTCCAGAGCCCACGCTGTGCGTGGAGGCGAGCCCGACTATTTCTAGTCGATATCTCTCGACCTCCCGCACAAGTTCAGGCTCCTTCCCCCCCAGTGAGGGAACATTCCACGTCCCTAGAGCCAGCCTAAGCATCCAGGGATCGGGCCGCTGAGGTCTCCACCTTCGTCCGCCACCCAATCCTCTTTGCACTGGTCCCTCACGGTTCCCCCTGCAGGTGGTGGGCCCACTGGGGGATGGCCTCGCGTCTCTCGTTCGGGCTTGGCCCGCGAGGAGCAACCCGGCCACCAGGCGCTCTCCGACGAGTCCCGACCCCAGGCCTAGCTCCAGGGTGGGACCCCGACTCCGCGGTATCCGGGCGATGTCACGTGCCTCGATTTAGTGGTCCTCATGAAGGATTCTTGAACCGCTCTTTGTCTGACCCATCACCTAGAGCCTGTTTGCCATGGGAGACCCTACCAGGGGCATTTAAGCCCCAGACAACATAGCCTCTAGGATCATTTGAACACTCAAACCCCTCCACCACGTTAAGGTGGCGGTTCAAGGAGAGGTGAAATGAGTCATCTACTGGCCAAATGGCACTCAGTGAGAAAGAAGATATTACTTCAAAAGCAATTTATAATAAAGTCAATTACAATATGCATGTGAACTTCCACAGGTTATTCTAGGTTTTGGGCAAACAAAATAATTTTGGTAATCATAACTGACCTTAAGCTGGAAATATTTAGTTTGATTTAATGTCAGACTGTAAAAAAAATGTTTTGTCTTTTTTACAGTGTATGAAGCAATCTGGTTGCAACTTTATACGTATGTCTTTCTGTTACCTCTACTTACTTTTGTTGCAGAACTGTAGTTTTCCCCAATGGAAGCCTGGAGATCAACGTTACATCCTTGAAGGATTCAGGAAACTTCACCTGCATTGCCTCAAATGCTGCGGGTGAATCAACAGGAAGGGTGGAGTTAATCGTCACAGTAGTGCCTCATCTTGCAAACAGTACAAGCCGCAGCAGAGATCCTTCTTCTGAGCCAGCACCCTCTGACATTCTGACTTCTTCTAAAGTTGCAATGCCTAACAATGAGACAAGAGGGGCTGACAGGAGGGTATCATTGGTGGAGCTGACAGGAAACTCTGCTCTCATTAGATGGAGCAGCCAAACTCCTACATCTGGAGTGAGAATGTTCCAGGTCCAGTACAACAGCTCTGGGGATGACACACTGGTTTACAGGTATGTTTATCTAACATGGCTTTTCATATTTTTCCTCATCTGCTAAGATTTCCTGTAAGTTTTGGGACTTCTGTGTGTTTTGGAAAGGTTATTTGCAAAAGGCATCTTAGTGCTTGGATTTGCATGAATTTCTTAGAATGTGTAAAGGCAGCGATGCATTTGTTATCCAAGAAACACTAGGTGTTGCTCTGAGGATAAGAGCAGAGGACAATTAATACAAGTGGAGATGAGGGCAAACAAGTAATCATCGATAAATCAACTGATGTGATGAAGACATCTGCAGTGGAACAGATCCATTGTTAGTTTACAGAGGCAGTACATAAAGATTGAACACTGAGTTCCTATGGATTTATTTCTTTTTAGACAAAGGAAGATTTTGCCTACAGCTCCTGGTGGTTTGACTCCTGCTTAAAAGATGTATTGATATCTAGTTTTCTCTTTTCTCTTTGGTACCATGCAATCATTTTGTCATGATTTTTTACAGCCGACTTAACCCACATGCAGAGACACTCAGAGAACTTGTTAAATAAAGAAGTTTATTTAAAAACTTGGACAAGCACAACAGGAGCGGAGAATCTAATCTCCCGTCACTGAAAAAACACAAAGAGAAATGATTAGTGGCTGAACCTCAAAATAGGACCTAACCAAAACATTATCTTACTGGAGAATCCAGGAAAACCGCCAGGGAGAGGATAAGTGTCAGGAAAGAAACCCCGCTTGCCAGGTTCAGTCCAATTCCAGGAAGTAGCCAGTACCACAATGGGGAACTGGGACAGGTCAGGCAGAAATCGCACGTAGAACAGGTAACGGGGGAAGTTAGAATTCACACAGAAAAATACTTCAAAAATCCTTCACAGCAATTCTTGTAAAAGTTTTCAGAGCTGGCCAGAAGATTACCACAGAGGCAAAACACTCAGGCGACGAGGTGTTGGCAACCATCCTCTTTATGGTTCCCAGCTGATGAATAGATGCGCAACACCTGTCGCCTCAGGACTCTCCTACTGGCGGCACCTAGTGTTGGAAAAGTGTTAGCAGCAGGCAGCAGATGACTCCAGATCCTGACACATTTTCAAAAAGATTTCTTACTAGATCTGTTTATGAATAAAACATGACTACTAAGAGGTTCCAGATAGTTTTTCTTTAAAAATATATTCTTAAAATGTTCTCATTGCTCAAACCATGATGCATTGGTGGCTTTGCTGACTAAAACTCACTCAGACGCTAAAGAGCGCTCAAATGTTGCTGTGGCAACATGTGAGGAAGATCTCTTAAAGCTTGTCATAGAAGACAAGGACTTGCATAAATCTGTTGAACTGCTGTATATTTGTCCATTTGTTTTCTGAGGTGCAAATAAATAGGCCCCATATATTAGCATTTTCTGTGAATTTTGTTGGGCATATCTGTTCATAAAAGTAACAGTTTCTCCTAATTTCTAAAAAAAATAAAATAAATGTTTTGAGACATACGAGCTAGGACATCTGTGGATTTGTGATCGTGGTGTTATTTCTTAGCAAGATATTATTTTTTTTACAGATTTTTTTCCACCTCTGGATTTAAGCAGGTTTTCCATTTGATAACCCTAAAAGTGACATATTAGACATTTGGAGTGTACAGTTTAAAACTCAATTTACTGCATTCATGTTAGATTTCCTCAATGTGTCCTCTCCGTTCAGCCTCTGCCCAAAACTGCCAAAGTATTTCTCACAGCCCTCACTCTCAATAGAGCCATTCTGTTCTGATCATCCAATCGATTGGAAATCCATCCTTCAGCAAAAGCAATCAAGGAAGAAAACGAAAAATAAAATAAAAAGTCACAGTTGGTTTTGTATAAATGCCTAAGACTGTACAAGTTAAATGAAAAAGTATGATTACAGCCACTTCATTTATTCTTTAGACTCCAATTTAGTTATTAATTCAATTTTGATCCTGAGATCTGAATAAATCTATTTAAAATAAAACATGAAACTAAAGTTTAATTCTTTTTAAATAAATATTTAATTTGGTAAAGACTTGTTTTACATTTTTACGTGGAAGACACATGCAGCTGCCTTCCTGCTGCTGTTCTTAATGCGCTCAGTAATGTTTCTTTGCTGCGGATGTCTGTTAGGAAATAGTTCCATTCATGACTGGATGTAACAGAACCCAAGTGAGTGCTGCTTAGCTGATACTTAGTAACATTTTATTTACAATACACCCAACTCTGGATACCTATTAAAAGTGTAATGGGCATGATTTTAATATTTAAGGAACTGAGGTTGTTCATATTTTTTCTCTTCTGCCATTCTTGTTTGGGTTGTGAACATTTAAAACATCTTTTTTCCACTGCTGTGGGCCTACATAAGCAGAGGCTTCTACCGCTTTACTGGAGTTCTTCAGTAGGAGCTATGCTGAAGAGAATCGAACGGGTGGGCGTGGGTAATTCCAGCACCTAAAGTGTTGCTGACAATCATGTTAAAAATAAAATACTTTTCACCTTCCCTGACAAGCTTTGCATGTCACCTGCCAACTGAAAAGGTTAGATCAATCAGTTATTTATGTTATTTTACCAAAACAGTTATATAAATACAGTGTATATGAAATCTGAAACCATAAAACTGTTCAAACTTCCCATGTTTATGAACGCAACATGATAGGGGCGAACACTTAAGCGATTCAGGGCATACTGTCTATCATTCTCCCTGCACCTCTTAACATTTCTCTTGGACCAAACTGGAAATAAATCCTGGATACCTTTTTTTGCATTCTTCTGTTCTGATCTGAAGTTAACTGTAGTATCTGTCAGTTGTCTGATAATATCATTTCTGCTTATGAGATGTCAGGTTTAAAAATGGCACATAGATTTACTTAAAATCTTAAGACCAGGGAAGAAATGATTTGCAATTTATGCCAGTGGATCATGATCAAGTTGTTAGAAATTCAAAATGCAAAAACAATCAGCAGGAGCAAGAGGCTAAAAGAACAAGTAGGCAGATTATTGAAAACTGCATTTCGATTCAAACAGGCTGTTCATCAGCCGAAGGTTTTACACCATAGAACTAAATCATTAAACTCTGTGCATAAATCTGGCTGAGGTGGTGATTTTCTGTCAGGCATCCACTTTCTAATGACCCCCCTGGAAAAGGCAAAAAGCTTTTCTGTCTTGAAATGTGTCAGGATTGTTCAGCTGCACAAGCAAGCTCTCTGAATACTGGCAGTCATTTTAACTGTCTTGAAAGATCTTGAAGGTTATTGGAAATGAAAGATCAGTAGGTGAACATAAAAAAAACTGGGGATCCAACTGTCTGTTTGTGAAGACACAAGCAGATTCCCAACCAGAATTAAGACCCTGACAATGTTAATTGCAGCCCAGTAACCAGAAGACGGAGGCTAAGAGAGAGGCTTAGAAAACAGAAAAATGTCTTTAAAGGAAATGTCTTCTCTCAAACACAAACTTGTTTTGCACTATAAAAGAGAGCATCAAATATTAGATTTTGAAAGGTAGAATGAAGTTTTCTGCTCTAATGAGATAAAAAATTATTTAGATGTTCCTGATGGCTTTAAATGTTATTGGCATGTCAATGAGTTCCCACCGAAGAAGTTTTCCATGCGGCACAGCAGAGGAGTTTCCATCCAGAGGAGGCTCCATCTCGGAGCTTTAGTTAGTGCAGTGGCATCAAATTGCAGCTAGAAGCACCTGTAAGACCCTTCATTTGTGCGGTGATTATTGGGTGTTTCCACAGCTCTGCAGTTCACAATACCTTTCTGATAAGGGACATTTTCCAGAGGAATAATTTCCCTCTTTTGAATAATGGGACATTGTCCATCAGCCTGCTGCTAACGCTTGCATCACATTTTTGTGGGGCTATTGCTATCAAGGTCTTTTTTTGACATTTTTAGTTGTGTCTTGGGGATTTGTTGGTCTCAAACCGTTTACCTCATGGATGAAAAGCCTTTTTGAGTAAGAATTAATTTTTAAAACACTGTCCACTCCACTGTCCACTCTGTTTTTTTGTTGTGTTTGCTTTTGTTTCTTGTTTTAGTATTTTTTACTTGCAACCTGATTGTGGTCCAGCACCATAAAAGGGCCTGTAAATTTTTCCCTGGTCTTAAAATTTTGTCTAGAAGTACTACTGGTCAAAAGTTTTCAAACTCTTTTCTCATTTAATGGTTTTCTTTATGTTTATGACTATTTACATTGTACGTAGATTCTCAATAAAAGGCATCAAAACAGTGAATGAACACATATGCAATTATGTAGCAAACAAAAAAATAGTAAAAAAAAAAATAAATGAAATATGTTATATTTTAGGTTTCTTAAAGTACCCGCCCTTTGCTGTGATGACTGAAATACTAATTTTGGTCATCTCTCAAAGAACGTCTGGGAAGTTCTTTTAAGACTCTTTGGAAAATCATTTCAGATGACCACCTCATGAAGCTCAGGGAGAGAATGCCGAGAGAGCAAAGCAGTAATCAAAGCTAAGGGTGGCTATTTTGAGGAATCTAAAATATAAAAATGTGTGAGTTATTTCATACTTTTTGTTTACTACATAATTCAATGTGAGTTCATTTACAGGTTTGTTGTCTCTGGTGAGAATCTACAATTTAAAGTAATGAAAATAAACAGACCCATTAAGTAAGAAAAGCGTTCTAAAACTTTTTGACTGGTAGTGTATATACATTTTTATAGTAGCTGTGAACCTTTGAAGCAACGAAAACCTTCTGAAAAAACAATAATTCAAATAGAGGTTCTCACATATTTTTTCCAACACAACATCAGCTTTGAAACTTTCATTATTAAAACACTGCTTGTTTGACTGTGTTCTTGCTCTTAGTTGTTGTTTTGAACTATACTATACTTGTTAGGAATGTAGTAATAATCTGTCTTTATCAGGCATGAAGTTTGGATGTAAACTGTTAAAAGAATTGCTTGCTTCACAAAATAACTGTTAAATGCAGGTAAGATAAGACACACAAACAAAATAGGGAAACTGAGAATGATGTGGATTGTAATCCTTCACATATAAAAACTATACAAACTGAGACCAGAAAGTGACATCTGTGCATGAGCAACACTGCAAATAACTCATATATGGCTTGAAGATGCAGCGAAGTGAGTCTAATCCATCATACAATTAGTCACAGAAAACATGTTTTGACAATGAGGCGTATAAAGAGATGGGGCAAAGTATAGATTTAAGCATTGGAGTAAAATGGTAAATGGTAAATTGCTTGTACTTGTATAGCGCTTTATCAAATCCCCAGAGACCCCAAAGCGCTTCACACTACTATCAGTTATTCACCCATTCATAGTGTATGAATGTGTGATTCACACACTTTACAGCCATTTACAAATGCAATAAGCAATTAATTAGCGTTTTATTGCATGGTTTAAGTATTTGATACATGAGAAAAACAAAACTTAACATTTGGTACAGAAACCTTTGTTTGCAGTTACAGATATCAGATGTTTCCTGTTTTTCTTGACAAGGTTTGCATACACTGCCACAGGGATTTTTGACCACTCCTTCATACAGATCTTCTCCAGATCAATTCAGGTTTCGGGGCTGTCGCTGTGCATTACAGACTTTGATCTCCTTCTAAAGACTTTCGATTGGGTTCAGGTCTGGAGATTGGCTAAGCCACTCCAGGACATTGAGATGCTTCTTATGGAGCCACTCCTTGGTTTCCCTGGCTGTGTGCTTCAGGTCGTTGTCATGGTGAAAGACCCAGCCACGACCCATCTTTAATGCCCTTACTAAGGAAGGGACCCATCTATCCTCCCCTCAATACGGTGCAGTCTCCTGTCCACTTTGTAGTAAAGCATTGCCATAGAATGACGTTTCCACATCCATGCTTCACGGTAGGGATGGTGTTCTTGGGGTTGTACTCATCCTTCTTCTTCCTTCAAACATGGCAGGTGTCTTTTAAACAGATAACAACTTCAAACGGGTGCAGTTATTACAGGTAATTAGTGGAGAACTGAAGGGCTAACAGGCATGTGAGAGCTGGGATTCTTACTAGTGATCAAATACTTAATGCTATTTAACAAAATTCTAATTATTTACCTAAAAATCACTTAATGTGTTTTTCTGGATTTGTTTTTTTTTTTTATTCCGTCACTCACAGTTGATAAAAATGAAAGACTTCTACATGCTTTGCAAGTAGGAAAATCTGCAAAATCTGCAGTGTATTAAATACTTGCTCTCCCCACTGTATCTATTTACTCTATTAATTTACACATATTTATGCCCCATGAAAACAGTAGGTCATGAAATTAAAATAAAAACTCATTGTTCTCAACTAAAATTAATAAAGTACAGACTCTATAGACTGTAAGTTACCTGATATTCTACCAGATAAAATGCTTGAAAGTCCATTCTCATGTACAAACATGACCTGACCAAGAGGCCCTTAAAGAAAAGGTACAAAACATTTGTCTGAGGAATTCTTAGGGGTTCCAGTAATCATGGCAATGATGAATCTGATAATCAATTACTACTAATTCTTATCATTGATTTTTTTTTTTTTCCCCACTGAAAAATTTACTCAAAGTTGGATTTTTTACATTTTTACTGTATGACATTAAGTTATCACAGTGAAAAGATTAATTTATTTGAAGGCTTTTTTTAAATCTTTACCAGGGGTGATAATAAATATAGAGGATGCTGCCTTTGCTATGAGTGTTTAGTAATTGTTTGGCATATATTATATTTTATATATATTTTCTTGTGACCATACTTCACAGAAGACCATGGCTAGCTCATGAGGATTATACTTATTGAAAGATCAAACGTTATTAACATCCATTAGAGAGCACACTGGACTAGCTCAGTTCTCAGAAAAATAGACCAGTCCTAAGTATAAGCATACTGGCACACTTCCTCTCTTCTAGCTTGCTTTGTTCAATATACATTAAAAGTAGTGAGGTCTAAGGTCATGAAAACAAGTGATGTAAGCGAAGAGTACTGAGATGAAAGTCTATAAGGCATATACGTAAGGATGAAGACCACAGCTGAGATGACATAAGAAATAAAAACTGATGCTGCAAGAAGAGACTGAGGTTAACATATTTATTTAGCTATGCATTAGTTATTTTACACTTTTTCAAGCAGTGTATTATTACAATGTATTGTAATTATTGTAATTATTATTTAAACGGATCATCTCCACAACTGTATAGGTTTAATAAATACTAAGCATTTAAAATGATGTGCAAAAACTAAAAGAATAAAAAATGTGTCCATTTTTCAAAGGGGAAAGTGAAAAATGGCATGTTTTGCATGAAACATGGGTAAAATATGGTTAAATTGTGATTCATGTGGAACACAAGAGATGCGATTTAAGACTACATTAGTCCAACAAGAGCTTCTAGATCACAGCATTTTATAATCCACTATTTATTACCCTTTGTGGCCCTTTCATTTTATGAAAGGGGGAGCCTAAATTAGAAAACCTTCCACTTCAAAAAGACAGTCAGTTATTTTAAAATGTTCTGGGGGCTCCAGACCATAAAAATGGATGTTCTGTGGTCAACACCCCATGTAAGTAAGCGCGAGTGTGTTTTTGCGCCTTTTGCAACCATGCATTGAAACTATTAATGTATCTAATAGCAACTCATAATCTCATCAACCTATTGATTACAACAAATGGATCCAAATGGATGAATAAAGTTCTCTCAGAGAATCAGTAAAATAAATGAAGAACAACAAAACTGAGATGTCCAATCAAAGGAGCAAATTTACTCACCTAGACCAGGGGTTCCTGAAGTGGTGTTCAGCACCTCACAGGGGGTCGCGAGACATTGATGATATTCAGAAATATTTTAGATGTGACCCCTGAGATGAGGGCCCAAAGGAACAAAACTGAATAAATAAATATAGAGTGAATTAATGATGTGTTTTTTAGGGGGTCGCCAGGCTCTGGTACTGTTATTTCGGGGGTCACAGGCTGAAATGCTTGGGCATCCCTGACCTAGACATTCTTTACTTTTTGTTATATTAGTCTAATGTTTGTGTAAAGTCCCTGCTAAGTTTTGCCACGATGAACTCAGGATTACTCATAGACTTTTTAAAAAGCTTTTTCCTTTATATCCAGTTTGGTTAGTAATAAAATATACAAGAAATGTCAAGTTTTTACTTCAAGTGACTTCTCCATGCAAAAAAAAAAACTCATAGTGAGATTCCTCAGTTAAGCATAGAAATGGGACTTTGGGAGCTGCAAGAACCAAATACCAGGTCAGTAGATGGTCAACACCCTGATTCTAGACCTTCGATGTTGGCACTTTTTATTCTAATTCTGCTGTTGAGGAGGTGTTATGGTTTAAGAAAGTGACTGGTCCAAGTGGTTAACTTTCAATTCCTCCTCCCTCCATTCTCCCTTTTCCCAAACTCCCCCATCAAAATTACCATTAGTTTTGTGACTCAAAATACAGCAGCAAGCCCTTTCTTTAAACTCCAGAGAGAGTTGAAGTTAAAGCTTTATTTAAAGGAACTTTATTCCTTGCAGTGCTGCTCAAGGATTGATTGTGTTAGCAACTGCCAAAAAGATAGCTGGAGCTGCTGCGAAGTGGTTTGCTTTGGTACCTGATCATACATATGTTTTTAATTGTGTTTTTAAAGTAACATGTTTACAGTTTAGTTAAGTTTAGTTTTTTTTTCTTTTCTGTCTGTTTCAATAATCACAAAACTACAGGCATGTCCCCTGTGAAGCTTGGGCATGTCCAGACATGCCTACTCGCTGGGCTGTTTGCGGCTGCACCTTTAAATCAAATGACGCTTAACCTGTGGCTTCAGTTTTAGCAAGCACTCAAAAGGAACATGGATTATTTCTGCCATCAGTGGATTTTTTTTTATTGGTTACCAACAGATATCTAAGAACTAAGACAAATGTGGCCGAAGATTCTAAATGTAAAGCCACCACAGAAAGTTCTTCAGGCACGCTCTTTTCACTTGAAAACAAAAAGCCTATGGAGAAGGAAAAAGCTTACTCCACTTGTGATTATGCAGCAACAGACCACCAGAGAAAAGAAGTTGACTTCTAAAAAGGATTAACAGCACTGCATCCTCTCAATAATTAAAAGATGAAGGGACTGGTAAGACAATGAAATCTTATTTAAGATGTAAAAATGTATGTTCCCACATGTTTTTTATTCATATTTGCTCAGTGGGAGATTGTTTATTTAAAACACTAGTCTGTAAAACGCTAAAAGAGTTCGTGCAAATCATCATGGGATCAAGGAATAAGATGGATGAAGGTTAAGCCTTTAATTCCAAAATGGTTGTAAGCATTTTTAACAATCAAGTTAAAAATGCTAAATATCTGCATTTTTAACTCGATAAAAGCATTTTTAACAATCTGTATGCACTTGTTCTACTTTAATAAGTATAAAAAAAACCTTTGTGTGTCTCAGTTATTATAACCTTAACTACATGTAAATAATTGTACTGATAAATACTGAGATAAATATTTTTATAAATAGAAAAACAAATACTCTTCTTAAAATATGAAATATCTCCCCTAATAGGAAAGAATTAATGCTTTATATAAATTTTTCAACAGACATGGGACTGATACATTTTTAATGAGAGATTGATTCAGGATACTTTGAAATAGTTCCACTTAACTTGTCATTGTTACAACAGTAACAGCTGTAATTTAAGCAATCTGTGGTACTGAACAACAATGTTTCCTTTCTTTAGTTTCAGCCCCAGTTATTTACTCACATAAACAGCTTGGAAACGTCCTAGTTATTACTTATTGTTCATTAGCTTTAAGTGTTCGAACATTTTTTTCTGGTCTCCAGGATGGAAGAAAATCATTTCAGCAAACATTTAGTGACCATGCAGAGCATTGCATGTGAGCTCTTTCTTGTTCATTACACTGGTATCTGCAACTATTCAAGGTCAGCTAAGTCACCATCAAAATGATGACCTGAAGGCTTAATGGTCATGGGTGTCCCTCAGAGCAGTGCAGTGTGGGAAGAATCAAACCTGACAATGTAGAGATCTGCCAATTAGGACATCCTGTTTAGGGAGTAAAATTACAGCATCAGCTTACATGAATAGCAGCCATACTACATGGTGCAGTGCAGTAGCTTTTAACCATACATTCAATTACTTCTTGTTCTGAAAGAAGTCTTTGTAAACTATTGTCTGCATATGTGTCCAGTCATAGAGGAAAGACAGTACAGTGTCTTTAAATTTTAAGGCTTCAAATACCAGAATGCAAAGAAAGGTCTGGTCTTTAGGGTCTACAATTTTTAAATGCCTCATTAAGTGTACAAAAACACATAACAGATGACAAAAAGGCTTATTTAGAATTGGTAATTTTCTGTGTTTATTAGACTCTCAGATCATTAGAGGAATTTTGGTCCATTCTTAATAATACCCTTGTCGCACTACTACATACTGTACCTGTCTTGCTTTTTCAATGGTGAATGCATGTAATGTTATCTTTCTATGTTATCATTCTATTCATACATATTTAATATGGCAGCACACATAATTTGATCTCAGGCTAAGCCTGTTTGCCACAGATTTTTTGGACATCTTCCATGGCATTAGTACTACAACTCAGATATATTTAGATATATCCTTTAGATATCCTTTCTATATTTAGATAGATATATACATATGCAGAAGTACTTCCTATTAAAATGTTGTAGCAATGAATCAATAACAAGACTACTTAATATCATGCCTATTGATGAAGATTCACTGCTGCGCTTGAAGTGATTCCAACAAATTGCAGCCAACCTACTTTCTGATTATTCAACTACTGATGATTTGATGACTTGGGAGCACTAATGTAGTGTATATGAAGCATTTCAATTTCAATCAAAGATAGACAGGTGACCATTTAGTTTGGAAAAGGAAGCAGTGCATCACAGCAATTGCAAATTTGTTTACTCATCCCCTTACACACTCACTACACAAAACCGGGGCACATCAAAAGCATCACACATACTTCATAATTGTGAAAGGTCTTCTGTTTTTGGTTGTGCTAAACTGGCAAAACGAGAAATAGTGATGTTTACATTGCTACAGTTCATTGAATTTGGTGGGCATGAATCTATTTACCACTCTCTTCATGTCCCGTCACAGCATTGAGGTCTGCACCTCATCTGGTTCAAAACAAAATCTTAATTATTTTGTTTTTCATTCATCCTGCTGTAGATTTGTTGCTGTATTTGGGATCATTATTCTGACCCAGGCAGGTTACGCTTTAGCTGTCGGACAGACGGCCTCATATTTGAACCTAGAAGACTTTGGTATAAAGAGTGTTTAGTCAGCTGTGTGACTGCAAAGTGCCTAAGAGCTGTGGCTGCAAAACAAGGCCAAATGCTGAACCATCCATCACAATGCTTGATAAAGTTAAACTGAATTCCAACTTGAAACTGAAAGATGTCCCAGGGCCTCTCTTTTTCCTGTGTTGGTAATTCCTCTCTTAGTGGGAGGTTCATGATGGCAAGGTCAAAGGTTCTAAATTCTCATTTATCTACCACAATGGTGAATGAGGAAGCTCAGATTATAGCACTTATAGTAGAAAATAGCTTTTTTTCCCATTTGCTTTAATAGGGTTAAAATTGACAAAGTGAACTTTATAGAAATGATCAAACTTTTCTACTAAGTGATTTTCCCATGGTATTTTGTTAGCATTTACAGGTATATACCATAAAATGCCATATCACTTTATTTCTAAAGCATTTAAAAAACAACATAACAGCTGGCCAAAGTGACATTCAAAGAATGTAAGAGGGAGAACAGTAATAAAACAATAAAACAGCTATAAGGGCACAAATAGGAGCTATAGACATTTTTAAAGAGTGCAGGTACATACATTGATAAAATCTTAAAATACAGATGAAAACTCACTCTTGGTTAAAAGCCGAGAAGAAAAAGCATGTTTTTAAACAAGTTTTAAAAACAGTAAAAGATGGAGCCTGGCTGGTCTGCAGCGGCAGCTCATTCCGCACTTTTGGAGTCCAAACTGTAAAGGCACTCTCTCGTCTGGATTTATAAACTGTCTTCAGGACTGTCAAAAATATCTGGTCAGCCAAAACCTAAGAGCACACAATAGCATGTAAGGGTAAAGCAGCTTAGACAAATATGAAGGAGCAAGACTTTTAAGAGACTTAAAAACAAATAAAAGAATAAGTGCATACGTTTTAGCACAATAATGTTGCGGCGGTCTATTATGTTTGCTTAACCAAAACGACAACAAAATGAGAAAACTCAAATTTTGGTTCAGTAATGATGATGTCTAAATTATTATTACCTTATTGTTTTCACACAGTCACTGCTTCCCTCACTGATTTGATAATGTTACTACTTACCAAGTCAAGTACTCTGTCTTCACTCTCTCTCCTTCTACCTCTACTTCTTGTTGCTGTTCAAAATCTGTTGCAGAAGTCGAAGCTACAGCAAATGGGTGTAATTTTTTCTCATTTGATCGCAATAAACATTCTCTCATCATTTATACATAAGGTCAAGCACAGTTAAAGCACTGCAGTTCTTATTTTAAACAGCATCTCAGATAAAATATACCTGTATTCAACAACTAGTTGCAGAGGGGGCCAGTTTTCGAGCTGGCCCCCAGTGGAGTTCGTGCCAGCGTTTTGGCGCACATCCCCTCCTCGCTAACACATGCAACACCACAAATAATCAGTAGGGTCTTGTGTTGTGGGACGATGGACCTTGCAGGCATGGGGGGAGCACTATGCAGTGTCCTCACACCACACTGCCCGTTTTTGTCGTTGCCGTGGGGGGCACACTGCTGTCAACAAGCAGTGGGGTCTGGCTCACCACAGCCACAATGAATTGTAATGCAATGTAGACATACAAATCTGCATTAATCAAAACATTTCACATTACTACAGTCACACATACAAACACTGTGTGTTGGAGGGGTTGGGCCTGGGGTTCACGGTGTGGTCCTCTTTTGATCCTGTCCCGGTGCCTGTGCTGGTTTGGCAGAGACAGAGGTGTGGGGATTGCCTGGGGTCTGTGACAACGTCATAGGGGGACTGGTGGACGGGTGCCCCCCTCTTGGTGGGGTGTTGTTTGTGTGGATAGTTCGGCCACATCCCCATATATATATGTGTGTGTGCGTGTGTATGTGTATATGTACATTTTTCTATTGCAGAACAGCAGATAGTGCTGTTAAGGCAAGCTAAATGCCATCTCATATGTATGTGCAAAGAAGTCTTTCGGTATTGTTACCCTGACACATTGGACATGACAGTCAGTGGCTTGAAGGAACATGGCTTCATTAACAAGCACTGAAGTTCTGGTAAGGAAAAGTGAGCGGAGAAGGGGAGTTATGGAAAGATTTTTCTAGTGGAGTTCTTGGACTTTGACTTTGGAAGGCAACATTTAACTCTGTATGTTCTCACTTAATTTTGTGTTGTTTTTGATTAGCTTTACCTTAATTTAGCTAGTAACCACGGCTTTACTTTCTACATCCTGCTAAAGCAGTGATTTTTACCAGTACGAACCACCCATTCCAATTACACCAGCAGTTTTGTTTCAGGTACGGCGGATGATTTTGTCATGTTTTTTCCTCTGTTTTCATCTGCAGCAGTCTGTGTGTATAAGCATATTGTCAGAACTCATAACAAAAGTGCCACCATCCCGGATTTATAGTGATGTAATGCAGTTGTTATCAAACAGGATACATGCATATGAGCAATCTAACTACAATGATGTATAAGTCAAATAATAACATACCTACATGTACATTAATTCATGCTTGTGTGAACTCCTCCACGCCCACTGACACCAATGAGTAGTCAGTTTGCTGTAGGTCATTGTCATTTAATTAAATGATTCACTGGATATGCACTAATGAGCTTAAGGAGCTAAAGACAAATGACTGCCCACGCATGTGCGTGCACCCACATACACAATCACACCCACAGACAGACACACTCATTCTAAAAATGCACTTTCATGCATTTTTGGCACCTGCTTTCTTTGTGGCAATTATATGCAGGACTAATGAATCAGATCAGAGAAGTTTAGCTCAAAGACACTGAAGATGTGATTGGTTTAGTAATGTCTCTTTTTCACATCTCCATATTTTTTTTTTCTGTATGAGCAACTTCTACTTCCTCACCCTATTTCTATGACACTCATTTTGTTTATCTTTTCTTATGTTTTTACACTACATCATAAGTATGGCCTTTCCTTCCCCTGCTGGAAAATCAATCACTCTCATCCAGAACCCATAATAGACTTGTTGGGTTTCTTGTTGCCAGTTTCATCAGTGTCCCAAATCGATGCTTAATTACACCGTAACTGCCCCCTTCCCAAGTCTCTGAGTGCATATCCTCTTTTCCCCTACTACCCTCCACCCTTTAGATCTTAGACATTGTAAAGTAATTAAAATGATTTGCGACACCCAGTTAGCGAGGAAAAGTGAGGGGAGAAGGAATGTGATGGGTGAAAGAGAGAGAGAGAGTAAAAAAGAGGCAGCATAGGAAGAGAGGGGGCTAATATGAAAGGAGTGAATGCATTAGAGGAGGAGACTGTGGGGCAGAAGAGGGGAGGAGCGGAGCAAACGAGAAACTGGAGAGGATAAGGAAAACAGATAAGAGGGGATTTGCTATGGTAGATGGGGATCAGAGACGAGAGCTGGTGGATGGATTGCAGCAAGCGCGAACAAATTCTTCATCAATGATTGAATTTCCATCTTGTACTTGCATACAGTTTTCTTAAAGCTCCCTTGTGGCACTGAACTTATCCCTGCTTATGTGACAGTAAGAAAATATGACATCTTAACATTCCTTTTGAATGTTAATTTTTCATTGAATAAACTAACCATTTATAAGTTAGCTATATATCTTGCCCATCTAAAATAATTTTGATTTCTGTTAGTTGCATCTGTTTATAAGAAACCATTAGGCAACTGGTTTTATACTTCACTCTTTGACAGATTTAAGTCAAAAAGCCACTTTAATGTAGACGTTTAATATATAACCCATACTCTTTATGAAAGTCATTCAGCTTCCTGGCTGTTTTCTTCTTTCTACAATATTCTTTTGCATGGTAACTGTAATTGTTTGGAAGTATTGGCGTGTAAAGATTAACATGTGACTTAGTGGAAAAAGACTGAACTGTTTGTATTACAGTGAGCTCTTGTGTTTCCTAAGATATCCATCAGTTGTCACAATGTATGCGTTACTCACAACGGCTCTGTAATATCAAATGACTCAGAGAACAAAGGCACAAGATATGCCAGGAATCAGCCATAGACAGCTGAGACATGATGCTATAATTCAAAAATAGGCCAAAGTGAAAAGAATAAAACTCAAGTTGAACTGGAGCTATTTGGAGTGTTTATTTTTACCGAACTAGTTGTTGTGCTAAACTACTGCTAGAACTTGCTCAGCAGTTGTTTTGATTCTTCGGACACAAGCTCTGACTCTAGCAGCAATAAACTGGTTCTTTCTTAGCACCAATGAGCCAGGCCAGAGAAAAGAACTGCACTTATCAGAAGCTAGGAGTAGCCTTTTGGAGACCCAAAATTAATCACAATATCATGAGTGGGATATTTTAAACTATTTAGTTTTGTTTTTATCTGCCTAATTTAAGACAAAAAAAAACCCAGTGCAAATACCAAGCTTTGACATTAACAAAAAGTCAGATTGGCTTCACAATAGAACAAGCTCGCTGTCTCTGATCTTCCCGTTGTTTATTTTGATGTCACTTGTCACAGAGTTTAAGTAGGTCATTGCACTTAGAAACAATATTTTCCACTTGCTGCATAAATGCCATTCCAGACTCAGCTCTTAAATATCCTTTACTTTTTAAAAAATATTATCAGGTAATAATATTTAATCATGCTCTAGATACCGTATTAAACTTCCATTTTTCAGCACTGCTCCTGCTGATGAGAGATCAGCTGTTAAGGATTGTGAAGCTACACAAGCGCAGGCTGCCATTTAAAAGAACGGTAATAAATTAAGTTGGTTATATTAGGCAATATGTTTGCTGGGATACTGGGATTAATGTTGTAATTTGTGTAGGTAAACTATTTTTCTGCACTGAGATTCTGCACAAAATCT
Source organism: Crenichthys baileyi (assembly GCA_036173005.1). Taxonomy (NCBI): domain Eukaryota; kingdom Metazoa; phylum Chordata; class Actinopteri; order Cyprinodontiformes; family Goodeidae; genus Crenichthys; species Crenichthys baileyi. Next base: position 294,237 of record JAHHUM010000941.1, read on the forward strand.
CAGAATAAATCAGGAAAAGAATCAAACATGAACTGGATGAGACATTTACAGTGACATGGCTCCAAGTCGGCTCTTGGTTCTTTCATAGAACCACTTAATAACTGGTTCTAGCACCAGCTTTGACTAAGCCCTGCAAGCTTTTGGTGGAAGAGCCCTGTTTGATCTCCTGCATTAAAGCAGAAGGCTGTGCATACTTATATTTTAAAAATATGTCCAGTTTTCTGAAATGTATGCTTAACCTACATGAGCTTCATTTTGTTATTTTATACACAAATAATTTTATCTCGGTACATATTTATTTATTACATTGATATAAATTTTTAGTCAAGTAGGATATGACAGTTTTAAGCGCTTAAATAAAAGGCAACTGAACTTCTCTTTTCTCAAGAAGTCTCCCTCAAACGGTTGTTTATTATTATTGTTTTTATAAACTTCCAAAATGAACAGGACAGAGAGTTGGAATGGGAACTCGTGACCTTAACGAACCTGTTGTGCATGTTCTGACTACAGCTTATAAGCCTGATACTCCTAACTCATAATCAGAACTGTAAAACCCTTTAGAATAGGTAAAATGTCACCAAAAAACACCAGCAAAGGAGTCAAGTGGCCTATCTAACTTATACTTAGTGTATTTCGAAATCTCCTGAGTTTTCTTCAGTCACTGAGGACACAAAGTTGATCAATAACTTAAGCCATATAACTGGCCTACATTTGCTTACAGCGGTTTGATACATCTGATTCAGTCATGTTGGTGATAAAGTGTTTAAATATTGCACAGCCTCTGAGCAAAATTGCCAGCTGCTACTATTTATATTCAAACTCATGCATGCATCCTCATTCCTAAATCTGTTCACGGGTTTCTGATGAAGATGTGAGGTGAGGGCTATAAATGTTTGAAGTGGGAAAAGCAGTGCTGACAATTAGGAGCTACAGCTGTTAATATACAAAGTGCTTATTGTTGTTATGACAGAGAAAATGGCTTAATAATGCATCTTACACCTATATTGGTTATAGGTTTCTGCCCACAAACCATAACAGCTGTGTGTTCGTTATTTGAAATTTACCTCCTATGTCAGTCACTTTCTGTAATGTGGGATCGGGTCTGTAAAATCCCTGACTGAGACCAGTTTTGTCTTCATTTTGCTTGATAAATGTCACCTCAGTCTTTAACACTCATGAGAATAAAGTAAAGAAAGTATTGCATTTATCGTAAGAGTTTATCAGGAATTGTAGGCTCTTAAGAACAAGTCTCAATATACAAGATGAGTCAAGTCCATTCCAGTCATCATAACTCTCCAAGTTTATTGAATCTTGTCACTCTGCAACAACTTAAGATCATACCATAAATGTCATTGTTCTTGTTATTCCAATATTTTCTCTTAAAGAGGGTTGGATAAGTGGTGCAGATTACTTTTTATTCCCAGTCTGGTTGAGCCTTATCCTGTTATTGGTTATCAACTGGGGTGGGCATGAGGGTTAAGGATTGGGGGCAAAATCCAGAGAATTAGTGAAGAATTAATCCATTGTAGCTGTAAACAGCATAACAGGGTGGTCAGATGCTGCCACTTACTGTTGGTATTGGTAAGAATACATAATTCCACCGATAGCATAATTATTCAAACAATTTATCAGGGGTAAAATTATTTATCCTGTTTTACCCCTGATAATCACCAAATACTACCACTAGCTGCATATCCAAACACAGCTGTGTGTGCAACTACTGTATGCTGGTGGAAAATCCACCTCAATCTTACCCCAAAAAGAATATAAACAACTGTTAATAAAAAACAGATGCTATTAAACAGATTTAACATGAATTTGTACCTACCAATACTGCTATGTCTGAATATTCTTTTGTTAGAGGAAAACATACAATACTACCTCTTTAACCAAGGCTTCACAATACTGTACATTTTAGTATCTTATGAATAAATTCTGAGACTTAATCATTATTTTCCTGTAGTTCCTTATTAAAATTCCATTTTATTCTATTCTCTTATCATAAATGTGTTTGAACTGCATCAGGGAAATCATTCCAACCTTGAAGAATTCCTCCATGTACAGTAAAATAGCTGAATTAAAAATGGTTGCTGAAGAGCTTTTCAGAGTTTTGAAGTTCAATTACTCGATTAGAGGAAGAGCCCTCCTGTATTGCAAGTTTTAACATTATTATTACTAATTGCTTTATACATGTGCACTCCTTTGCTTATGTTTTATTTGGAACAAGGACATTTGAATTTATAATGAGGAGCATGTCAATTTGCAGGTCATGTGAAACAAGCTTTACAACAGAGGTATTGATCAATGTTATGCTCCATGGATGTGATGGATATCGTTCTTTTCCTGCTGGTAAACACTTGAAACACACACCCACTCTGTTTCTCTTTCTCTGCTTGCGTTCTTCTCTTTTCCTGCTATTCTCTTATTTTTTTGGTGTCTTCAGTGATGTTTTTGTATTTTGTAGGTTCAGCTTTTCAAAGGGCATGAAATATTTATTATTATTACCATCCTTCTAAATCTTTCATCTGATTTAGAATTGCCTATTTCAGTGGTTCATAAACGATTTTATCACAAGTACCAATTCAGTAAATGCAAAATCTTCCAAGTAGCACCACAATGACAGACATTTCAAAACAGCTGAATAAGACTTAGACTGATTCAGTCTGGGGTTTTGTTGCATAGAATAAAAAGAATAAAATGCTGATATCTATCAACCAGTGATATTAAGGCTCAGCCTTACCTGTCAGTAAAATACTAGCAATGGCAAAAGAAGAGAAAATCAATTTGTTGACTTGACTGTTCTATGAATTTGTTCTCTGTATGATTTTAAAATTTTTATGGTCAAAATCACTGAATTTACGCTTTGCCGATTCATATACATAAGAGAAAGGTAATGTGAGCACTCCTATTGCTGTTTCTCTTCATTTTGCCAATGTACAAGCTGGATTACACATATACTAAACATGCTAAGATTTCACAGTCCGTAATATATTTAATAAATGTGTGTGACATTTAGTCTTTCTAATCGGGCATAAATGCACACTGAAAATGGACATGGTGAGGTCAGAAGTACCATGCTGCAATGATAGGGGGCAGTGCTGAGCCCCATAGGCACAGGCAGCTAACAACACATCACTACATACTCTTCAGCTACAGTGAGGGCAGGGGTGTTTTCACTAACAAGACCTGTAACCATAGTCTTATTTAAATTTGGTCCAACTAAATAGAGGATTACTTCTCAACACTGGAAAATAATTTTTCTAAACTGGATTTTTAGTCTACACAGGAGGTTTTAGAGAGAGGAACACCAACTCTGGGGCTGAAAGATCTGCTCCAAGCAAGTGGGAGAAAGGTAACCTGCTCTTTTCAACTGGAGTGGTACACATGAAAAGAGTGTGGAGTCCATGGATTTGACTTTGCATTAAAAGGGCAGGGCAGATTGAACATTAGCGTCCACAACACGAAGGTGAGGGATAACAAGGAGATTTTAAAAGAGTTTGATTAATGCAAACTGCTTCCATGGATGTCATTTAAAAATAAAAATAAGACCATGCACAGTTTTCTGTTTCAATAAAACAAAATATACAGAAATCAGTGAAAATGAAAAAATAATTTTAAATAATTTCAAATAGTCAAAACAGTTTTTTTTTGCTTTTCTTGCTATGGTATTGTATAACAGCCTGAAATGTATTAAAGCATAATTAAGTTTTTAAAATAATTACGTGTGTCAATTAAGGTCAAAATTGAAATATACGCTTCATATACAGTATTTGTACATTTGATTCCAGAGGAGTCTGTGCCTCACCAGTCAAGGTTTCTCACCAGCAACCACCACGAAATCCGAAATGGCTACCTCAAACTTAAACAATATGCAGATCAAACTTACTGATAGCGAAAGGAGAAAAGTGTACCTGCACATCTGAAAAATCTTACCAACTCACACATAACAACAATGTTTGAAAGTACAAAATACTGAGAAAAAATTTGCATATATTTTTTAACAGTAGTTACTAGAACACTGGTTGACTGTCATTCACTAAAATTACAGTTAATTTGTTCATATTGCAAACAGTTAATCAAACATTTTAATACAAAAGACATTCATTTTACTCTCATTCACATGTGAATCTAATAAAAACTAAGTTATGCACATGCAGTTGTAAATAAAAGTTGTAGAGAATAACATTAAATGATTAGAAAAAGGGGGTATAATGATTTCTCTAAAATGTTTTAGAAGTCTATACCTACGATTATTATCTATAATTTGGTTTCAGATAACTGATTACAGCAACTGCATCAGGTAAAACTTATGGTGTGATATTTTTGTGTTCAGAAGTCAAGTTTTCTGAGTTGCCAGTTAGAAAAATAACAAGTTTGTCCTCTTGGTTGAAATCCTGGCCGGGGAAGTTTGAGCTTGCTGAACTACCTCTGGCTGCAGGCATGTAGAATTTTGTGGACGTTGCCACTATAAATGATAAACTAAAGCACTTCTGACTGTTTGTATTTCTTTGAACGGGTAGGACCAATGCTGTATAATATTTACTTGTGTTATTTTTGTGTTTGTACAAATTAAATAGAGAGAAATGTATTTCTAAGTACTTAGGATGAAAACAAATAGAAAATCGAAATTTTCCAACTTGCAACCAGAATGTTCTCAACTTGTGTGTCCCGTAATTTTCAGCTCCAAGCTGTGATTGCTGACATACATTAAATGCAGTCTTTTCTCAGTTTTTTTCCTTATAAAAAAATATCCACATATTTTAGACACCTCTCTCTGTGAAGTTGGATCCTGATCTTGTTGATTAGTTAAGAGTGTCTTGCTATTCCACCAAAATCAGTTGTTATGTTAAAGTGCAATCTCATATTTTTCTGATATAAACTAGCCATTACGACAACCTAGCAACTCACACTCCACCATACAGAGGGAGGTAATTTTTTAACTCAGGCATTTTTGTAAAGTTTTATTTGACTTTTTCCTTTCCTGTAAGGCAAATAAAGAACGATATGTGTAATTATTTTGCCAAATGTCTCCTGTCTGACACTTGAAGTAATGCTCCAACATTACTTCAAGTGTCATGCTTTTCCACAAACATTCTCTCTTTTTGCTCCAAAAACAGGGACTGAAAAAGGTACTTTTATTGTAGTGTTCTTTGATCTCCGTTTACATATGCATTCCTTAAGAACTGGGCTGATGCTAATATCTAAAGTGACTTACAACAACTTCAAAGAGGCACATATACTCATTTTCATTTCATTTTTAGTCATTAACTTCATATTATTAAGATGCAAAGCAGCAGCAGTGAAATAGGCCAGTTTAAGGTGAGACTTGAGGTGGAGGAGTGCGAGAGGCAGGGGAGGAGTCATGGGTTAGCAATGGGGACAGATGAAAGAGAAGACAGGTGTGCTAGAGGGAGAAAATGGAAGAGGAAGAGGCTGGAGGGAAACAAAAAAAAAAAAAGAGGAAGGACAATGAGAGAATTAAAAAGGGCTGTGAAAGGTGAATACAGGAGGGTGGAGGGAATGAAGAAGATAAAAGAGAAATTAAATAAGCGTAGGAAGTTGGAAGGAGGGAAGCCTCATTAGGGGAGTAGAGCTGGCTTAGCTCCACACAGGACCTGATTTTTGTGTCCCACTGAACAAGCATTAGTCACCACACTCCAGAAAACATGCCACCATGTCCCTGTAATTCATGCTGAAGAAGAGAAAAATAATACAAATCAGATTCAGTCAGATACATAAAAGATAATACCACAAAGCTGTGCTGGTGGAAAATTTGAGAGGTTACCTAAATCCTATTTTTTCCAGCAGCAGGATTTAAAGTGTATTTTAGTTCTTCAGGTTTTTTTTTTCAAACAATGAAAAAATCTTAATGTTTCGTGAAAGCAAGTATATTACATTTCTGCTTGAAAAATCCTACTACACACTGTGAGATCAGAGATAAACACAGAAAGTAGAATCTTTGGGTCTTCACTAAATACTTACACAGATGTAATGCCAAGCTCAGGTTTTGCTGACAAAGAAAAAGATGAACGACATCAGAAACATAATAGTTTTTCCTGTTTTATTGAAGCTCAGAATGTCTTTCCTACTGTTCTCCTTACAGTTCTATATAGGTAAAGTACCATGTTTAAAAGATAGTTTACCGATTAATGAAGCAGGATCTCATGCTCTGCTCGTTAATGGTACTGCTCTGTTGGAACACATTGGTATATCCCTGAATCAGCACTTATTTACATGTATTATAAACATTGTATAAAGCTGCACATTTGTAGTTTTACAGCTTATGCAATCATGATAAAAAGTGAGAGAAAAGACAATAACAAAGCGTGAATTTTGATCCATGTGATAATTTACAACAAACTGTCCAACACAGTAGTGAAATGTTGCCACCATAACAGGTAATTTATTATCTTTTAATATATACATAAAATATACTCTGAAATGAAAATGTATATTTCTTATCTAGATGACATCATTGAAGTAGCATCAGATTTAAACTGTAGAAGCTCAAACAGGCCTTGGAAGGGGTGCGGAGTCTGCAGTAAGTACCCTCTTTAATAAAAACCTTAAAGACAGAATTTTGACACCTTTGTGACTTAGATAGATTGGGAAGTTGAATTTAACTTGGTGTTACTTTTTGAGAATGCAAGATAGTTGTAGTCCTGGATATGTTTACTTAAGGCTGAACTAGCTGCCCACTGTGTTTTGTAATTTAGCGCTTATAGACCATCTTGCAGCAAAAAACACAGACTGAAGCAGACCATCACACACATAATTTCTTGCAGTGGAACATGTAACAATGAAGGGTGCAAAACAGAGCAGACAGAGCAGACCACTGGACGTTTGCCAACAGATGTTTCTTCAATAGTTGTCAACACAGAAAATACAACAAATCTGGTGAGGTATCACGTGTCACTGATTTGGTTAACCCTTCAGAATGTGAAATGTCGGACAACTCATTTTATGTGTAACTCTATATCGAGCTGATATTGTGCCACCTCCTTTGATACTGTAGTACCGACTCACGTCCAAGGTAGCATTGCCTTGACTTATGATTAATGGATGGACAGAGGCAGCTTAGGGTCTCTCCTCAAAGTTTATGACGCAACTGGTAAATGAAAGGGGATAATGTGGCTTCTTGGGCAGCAATGTCTGCCGTCCAGCCTGCATTCAGAATCTAAATTGTTGCTTCCTAGAGTTTTACTGGCTGATGGATGGTGGTTCTGCCCCCTACTACTTCATGTTTTAACTCAGAGATGCCCCACAGCACCAGGATCTAGGTTTCACAGCAGGCACACTGTTTTATCTTCAGGACGAAAGGATTTTAGTGACTACTATGTCCAGTTGAATTAAAAAATATTCCTGTGGAGATGGTCAAAAAGCAAACCCAGCACTCACTTACTTACAGGTGTGTGTGCCACATGTATACCTGCAGCTGAAAATGATCAATCATGTAATCATTGGGACAGGAGTGGCACCCAGTGTGATCTTTTGCTGCCTATCAGCTTTAAAGTTTGAACTGTTGTGCGCCCAGAGATAGTATTCCACATACCTTGGATGTAACAAGTAGTTATGTAAGCTGCTGTTGCCTGTCTGTTATCTCAAACAAATCTGCCCTGGGTGATGAGATGGAGATGTGTGGAAATCCCAGTACATAGTAGTTTTTTTAAATAATCAGACTATCCCGTCTGACAAAAACGACTAAACCACATTCAACAACAATTAAATCCGATTACCTCCTAGTTCTGTTTCTCAGTTTTAACTTCTTCGTCTTGTCATGTTCTCCATGTCTGGAGCCTTGGATGCATGGACTTGCTGACATGTGATTGACTGATTCACTATTGGTGTTATGAACAATTGAAAAGGTGTAGCTAATAAAGTGGCAGATCAGTGTATGCTAAGGCCCTGACAATTGCTAGGAGTAGGTTTGGTGTGACTGAAAGAAATGTACCATGAGCTGCAAATTGATTGTGTTATCTCTAATTTAATAATCTATCTCTGTTTGATGTACTGGCCTCATAACAGTTGAAGCAAAAACAGTTACTTTTCAACACAAAGATCTGATTCATTAAAAACCATTCTTAGTACCAGCCTCTTTGATTGAGCATATTTGACTTTTTTATTCTTTATTGTACTTTATAGCATATATTTGTGTAAAACTAAACATATGCTCTTGTCAGTGCCATTAACTGCCAAAGCTTGTAATGACTCGTCTCTTGCTGTTTGTCAAGCACCAGGCCCATGTGTGTGTTTATATTTGTTCTTTATCTTTGTTCACTTATCAAACACTCTCATTTGCGTGTCTTATGTTCTCTTTATCACCTCCCTGTCAGCAGGAAGCTACAGTAATACCCAACTCTTATGCATTTGCAGTATACAATGACCAAGACTGCATCTCACACTCACTTACAGACACACATCCCATAAAATGTGTGAATGCTTATGAGGGTCATAAACAAGAAGATGGACAGAGGTGAGGTGAATGTATGTGACAGATGGAGACAGGCTTTAAGTCAGCAAATGAGAATAATCACAGCCTTATCACTCTTTTCTATACTGCCAGTAGCAGCTCATAATTTACTCGGGTCAATTTGTGTGCTTGTGCACACATGTGCTTGTGTGTGTGCCGAACAAAAAGCAGTGTGCACACAATATTGCTTCAGTGGGTTGCTCTTCGAGCATAAGATGTATGCATGTGAGAGCATATGTGTGATGATGGATAAAATGTTTATATACAGGGGTTGGACAATGAAACTGAAACACCTGTCATTTTAGTGTGGGAGGTTTCATGGCTAAATTGGACCAGCCTGGTAGCCAGTCTTCATTGATTGCACATTGCACCAGTAAGAGCAGAGTGTGAAGGTTCAATTAGCAGGGTAAGAGCACAGTTTTGCTCAAAATATTGAAATGCACACAACATTATGGGTGACATACCAGAGTTCAAAAGAGGACAAATTGTTGGTGCACGTCTTGCTGGCGCATCTGTGACCAAGACAGCAAGTCTTTGTGATGTATTAAGAGCCACGGTATCCAGGGTAATGTCAGCATACCACCAAGAAGGACGAACCACATCCAATAGGATTAACTGTGGACGCAAGAGGAAGCTGTCTGAAAGGGATGTTCGGGTGCTAACCCGGATTGTATCCAAAAAACATAAAACCACGGTTGCCCAAATCACGGCAGAATTAAATGTGCACCTTAACTCTCCTGTTTCCACCAGAACTGTCCATCGGGAGCTCCACGGGGTCAATATACACGGCCGGGCTGCTATAGCCAAACCTTTGGGCACTCATGCCGATGCCAAACGTTGGTTTCAATGGTGCAAGGAGCGCAAATCTTGGACTGTGGACAATGTGAAACATGTATTGTTCTCTGATGAGTCCACCTTTACTGTTTTCCCCACATCCGGGAGAGTTACGGTGTGGTGAAGCCCCAAAGAAGCGTACCACCCAGACTGTTGCATGTCCAGAGTGAAGCATGGGGGTGGATCAGTGATGGTTTGGGCTGCCATATCATGGCATTCCCTTGGCCCAATACTTGTGCTAGAAGGGTGCGTCACTGCCAAGGACTACCGAACCATTCTTGAGGACCATGTGCATCCAAAGGTTCAAACATTGTATCCTGAAGGCGGTGCCGTGTATCAGGATTACAATGCACCAATAAACACAGCAAGACTGGTGAAAGATTGGTTTGATGAACATGAAAGTGAAGTTGAACATCTCCCTTGGCCTGCACAGTCACCAGATCTAAATATTATTGAGCCACTTTCGGGTGTTTTGGAGGAGCGAGTCAGGAAACGTTTTCCTCCACCAGTATCACGTAGTGACCTGGCCACTATCCTGCAAGAAGAATGGCTTAAAATCCCTCTGACCACTGTGCAGGACTTGTATATGTCATTCACAAGACGAACTGACTCTGTTTTGGCCGCAAAAGGAGGCCATACACCATACTAATAAATTATTGTGGTCTAAAACCAGGTGTTTCAGTTTCATTGTCCAACCCCTGTATATTAATTATGTAAAGGCAGTATTTTGCATGACAGTGCGTGCTGTGTAAGGGTCCTTGGCGTCCATTTTGATGTATGGTAATGGAGTAAAAGCTTTTGCTGACTGCGCATTTGTATAAGCCCAGTAGATCATCAGCAAAGACGATGTGTGTAAGGGGGTAAACAGCTCCCGTCAGAGCAGAACCTCAGTATTAATGCATCTTCATGCTTGAATTATTCAACTCAGACTCTCTGTTTCTCCTTCACAAACACTTTTGCACTCGTCTACAAATTGTTTTTTCCAAATACAGCTCCTTTTTTCTACATTTGCAGTTTTGTTTGCTCTCTTTTCAACTTTGTGCATTTTTCTCTGGTTTTTTTATATTTAAAATCAGTGCTCTGAAACTTTGAATTTGAACTGAAGAACAGAGCAGAAAGATCCAAATGTAATATGTCCATTGCATGGGCCTTGAGCTACAAATACAAAGGGACAGAAAACCAGAATATGGTGTCATTGTTAAGCTATTGTCATTGAATATTCTGACCAGGGTTAGTTTATTGGGTGTCATGTTTGAGACTTTACAAGGCATTTACTGCATTCAGTTCCCTAATTTTAGCCATTTAAATCAAACATTGAATTTTCAATGTATATTTTTTTCCTTACATATTGTTTACTTGATATTACTGTTATAATATTTCAAGTTTTTTTTTCATAATTCTAAAAATTATGGTTTACAGCCAATGCAAAACCAAAAATTCAGTTATATATAAAGATTTGAATTATAAGCAATAAAAAATATTTTTTTTGTACAGAAGGGTACTGAATGTGTGTTTGTGGGGTTTGTTGAAGCACTGACTCTAGCTGCAGCCCACATTTTGTGAATTACCCCTTTGAATGGGCTTTGGATCACAATCGTCTAAAAGCTGTAAGTACCCCAGTTGGGGATAATGTGGAGTAGCTGAGGTAGAAGAAAATGAAGGGAGACTGAGGGAGGGAGACTAGTTAACATGAATGGAGCTGAAGTTGGACACAGAGAAACTACCAAACCAAAGGGAAAAGTCTAGCGAAGAGCTAAGAGAAATCCAAATGGACAAGGAACAGAACACAAGATTAAACTAAGAAACTAACCGCAAAGAAATAAACTAATAAGGCAGGCCTTTCTAACAATAATGAACACAAGGAAATGAACTGAATAGGGCAAGAATTTAAGAACATAATGAACAAGGAAATGATAAAAATACAAAGGAACTAAAACCTAAACACTTGTGGATCATGACACATAGTGTTTCATTTTAATCGACTTTCCATTAAAATGCTTGAATAACCCACTTTAGAAAATTACATAACATTAACAATTATTTTACCTGAAATGTCATGTTTTAATGTGGGGTTTTTATTAGCTGAAAGCCAAAGTCATCAGAATTAACAAAAGCAAATACTTGAACTACATTGTGTTTGTGTGTATGTGTTGAATCTGTGTATATGAGTTAATAAATAATATACAATATACTGATATATGAGTTTCACTTTTTCAGTAGAAATATTGAACCAAATAAACTTTTCAATGATATTCTAATTTATTAATGCCTGGTTAAGAAGGCAACATTTGAAAATTGTCGGTTGATTTTCAAAACCTGAGAAACCCCACACGTGACGATAAACAATCGTAGGTATAAAAGGTTTGGTCTTACAGTGTGTGGTGTCCAGCCACATGGCAAGCACGACACACCACACACAGACAGATTTCACTCACAAACGTTCAGATGTCAAACGGGAAATATCGCAAACCCTCTTGAGATCAAACATGAGTTCAGACTTTCTGTCACCTCACTTTCTGATTGGCTATATGTCACATTTAACAGGCTGCATGCTTGTTTGTCCTCGGGAAATACCCCACATGGTAGGATATCAGGCCAAGACCATCCAACATGTCAAAAATCCTCGATTGGATGTCGTAGCGGTCCCGACATCCTTCTGAGCAGACTTTATCGCACCACATACACCAGGAATATCTCACACGATTATCTTATGAGCCATCATGATATTCAGGGCGTGTCGGAAGGGGAAGATCGGGTCAAAAATCGGTATTTAAAATCTTGCCATGTGAACCAGGCACAAGATGCTTCTAAATATGAAGTCAGAACTTCTGGGGTCCTCCGCTTTGACAAATCTGACACTATGGCTCTGTTAGATAAATGTAAAATTAGTCCTTAATCCACCAGCTGAAATAAATACATGCTCCCTGGTGTCAACATTGCTTTTCTCTCTAATATTTGATTTCAGTTGCGCCGATCCATACCCTCTCTGTGTGTTTCTTCCTCATTCTTTCTCTTTCTGTCTAGATTTGATTTGTGATACAGCTGCTAAATTGAGTACATGACCTCCACAGTCAACACTGCACTTTAAATGAATTTAATCTCTCCATCCCATCTCTTTTCCTTTGTATCTATTTCTCCTTGTTGCCCCGACTTTACCCACCTCTCGTGTGGGGTGATAGGCCACAGGCAGTATGTGAATCAATAGTTTTGATAAATGAGAGGAGATTTCCCTATGGCTGTTAAAAATGTAACCTATTACATTTGGCCTTTTCGAGGTAGCTGGATGAGCGTCCAATCTGTCCTCCTGTGTCAGAGCCAAAAATCAGTCGGAGAAAGGCAGAGACAGATGGGAAAAGAAGCAGATCGCAGTCAAAATTGCTTAAAAGCTGGCACAGAGACACAGTATATTTCCTGTAAATTACCCCATGTTCACTGTCTAGCAGCTCTTTCAGATTGTTGAAAGGCTATTTGATAGTCTGGTGTTTAGTCACATTGCATTATGGAGTCAGACCCACACAGGCTTATTTTATGCTTAAATTCTTTGCACAAATTACTACACAAAACAGCAAAGCTGTGCTCTATTTTTAGAGGTATTGTCCATTTTAAAATAAATACAGCTACAATTAAAAATTGTGTAACCCATTTGCCTCAAAATAAATTGTAGAAGAATGAAACATAACAATGAATGTCAAAAACCAAATAAGTAAAAACATATTTATTAATAAATGTTTGACTTTGACAATAGAAGACTTAAGTTTGAAATTCAAGTGGAAAATGCAACTCTTAAAACACATGCTCATGCACAGTATTGGTCAGCTCTAACTTCATTTGAGGAAAATTCTTTAGCTTTTATAACATTCCGAGATTGGATTATTTCCCCATTATTCGCAAGCCTTTAGCTCAGTGATGTCTGTTAGCTTCGGTGCTAGAAGTGCCTTCTTTAAAACGCAAACATTTTCAATCAGAGGTCTACAAGGGCATTACAGGATCACCAACTGAGATTGTGCTGACTTGGAATTGTGTTTAGGATTATGGTCTTGCACGAAAGTCCAATGATCACCAAGGGTTATTTTTTTCTAGCAAAAGCCATCACACTTCTCTTTAAAATGGTCTTGATACTTCTGATCGTGTACCTGGAATCATGGATTCCAGGTACACGATCAAGATTGCTAATTCCTGATGCAGAACAACATGCCCACATCACCAATGATCCATCTCCATACTTGACTGTTAAGTTGTTAATCTTCTGTTCAGAAGCCAGATACACTGCTGGTCCATGAGTTCATCAATCTATAGAACGGTTTTGCAAAACTGTGTCCAATTTCCGCTTAGCATTTTCTAGTCCACTTTTGATGTTCCTTGTGGTCAAGTCTGGAATGCTTGTTGGAGTTCTTGTTTATTCTGTACGTGTTTTAGAGTTATTATAGAAGTACTTCATCAGGTCATCCCATAGGTGACTTGCAGTACCACTGGAGTTTATTTTAGTTGTACTGACTAAATGGCTAAAGGCCTTTGATGAAATTAATAGCTTTCTTCCACAGGCAGGCAGGTTTGCAACCTGTTCCAATTTTCGAACATTATATAATGCTCCAAATGGTGTCTTTATGTCCTCGAACCGCTCATGAATCAGGCAGTGGTTTGTCCTTGAACCCTTCATCACTGGGTTTAGGAACTAGGAAAAGGATCAGTCTCTCCTTGGACCGTTCAGGAACAGGACCATGCTGAGGTTTGTCCTCGAACCACTCAGGAACAGGATCAGGCAGCAGTTCGGCCTCGAACCCCTCGTTACATTGAGTAAAATAATCTTCTTTTACTCAAGGCTTTGCAGGTGTGATGAAATAATCTCCTTTGTCAGATTTTGTGCAGACTCCTTTCTCTTTCCTTTGAATGCGTTTCACCTTGGATACCTATATAGGTGGGATTGAGATTCAAATCACATATGAATCAAATCAAGTAATGTTTTAGAGTTTTCAAAGGATTATTTTTTTTTTCAGTTCAAATCTTTGGTGGGTTTAACATAGATTGCAATTCTACAATATAATGTACTTACTTAACATGTTTTGTCAAAAACAATCAGTCTAACACTGTAAAGATGGAAGGCAGAGCTGGCAATATTTAAATATTAATATTTAAAATATTATTAAAGAGGATGATTCAAAACAAGGTTGATGAGCCTTGTGCCAGAATATTTTCATTACTTGGAACCAAAACATACTCAAATTAGGTACAGTTGTAGATCACGTCTCTTTTGCCAAAAACAAAACATAATAAAAAAGCTGGACAAGCTTAAAGCTGTGAGAAAATTAGTTTCCAACTTGCTAATAATACATTTGCTGCTCAGCTACTTTGAATTTGCACTATGATTCTGGTCTATTTGTTCTTTATTTTCCATTCTTTGTCACACACAATTTAATCTGTCTGTCCATTACTCTCCGTTCCTCCCTTCTCATCTGTGTCAGCAGGAAGCTACAGTAATATTCAGCTCTTTAATAATCACCCGGCACACTGGTTCAGCTATATGGACACCTCGCCCCCGCACGCTCACTCACACACACATGCACACACACACACATTTATATGGTTACACACATCAAATAGCATGGTGTGAACGCTTCATAAAAAAGGAGATACAGTGAAGATGGACAGATGAAGTGTGTGATTTATGAAAAGAAGCACTAAGGTCAGCAGTGGAGAATAATCACAAACTATTAGCTTCTTTCTTAGCTGCCACTAATAGCAATTTACTCACACAAATGTGTAGAGTTGTGAAATTGTCTTAATGTATATATTACATCTGTGTGTTTGTACAGGCAATGCAGAATAGATGAAAAAATGCATGTGTAACAGGATAATTTAGAGTGTATACAGACTAAAGAAAACATTACATCATATTACATAAAGGGTTCAGTTTTGCAAACGAGAACTTGTAGTTTTAGGCACTGTACTACAAGTGAATGTGGGTTTTTGATGTTGCCATATGGATGCCTATTTAAAGTAACAACCCTCTATCTGCATAAATAAGATGCTATGTTTAGCATACTGTATATAAAATATACCTTATTATACTGATCAAATATGTGTTTAGTAGATGTTTTCCTGACTGAATGTTAAAGTTTAGAAATATAAATAAATAAGCAATTATCAAAAAGGAATGACATGAATGTAGATTTTTAAAGACAGGTTACAGTGAAGTATTAGTTTACAAACTTTCTATGTTGAACATAAATGTGGTGACTCGTTAGCCAAGGGGGTGCCCAGCAAGAAAGTTTTTATAGTAAGCCTTTTGAGTCTTAATCTGCAAATTTCCTTGAGTTGAGTCAAAAAGTGTACAGTAATTGAAATAAATTTACAGTTAATACTTATTTTTGTATAAAAAAAGGATGGTTTATTGTGTTAGATTGCATGGGATAATTGCATCTTCACAAGCCATCAGGGGTTAAAACGGTGTATGAAATTTTTCATTGTTATTCTTAACAGAACCGGGGCGTCAAAGCTTACTTATCCAAGACAGTGGATCCAAAGCATGAGCCAGGCAGAAAATATGCACCAGAAGATTCTCCCAGCAAAGTTCTCTAAGGATGAGTGGAGGTCATGAACCAATTTAAGGGGGAACACAGCCAAACACTTGAGATTTGCTACCATCATGCATAACTGAATGGAGATAGAATTAGCACACAGTGTAATAAATCAAGAAAAAATCCAGAAAAGCACTTGCAAAGCTCAGACCTCCTTAAAGGCAATAGGGTCATTTCTGCATGTCAGCTTTTTCCTATACTGATGAGCTATACTCTGGACGACTTCTGGCCACTGGATTTTAGCAGCTGACAGTCTGATAAACCATGTTGGAGTTCCAAGTAATAGCACCATGGTCTCTCAATGATAAAGAATCATTCAAAATAGTTTTTGGATTGAGATGGTGCTCCACATCACCACCAAAATCTAATCATCTGTTTATTGTCCTAATACACACCTTGTCTGAAGGCTTCTTTCAAATCCCTTCATTACTTTTTGAGATATTTTACAAACAGACAGAGAGACAGGCAAACCCACTCCAACAAAAACATAACCTCCTTGGTGGAGGTGAAAATGCTGGGCTATCTAGATCTGGACATTAACATGTACATGGCATCAATTACACCTTTACTGAAAAGATGCATAAAAAATATTCTTCGCGTTTATGCTTTATCTTATGGTGGACATCTTTGTAAAGAGAAAACTTATATTGTGTCAGAAAATTGAGTTTTACTGCACCTCAAAGCTTGGCCTTCAATATATGTACTATGAACTTTCCTCTATAGTCACCTCGCCTTACTGAGTTTGACCATCAAAGGGAGACCTGACTATTATTATACTGTTGGCTTATACTGCTTAATGATTTGATCAACAAAAACCATTTGGGTCCACATGGGTTTAGTGCAGCTGTCATTCAAGTGAAACAGGTGCAGGCAAAAAACTGTGGTTTTGAGACTATGTCGCATTAAATCTTTAATGAACAATCTACAAGCCATGTAGCAATCCCCTGGCCTCATGTGTTTTACAGGAGGCAGGGAGCATGTGAAGAGAAATGATGGCAGCAGCCTACCATTTAATGATCCAATAATAATGTGGCTGAACAGTGCAAGATAACAGTAGTAAAATACATTGAATGCTGCTTTTAAGAGTAAACCTACAGATTTCTACAGAGACGTAAAAGTTTAATTCTAAAGCCAAATATCTATGTTTGAATGAGACAGCCGTACGAGGTGAAAGAAAAAGAAAAAGAAAACCAGCTGAACAAGCGTTAGTGTTGCTAATTCAGAATGCTTTTAAGCCAGAGTGTTTTTTCTGGTTTTATTTTATTGCCTTTTGGTTCAGACCTGGAGATGATGTGTGAAGAAATTTACTTTCATGTAGAATAATTAAACAACTAATTTCCACTAAAATGCAGTGACTGTATAGAGTGACAGAGAGAGAGGTTGAGTACGTTTGAATATGGAACCCTGTTCTGTGAAATGTAGAAATATTTAAAATTTTTTCCCACAATAGCTGCATGATTTAGAAAAGTATAAAGTGTAAAGCTGCTGGTTTACTAGCTATAAAGACATCCCAAATATGACTTCATCTGAATCTGTATGGTGGGATGAACCACTACATGAAAGCAAAGCCACAACATTTAAGTTTCCACTAAAATGAGGTAGATATTTCCGTGCCTTATGGTAATTCAGATTTGTCTATTTTTATTGATTCAGTCATTTACCAAAATGTATTGGGATTAAAAAAAAACTTTGTAATGAAAAATTGATTAATCACAAGTAATTAAATTAAATATTTTATTTTTAAATAATGTTTCACCACTATTAAATAATCATGGTGTTGATTTTATTATATAAGGTTATGTACACTTACAGTTAGATTTGAAAAATCTAAATTTGGCAACAATTAGATAATTCATGAGGCAAAATCCTGGAATTGAAAGAGGGTGTACTGTTTTCAGACCATGTCAATAATAGTTCTTCCCTTACATTGTCACTCTTGACTTGTCAGCAGTCTTCCTTTTGTATTTGTAGGGATCTCACATGTCCAATGACGATCAAGGGAAGGAAAATATTTAAACTTCCTCCTTCTGGCTTTCCAGTTTTGCTTAGCCTACATCTGTGTTGTAATTATGAATATGAATATATTATTTAATATTTAACATTAATAATTTAATATTTATTAAATAATATTTCGGTCTGTTTAGGGTTGTCCTGTGAATACCAGCCCAATAAGGTGGTGGTATTAGGAAAAATTTGAAAGGGATGAGCCAAGCTCTGGCATTATTGAACAGCAAAACTCTGCACATACATGGAATGAATTCACACAATTTCTTAAAATAAAAGAATTTATTAACAAAAATAAGTCAACTCAAAGTCAAACATATTTCACCATGCTAGAACAATCCAACTAAACTACCAAGCAGAAATAAAGAATAAGGAAGACTACTGGGTTATGTACAATATAAACAAGTTGATCGAAGATGGTTGAAAACCATGACCGAAAGAGTTATGCATCATTACCATGCAATGTTGTTTATGTTTCAGAACCAAGGATTATCTTGAAGAATCTGGAAGTAAGGTTAAGTTAGTCTTGGAACTAACTTAGGCAATAACTGGCATACTTTTAGACAACCATTCACAATGCAAGATCAGATAAAATATTATTTTAATAAAATAATATTAACACACTATAACACAGTTTGCTTCTGTAGACCTCAGAGAGAAAAGTCAAGCCACGCTTGTACCTTAATTACCCCCGTTCATGAATGAATACCGGATACACAAACAGCAATTCATTCGTACTTAACTTACTGCATATGATCGTGTGATCGTATGACACTCTTGGATCTAGTTTGAAGAGTTATGTCTGTTTGCCTCCGTCCAGTTCCCCTGGGGACTCGTGTGGAAGAGACAGGTATAGCAAAAGCAGTGATTTTATTTGGAAATTGACGTCATGGAAAGTCGCTGTTACCCCTTTTCCTGGCTGTGCTGGAAGTAGGTTAATGCGATTTATTTTGAAAGTTCCGGAAAAGTTCATACTGGCCTTTCATTTTGTAACCAAGTCTCATTTTCAGCTTGTAAGGGATTTGAGGTCTTAATCTGGGCATTAGTTTTGCTTTAAAAAGCTCAGTCAGCTGGTGCTACATGTAAACACCTCTCCAGTTGACATGGTTAGTTGTTGTGGCAGATATTAAAAAGTATGAGAAGAATTTATTTCAACTAAATCAAGAAACACATACAGTATGGCCAACATATAGTGTGTTTGGGCTTTCAACCTGAATTATTTTAAATTCTTCTTCAGTTCTTCCTGTGTAAGTTATACAGCATGTGTTTGCGGAACGTTTAATACCCTCTACACTTTTGCACATTTTGTTAAGTTAAAACCACCAAGTTCAATGTACACTGCTCAAAAAAAATAAGGGAAACTCCAAGTAAATCAAAGTTCTGTGAAATCAAACTGTCCACTTAGGAAGCAACACTGATTGACAATCAATTTCACATGCTGTTGTGCAAATGTAATAGACAACAGGGGGACATCTCTGGCGATTAGCAAGACACACTCAATAAAGGAGTGGTTCTGCAGGTGGGGACCACAGACCACTTCTAAGTACCTATGCTTACTGGCTGATGTTTTGGTCACTTTTGAATGTTGGTGGTGCTTTGACACTCGTGGTAGCATGAGACGGACTCTACAACTCACACAAGTGGCTCAGGTAGTGCAGCTCATCCAGGATGGGACATCAATGCGAGCTGTGGCAAGAAGGTTTGCTGTGTCTGTCAGCGTAGTGTCCAGAGCCTGGAGGCGCTACCAGGAGACAGGCCAGTACACCAGGAGGTTATGAAGGAGGCCGTAGGAGGGCAACAATATAGCAGCAGGACCGCTACCTCCGCCTTTGTGCAAGGAGGAACAAGAGGAGCACTGCCAGTGCCCTGCAAAATGACCTCCAGCAGGCCACAAATGTGGATGTGTCTGCACAAAGGGTTAGAAACCGACTACATGAGGAAGGTATGAGGGCCCGACGTCCACAAATGGGGTTGTGCTCACAGCCCAACACCGTGCAGGACGCTTGGCATTTGCCAGAGAACACCAGGATTGGCAAATTCACCACTGGCGCCCTGTGCTCTTCACAGATGAAAGCAGGTTCACACTGAGCACATGTGACAGACATGACAGAGTCTGGAGATACTGTGGAGAGCAATCTGCTGCCTGCAACATCCTTCAGCATGACCGGTTTGACAGTGGGTCAGTAATGGTGTGGGGTGGCATTTCTTTGGAGGGCCGCACGGCCCTCCATGTGCTCGCCAGAGGTAGCCTGACTGCCATTAGGTACCGAGATGAGATCCTCAGACCCCTTGTGAGACCATATGCTGGTGCGGTTGGCCCTGGGTTCCTCCTAATGCAGGACAATGCTAGACCTCATGTGGCTGGAGTATGTCAGCAGTTCCTGCAAGATGAAGACATTGAAGCTATGGACTGGCCCGCCCGTTCCCCAGACCTGAATCCGATTGAGCACATCTGGGACATCATGTCTCGCTCCATCCACCAACGTCACGTTGCACCACAGACTGTCCAGGAGTTGGCGGATGCTTTAGTCCAGGTCTGGGAGGAGATCCCTCAGGAGACCATCCGCTGTCTCATCAGGAGCATGCCCAGGCGTTGTTATGGAGGTCATACAGGCACGTGGAGGCCACACACAATACTGAGCCTCATTTTGACTTGTTTTAAGGACATTACATCAAAGTTGGATCAGCCTGTAGTGTGTCTTTCATTTGGTGTGTGACTCCAAATCCAGCCCTCCATTGGTTAATACATTTGATTTCCATTGATGAGTTTTGTGTGATTTTGTTGTCAGCACATTCAACTTTGTACAGAACAAAGTATTCAATGAGAATATTTCATTCATTCAGATCTAGGATGTGTTATTTGAGTGTTCCCTTTATTTTTTGAGCAGTGTATTTTATTTGGATAGTATGCGGTATGTCTGCACCACATAGATCTTGATTTGCAAGACAGGTTTTTATTACCATTTTGCACAGCTATTGTTCACACCAGATATTTCCATACACTGTATGGAAAAAACACATAACCATAACCATCTCACTGTCTGACATTCAGCCTAAATATTTCATGTTTGAGGTCAGTTAGGATTATCCAGCTTATTTTTCTCTTTGTTAAATGATAGAATGAATGTAACTTTCTTTGAAGTTTGATGTTTACATACAGTTAGATTACTGCGCTATTAAAGCCCAGATGATTATGTTATGGGTTGGAATGCTGCTAATTAAGTCCCAACATTTCAAATAAATAGACACACACCTGCAGATATAAGGCAACACCTCAATTCTGCTTACTTGTGTGACATCATGGAAAATAATAAAGGAATCAGACATGATATCCACAAGATAATTGTGGACCTCTGCAAGACTGGTTTATCCTTGGGGGACATTTAATCTTTTCAGACAATATTAGCCAATAGAATCGGCACAACAATGTCAAAACCTGTTTTGGTACAAAATGTATTTATCAACCCCAGAACAGAAGCTAAAAGACTAGCATTATCCACAGTGAAACAGTTCCTGTAATATACTGGCCTGTAAGACCCGTCATTGAGGAAGACGCCATTATTCCAAAGTAACATGAAAAGTTAGATTATAGTTTATAAATGCACACAGGAACAAAGACTTTTTGGAGACATGTCCTGTGACCCAATGAAAGTAAAATTAATATGTTTGGTCATAATGACATTACATTTGGAGGAAAAAGGGGGGAGCTTTCTAGCCTGAGATCACCATTCCACTTGTGAAGTACAGGCATGGCAGCATCCTTATGTATGGGTGTTTTGCTGGAGGAGGGACTGATGCAGATCACATTATAAGGTAAGAACATTATGTGGAAATATTGTTAATAATTTAACATAGTGATGGCTTAAGGACAACAAAGTCAATGTTTTGGAATGGCCATCAAAAACCACCCAGAGGAAATTTGTGAACACAGGTAAAAGTGAATGTGAGAAAGGGGTTACAAACCCAAAATTCTAGCAAACTAAGTATGCTCACATTTTTTAAAACACACTTCTATTACAAACTAAGGCAATGTATGTAAATTTCTGGAATTTAAGAAAGTAATGTAACATTTTTTAAAGTTTTAGTCTGATTTAATGTCAGACAGCAAGAAAAAAATATGTTTATACAGTGTATGTATTCAATTAGAGAAATATAAAGGTGAACAACAATCTTTAACAATCCCCCCACATCACAGATGGACAAAATACATTCTTAGTGCACAATAATAATAGCAATAATAAATACAACTCCCACTAACCCACCCAGATCAGCTGGTGTGCTGTTTCATTTATGCATACATCTATGCATACATTATGTATATAAACAGTATCCATCTAATTGATGAAATGCTGAAAAGTTACATGTTTTATCCATTGTGAATGTTTTTCCCCTACATTGTGCTGCTATAACTATGTAGTTGCCTCTGGGCAAAGCCATAAATGTTACCAAAAACACCTACCTGTACTGTAAATCTGTCTTTATCCAAGACTGATGGAAACATGTACTCTGATCCATCTCCGTGTCACAAAACTGTGTCAAAAAGCTATAATAACCCAAATAGTAATGCAACCTGTGATTCCGCAGAACAGAAACTAAAGCTACTGTTTGAGTCATGGACACGGTGGTTTAGAGGGGACAGCTGAAGGAGCCATTTTATTTTCACAATATTTGTGCAGGTCTAAATCCCTAATAGAGCTCGGCGGCATGAGGGTGCACTGAAGCCATAAAGTTCATTCTCAAGATAAAGAAAGACAGCCTCACACGCTCCCCTGTCTTCACAAGCACACCAATAGATGCACAAATAGACTGACTTTTTCTCTTGTCTTTTTTCTTTCAAACACACTCAGGTTGAATAATGGCCCCAGTGAGGGTTGCGCCTACGAGGACAGCTGTCAGTTTAATTGAATCCAGTATTCTCCATTCTCCCTGCCTGCTAATTGATTCTGTCAGGCTCGTCTGCTTGACAAAGAGACTGACATTTTCCCCTGCATGGCCATGACTGTCACACAGCGAGTGACTGTATGTGCATGTTTTTGTGTTTCTTTAAGTGTGTTGAGATGCAGATTCTTGCCCTTGCATGCTATTTATTTATTTTTTTATAAACCTGCATGAATGTGCCTGTTTTGCCGTATATTAGCCGAATATGTTTTGTCTGTTTTTTATGTTCATCATCTGAACATTTGGGATTTTGTCTCAAGTGTTACAAACTGCATTAAACTAACTTTAAGTCTAAAATTTCACAACCAATTACCTTTTTTAGATATGTTTTTAAATTCCATTTTGACCTGGTTACTTTTACTGTTAGCTCTCTTTATAATGTTTGAAAAAAAAAATGTGTGTTGATCTCAAAATTCCTTTAAATGCTTTGATCAGTTTTGATATTCAAATTAAATTCTCATGAAAAAATATATGTATAAAAAAACAGCAATTAGTGCTGTTTATGGTTGTGGTGTTGTGCTATGTAATATTAATGATTCATTGTCACTGGCAGAATAATCATTTTATGCCTTTATCCACGTTCTTGTCAAAAGTTAAATCTTAATCAGAATGATGTTTATTGACCAAGCTCGTGTGCACAAAAAAGGGTTTTTGGCTTCAGTTTCAGCACTCACATCGTACCGACATTAACTATAAATATATAAACTTTAGATGAAATTAAAAATAAGAATAAAGAAGCAGTATGCACATATATGTATATGTACAGCCATTGTTTTTATTTATTTAAAGAAAAAAGAGAGGCAGGTTGTAATAGAGCAAACATGCTCATTTTGTTTTACAGCAGAGTAGCTGACTAGTCTGGCTGTGTGTTCCTCGTGTTCATCGGAGAGACAGCCTCCAACAGGGGAGGAAGTGTGGGGGGAGGTCTCCAGAAGTCCACCGTCATCTCCACAGTCTTGAGTGGGTTAAGCTTCAGATGGTATTGACCACATCAGCCACACCAGCCAATCCACTTCCTATCTATATGCAGACCCATCATTGTCCTGGATCAGACCAATGACAGTGGTGTTTTTAAAAGCTGCTGCTATCAGCCCTGTGGCTTTTTTAAGAGGGAAAAATATTTCTGAAAATTGTCTGAATAGCTGTTTCATCCATCTCATAGAGATAGGGACAAGTTACACCAAACAGCTCCAAAAAGTAGGAGTTTACTTTTTAAATCAAGGGTGTCCAAAGTGCAGCAAAAGTGTCTTTTGTGGCCCCCTGAATGATTTTGCACTGCCTCTAACTGCAATTAAAACATGGTACAAATTTGGACTCCCAGCACAGGCACATTGCCATTTTCTTATTTTATAACTGGCAAATAAAAGTATTCTTAGAATGGAAAGTATTAGGGGCAACACTAAGTATTCATGTTTTATTGGTCATGTTTTTTTTTCTTTTAATTTCATAGTAAATCAGACCAGAGTAACATCCAGCAACCTTTACTCAACAGCAGATGTGGACACTTTTGAGGTATATACAGACTCTGCAAGAATAGAGCAATTTGTTATCTCCTCTATGGCTGCAAGAACTAAACAACAATATTGTGTTCTTACAGCCTGGGTTTAGGAGCTCTTGCTGCTTGTCCTTTATACGTCATCAGGGCAAACTTGAGAAGGCCTTAGAAGAAGGAGTAAGCAATGTCCCATTCGTGTTGTTGAGCATAAACCTAAAATGCTCAACATTTAAAAATAAGAAATTCTGTAGACCAAAACAGAAAAGAAAGAACCCAAAAAATACACAACCATATGCCTTTTTTAAACAAGGTTAACTTGCAAGATCCTTTGTATGATTTAGATCTCTGGTCTTTACAGATTTATTGAAAAAAAACTGACTACTTTGTTTCATCATAATGCTGCATGTTTCGTCACTGTTGAGGGTACCCCCTAGACAGGTCACCGGTCCATTATAAGGCAACACAAAGAGACATAACTGTGCAAGCACACACTCCTACCTAAGGGCAATTCAGAGAGACTAGTTAACCTAACATCTGTCTAAATGGATTAAAGGAGGAAGCAAGACCCCCTTAAGGAAACTTAAGCATGCATAGGAAGAACATGCAAACTCCATGCAGAAAAGCCTAAGCTAGGTTTCAAACTAGTTCCTTCTTGCAACATTGCTAACAACTATGCCACTGTGCCTTTACAAAATAGATTTTAATATCTAATTTTGCAACAGATGTTTGACTGTAAGTGTTGTCTTCCAGAGCAAAATCAGCCAAAACAATACATGTAACAGCACAGGACCATGATGCCAATATATAGTTACAAAATGATATGAGTATTGGGCCTAATACTGATACTGACACAGCCCCACCTCCAAGAAACAGAACATAACATTAAAATTTCAAACTTTACCTAAAATTAACCTAGGTACCTAATACTGCTAAAAACAGTGTTATTAAAATAAATATTAAGTGTTGCTGACACCCTGACCAGATATATTTCAGGGTCTTGCTTTGTAAGTGATCCATAAGGGTTTCCATCACAAACAGCTTATTTCATTATTACTAAATCAAAAAGAAAATGTTATGCCTTGACTAGCAATAATATTCTTATATCCAGGGCCCTTCAAATTTATAAAAAAGAGGAGAAATCAACGAGAAAAGCACTGTCAGGAGGTTCAATAAAGAGCAGTCAACTTTTTGTCAAGCATCGTCTTGTTGTCTATCCTTATGGAAACGGGAACATTCTACTAAAGTCTCTACACAGCTATCATTTTTATTTTATTACATGTCAGCATTTGATGTATTGTACTTACCTCTGTCCAGGCACTCCAGGCCCTCTTTGTTGTGCCGTCAAACAATATCAGATTGGCAGTGAGCAAAGCAAACAAAAGGTTGCGACCGAAATTTAACTTGGTAATGTTCATTTGACAATTGACACTGCAGCAAGGGTTTGAGAAGGACACACACTCCGGTTAAGAAACAAAACATATTCTTCACTACTCCCTCAGAGAAACCAAAGACCAGTGTGAAACATTGAGGACATAAAAAAAACGTCCAGGAATATTAAAGTCAGGTTTAGAATGAAACTTCTAAATAAAACTAGCCACGTTCTATAAAGACCCCCTCAATGTAACTCGTGTTTTCCAACAAGGTACTCCATGTTTATCAATGTTGTGGCAATGCTGATTTAGCTGATTCCTCTGGGCCCTTAAATAATACAGACCAGAAAGGATGAGCTTGCCTCATACCAAGGAGACCGCAACTGTATTTGAAATGGGACAGACTCCTCAGCTTCTGAGGTGATTGTTGCATTGATTTTGTTACTTCAAGTCAGCATGCAATGTCTTAGCACAAATCAATTATGCATACAAAAGCATAACTTTTATAAAATCTACATGTTATGTCTGTCCCTTATGTAGACAAAGTCAATATTTAAATTGCCATAGCTTTTTAGGGACACATGAAGGTTGTTAACGGTCTGAGAAGAAGAAGCTGCTTGTATTTATGTTTAAGTTCTGGGCAGTCAAATCAAGAACTTGGACAGAGTGTCTTGTCAGCATCTCTCTTCCCTTTCCTCCAGTCTGTCATTTTAGTTGTGTTCTTGTCCACCGGTTTCATTACTACATGTCTCTCAATTTTGTCCTTGTGTTCCCTTTTGTTCTGCCTTCAGTCATCATCGGACCGTGTGGCTAATGAATCTAGTTTTTCCTCCACACTGTGTGAACACAACATACAGGCTACACAAATAATCTCACATTAGTCTCAACTCAGATTATCCATTTTTGCCTGGGTGAGGAAATACAAAGTAGAAAATAAAAAAGAAAAAAAATAGAGTTTTGGGGTGACTAGCGTTTCTAGTTCTACTAAACACAAGACAAGTTGTAAGAAAGAAAGCTTAGTGTATCCCACAACAATTCATTCAGATTTTTTATACAGCATTTGACTCTGCACCTATTGGGCAAAATAAAACAAACATCTGAGAAACAGTACAGAATTTTACACCCGTGATCTGAGTGTAAAGTAGATTAAAGCTCAGTACCAAATGTCAATCTCTGGTGATAACTAAGCTTGTAACAGAGTGTTTTTATGGAGTTCTTGGAATCTAAATATTTTTAGTTTATTTTTATTGTTCTCAGAACTGCTGCTTTGTCAAAAACAGTGCTGACTCTTTTCTAAGCATGGTAACCTGTAGATTTTCCACTGTATGAGACATTCTTTTGGTAAAACGTATCTTACATATTTCAGGAAAAGCAAGTATAGCACATGGATGCCTTTTTTTAAATTATAGATCTACCTTTGTAGTATTTGCCTGCTTCCTGTATAATCCATATTGGATACACATTTAGTATCAGCCAAGTAAAAGTTAAAC
This sequence comes from Crenichthys baileyi, assembly GCA_036173005.1. NCBI lineage: Eukaryota > Metazoa > Chordata > Actinopteri > Cyprinodontiformes > Goodeidae > Crenichthys > Crenichthys baileyi. The sequence continues at coordinate 321,413 of JAHHUM010000941.1, forward strand.
TGCAAACTCGAGGTCCTTTAATTGCTAGGTATGGGTTAACTTGTCAGTTATAGTACTCATGGTTAGCCTTGTCAAGATTGAGTCTGTGACAATTGGAGGATCTTGACTTTGCAGAGGACATCACAAGTGGCAGCCTCCACAAACACAGTACATGTAACTCTCCAAAAAGGCATAAATAAACAACCTAAGAATCAACACCAACAGGCTGGAGATAATGAAGATTAATTTCAAGCAGGAGCTTTCACTAAAACTAAACACAGACAGAGAAGACAACATCAGAAGTCAAAAAAATGAAGCTGTGCTTGCATTCAACCCCTCATAAACCATCTGGAGGTCTAAAGGGGTAATGCCCATCAGGAGTGTTGTTTGGTTAGGTTAATTTTTCATATGGAAGACCCATTTGATACAACTTCCAATCAGATGTCTTGAGATGTCGTTTCAGTGTGTCTACAAGATAGTCCTTCCTCATGATGCCATCTATTTTATGCAGTCCATCGGTCATGCACCTCTAACAAAATACTCCCACAACATGATGCAGCCACCCCATACTTAAGAATTAGGAATGTGTTTTCAGGCTTACCAGGTTTTTTCTTCAAAATGTAACAATGCTCATTATGGCCTTACTGTAATGTTAGTTTAATCAGACCAGAGGACATTTTGTCCTTCAGTGCATATTCAAACTGAAATCTGGCTTTTTATGTTGCTTTTGGATTAATGACTTCTTTCTCACTGAGTGGCGTTTTAGGCTATGGTAATACAGGATTTATTTCACTGTGGACGCTCCCTTATCATCTTCATCCAGCATCTTCTTTTGCTTTTGTTCTAGGACTGATTTCACACCCAAACAAATTTTCACCTCTGGGACACAGAAACCTTCTTTCTTTCCTAAATGTTTGATGATTGGACACTCTCATGCTGTTGGTACTTGAGTATTATTGTTTGACCCGTTCAGGCATTTGTTATGGCACCAAAGAAATGGATCAGACTGGAAGTAGTCCACGATTGTTTTCCTGATTTCTTGGTTGATTCATTTAGATTATTTTCATAATACACAGGAAGGCAGTGTGGTTGAGGTGTTGCCTGGAGATACATCCACCATTGTATCTTCACTGAGCCTAAATGTTGTAAAAAAGAGCTTATAAAATGTTTTAACGGCAAAGTAATCTTAGTGTATGTAAACATCTGAATTTGAAGAAACTAATAGAGTAATCTGAATATACATCTGCTATTGTTTTTTAGCATTTAGGAAATATATATAATTTTGCAACCCTAACTAATCTAAAAAAGGAAAGATTTAGCCTGAAGATGGTGAGAAAAAATGGTTATATATATTTTTATAAGGGGTAAATATAAATATCTGGTTTCAACTTAACATGTTTAATAGCTTTTGTAGACTCATCTCTGTGGCTGTACTTTCACAAGATTTAAGAATAACAGTGCTAGGACTCAATATTATAAGTGATAGTGTTTCAAACATATTCTTGAAGAACAGTGTACATATAAAAGCCATAAATTGGTAATATCAACATGATGTCATAACTTTGCACCGTAAGTGCAAGAATGTAGCCAGGTCACGTTGTTAGATATGATCTGAAGATCAGCAGAAGATATAAAAACATGTGATATTATTGTCTATCCACCTCAAGATGGTTTGAAAATGTTCTATTCTTTTTATAGCTTACTTTTAGAATTATTATAAACTCATCCAGTGGGTTGCAGTACATGTTTGAAAATAATTTTGATATAGGTTAATGATGTATCCAAGAACCTTCCTGCTGTACATATACAATCATAATAAATTAATAAAAATGATTGAAAAGTGAAAATGTATTTCAGTTACTGAATTCTCTAAGTAAAACACGTAATTGATTAATTACACACAGATTGATGTTTTCAAGCTTTTATTAATTATGGTGATTTTATGGTGATTTCCTGTTTGTAATCAATAAAAGCAAAACATTTAGTATTAGAATATGACATCAGACCAACAAACACATTTAATACATAAATATGGGCAATGAAATTATTATTTTTAAAAGGTATTTTTAATCTGATGAATGATTCTCATCGGAACACCTATAGTAAATTGCTGAATATGACTAGATGACCATGAATTCTGATGTCTTCCTATGGTGAGAAGATATGTGGAGAGCCAATTTCCCAGGGAGAGATCAACAAAACAGTGCGGTGAAAGGTCTACTGCAATGCATAGTCTTAAAATGTGGCCACTGTGAACATCCATCCATCAACTCTACCTGTGTTTTCCTGTAGAGAGTAGAAGCCTATCCAAGTCTGCACATGGCAAGAGATACTGGACACCCCGGGCAGATTCCTAATGCACCACAAGACAAGCTTGCTGACCAAAACCCAAATAAACCAACTTGGTATCACAGACTTAATGTGTCTTTGGACTGTAAAAATGTACACACTGTAAAACAAAAGCACAGTAAAAAACAGAGAGAGGAGAAAGCACGGAAAGCACAGCGATTGACAGATCCACAAAAAGCAGTGTAAAAAAGAAGCATAATTTAATCACACTTAATATGTAATACTGAAGATTAAGATTATGGTCCAAATCTATAGCGTTGACTCCATAAATTACTTTTGTATTATGAGACAAAGGACATTACATGTCCTCAGTTTCACTGTGAAGATTAATTAAATTCTATACCATGCATCATATTATTGTCAAAACCAATTACTTCTCTAAATAATTGTGTGGTGCATGTCATAGTAAATGGTCATGTAATAGGCCACTAACAACATAAAGTTTTACGAGTTTTATGTATTTAGAAATAAAGTAAATAAAGGATTAACAATGATTTTTACTTCATAATTGCTACTCTGGTCTGCAGTTTAACATGATTAGATGTGAAATGACATTTAGAATTTACAACATGTGTGGTAGCTCTGTTGGTGTTTTTAGGGAGGTAGTAGTATTATCTGTCAGAGTACAGTGAAAGCACCTGTGCATCAGTGTGCATTAGGATGGGTTGCAGACAGCTTTTGGAGCTTGTATGTAAATGCAGGTGGACAAACTGACCTACTTTTAACTGTGTCCAAATGCCATTTGTAGAACCCATCCATGTCCCTGTGCTGCCACTGGCTGTAATAAAAGTACATCAGCAACTAGAAAGCTGCATTGTGCATCCCAATGTCAACTTGGCCCCCAAGGTCTTTTCTACATCAAGCAGTTGGATCTCACTTCCAGCCTCTGTGATAGAAGCAGGTTATTCCACCGCAGCACTGATGCTGTATCTGTAGAGAACAATTACCTTGCAGTGAATGAATTAGAACTCTTCTAGTGTGCTCTTAATAATGATAATGAGGTTTATTATCACCATTTTGGTAATATGGAGCTTTTAGATCTATTTTCAGTGCAACGTTCTAAGCAGTAAAATAGGGCTCCTGGGAATTCTAGGTGAAAAAAGTGCAGACAGAATGGGAGTTCACGTTTAAACCATGTTACACAAAAATATTAGAATATCTGGTGTTTAAATGCAAAGGGTCAGAGAATGATTGATTGTTGTAGAAAAAGCCACAAATAATGACGTAGGGGACTTTTTTAAAAGTAGATTATGCATATTTTAAATGCCAAGTCTCCACTTTAAATGTCCATTGAACAAAGCTCCTTGCTTATTGCTGTGAATGTTAATGTTTTATGGGCACCATTTCAGAGTAGCAACCTGGAACCTACAGTATATTTATTATTTAGTGACTGAACACAATAGGTTGAGAAGGGTGGGGAATTCTAATATTTTCTTTTGTCTTTAGACCAGGCATGCTCAATGCTCCTAAAACTGTTACTGCCATGTAGGATGATTCTCAAACATCTAAGTTTGAGTTTTTTTGCTGCCTTTAGTTTTCATAACATTTCAGCCACAGGAGAGCTGGAGCCAGAGTGAAATTTAATGTTCGGATAAATAGAAATCCCTGTGGAGAATCACAGATTGTTTAAATGTACATGTTGAAACACGTAAATATAGTTGTTTTTTGAGATTCGTTAATGATACAGGCAGCAGATAATTCCAAACCTTTGTCTGTGTTCTACACCACATATTTGAAGTGGCAATAAAAGAAGCAGCTCTGAATCCCCTGCATCTTTTGAGGAATCCTGGTGTGCTCTCCTGCCAGCTGGAAACTCTTCCAGCCTGCCACTGCAGTGCAATCAGGGGCTGCAGTGGACTGTTCTAGAAATAATTCTAAGATACATTCAGATGGATGCATATGAAGGTTTGGGATGCCCTCCTGATGCCAAACAACATAATCTGGCTCCTCTGAATGAGGAGGAGCAAGCTTAACTCAGAGACCCCCTGGACTGCCTTGATCCACACAGATACCAATTCCCTTTAACAGGTGGATGAAATTTTTTCAACTGACAAAGCTGCATAGATTTAAACTGACAAATTTGTTTTCTGAAAGGTAGCATGACCAATGGTAATAAATAAAATTCAGTTGCAAAATTCACCAAAAATAGACAGTAGGACACAAGAAAGATATGATTTCCAATACCGTAATCTCCAGTACCATAATATTGGCAGAGGGCTGTAAAATTTTAGAAATCAACTGAGCTTTGATTTTTATTCCATGCTGATCTCACTCTTCAGAGATGTTCACAAGTAGTATTTTTTTTTTCCAGGTCCAACTCAAGTGAGGCAAGTCCAAGTCGAGACGAGAGTCTTTTGCCCCCAATCAGAGTCAAGTCTCTAACAATTAAAATAATAATTTTCCTATCACATCCATGACATCTCGACCACCTCCAACCCTGCAACGCTGTACTATTTGTCCTTAGGCCTAAATAATTATCTTTAACATTTATTAACCCCAATCTTTTAACATTTTATTCACCCACCCCCCCAAAAAAAGAGCACTGGTGAAGGTTGCATTATATTATTTAGAAAATTGATCAATTGTAATATTTAGCCTATCAGAATTACAAATGAGCATTTTTGGTCTAAGAAGAAGGGAAAGACATTAAAACATGTTAATGTTAAACTTCTGAATGAATCAAAGTACTTTTTTTATTTTTGAAATGACTAAGTTAACACCTGTTTATACCGATCTTTATAATGTTCACTCCTTTATTATATACACAACACTAAACTTTGAGGGTTTTCTTCTCACTCTGAGCTGGAGAATTTTAATTACATTGGAAAACCAATGTTTTCAGTCCACATTTAAAACCTTTGTTTTCACATTGAAATAATAGAGATGTTCAAATTCTAAATATAAATTATAAAATAAAGAATTATGCTAGGTGTAGTAAGTAAATAAATGAGTGTTCAGCTTCTCAATGAATGGAACATGAAGTGGTTTTATTTTGATATTTTCAGCTGGATAATGTCTGAGTTGAGTTTATTTTCTTTCCTAAATGATCCAAAGTTATTTAATACAGCGTTCATTTGGAGAAACATTCATTTGGTTATTATTATGAAGCGACAGCTAACATGAACAAATTGTCATGAGCCATAATCCGCGAACGTCACTACCTAATAATCAAGCCCATTCTTTTTATAGTGAAACATCAGCAGCAGTGCATTACCTGTCAGAGATGCAATCAGGAGCTGACATACTGGCTTCCTTTCACTCTTCATTACATGAGAGTGCCTGTAAATTAGACTCACGTTTGGTAATAAGACTCGAGTTTCTGACCAGAAGTCGAAGCTGAGTCTCAAGTCTTTAGGGCCCGAGTCTGAGTCGAGTCTACAACTTAACTCCCAAGTTGTAAGTCTACAACTTGACTTAAGTCTGACACAAGTCGAATTCTCAAACTTGAGTCACCATCACTGTCACTCTTTCGAAGTATGTATAGAGCTCAAGTGTCTCAACATTGATAGTACCTTACAAGGAGCCCTTATGTTCTATAGGTACTTAAACATGTGACACCCGCCGAGATCAAAAGAAAATAATTCATTCTGTCACTGTCTTAAAAGAAGTCATATACAATTTTGCACATTTGTTGTAGATCTCAAAGAAAAGAGGTAATACCATACTACACACTCACTTATTTTGAATCTGCTTAATCCTGCCCAATGTCCTGGGGAATGCCGGCGCAAACCCCAGCAATCATTGGGCAAAAGATAGGATATACTCTTAACAGGTGTCTCATTCGCAAAGTGTTTCGGTGGTGGCAACATGATGATGTGGAAATGCTTTTCTTCAGTAGGGGCAGGGAAACTTGGTCATAGTTCATGGGAAGGTGGTTAGAGCTTAATACAGGCCAATCTTGGAAGAAAACCTGTTAAAGGCTGCAAAAGACTTGAGACAGGGGCAGAACTTTACATTCCAGCATGAGAATGACCCTAAACATACAACCAGCGCTGCATTGGAATGGTTAATATAAAAGCATAATGATGTGCTTGGATGGACCAGTTAAGATCCAGTCCTAAATTCAACAGAACATTTATCAATTGCAAATTGCTATTCCCAGATGCTTGCCATCCAATCTGACTGCTCTTGAGCTATTTTGTAAAGAATGTGAGAAAATTTCACTCACTACATATGTATAGCTTTTAGAGACATACCTCACAGGGCTTGTAGCTGGTATTGTGGCAAAAGGTTTCACAACGTACTTAAACAGAAAGGCTAAATATAAATGCACGCCACACTTTAGATACTGACTTGTAAAAAACGTGTATTATTTTCCTGTCACTTTGTCAGTATAAACTTTTCATGTTGATATATAACATAAAATTAAATAAACCACACTTGAAATTTTGGTTATAATTTGTGAAATTATTCAAGATGGTATGAATGCATTAGCAATTAGGTAAGTGTGGCTCTAGTGTAAATCACTTTGAGTGGTCAGTATGAGAAAGGTGCAATTTAATTCAGACCATTTACCATTTACAAGGTAAATCAATTTTGCTGTTAGGTTTAGCATCTTTTCATGAAATTAAAGGACTTAGGTTAAAAAAAAAGTATTATATATAAAGAAATAACTCATTATTTCTTAATGGCGTCCTAAGTAATCATCCAAACACTTTGGGGTCAAAACAGTTTAAATCAACTGACAAATATATTTTCCTTGATTTTTATTTAATATTTTATTAACACTAGAGTTAACACTACTGATCAATTATTCCTATGCCCATGAAATCATCTGCTGAACAGAAAAGTACAATTCAATTTAAGTACCAAACTTAAGCACACTTTGAAAGGTACAGTTGAGCTGGGTCTTGACATCTTGATTCAACAGTTCTACTCTCCTTGTTGGGCTTATCGCAGGCATGGTAATTTGCTTAACCTTTTCCTTAAGTTGCTGTCCTTCTTTTCCATCTAAAAGTGTCCCTGCCACAGGTTCCATGCACTCTTTGATCATTTCCCAGTTTGTGAAAGGCTTTTTGTGTGGAACACTGACTTTGTGTTGCTTGCTCGTGCTGTCCCCTCAGTGTATTTATTCTCCTTGTCCTACAGTCAGACCCAGGCAGATAGGTTTGGTTGGAGTTTTTATGTTTGGTTTCATGTCACTTTAGATTTGCACTCTTTATAAGTCCAACTGATTCAGAACATAAAAGGCAAACTGGCCCTGACGGAAGCTAAAAGGAAAGCATCTGTTTCTGTCCATTTATCTTTAAATGTGTGATTTTCATAGTCCACTTTACGTATTTTTGACAAAGCCATTTTCTTTTACTCACACATCTGTGCACCACCAAGTCATTGTACTATCAGCAAGTGTGAACTCCCAAGCTAGTAGCTTAGCAGCCCTGCATAACCTGCATAACCTGCAGGACCTGCGTAACTACTTCTTTGTCGTTTTCTGGCGGTTGGCATACAAAGATGTGGTGCATTACTGCCAGCAGCGGGCTTGGAGTGTCGCTGACCCACATAGCTGCCCGTTGCCCCTCTTCAAAAGTCAGACACAGTAGCTGGCAGGAGTTAAATGTCTATATCTACATAATAAATGAGAAAATGCTTTGTAGTCCGGACAAAACGCTCTCTGGGTCCGGATTTGGACCGCAGTCCAGGGTTTGCGGACCCCTGTAATAGACTGTATAACACAGACTATCCCAAGATAATTTAGAAGATCTTCAAATGACATTTTATTTGGGGTGTAATGTAGTAGTTGTGGAATATTAAGGGATTATTTGTTGTCTTAAGACTTGCCATCTCAGTGATATGGAGGAACAACTGTAGTGGGAGTCTTTTTGTAAGATGTATCCATCAAAATTTGCACCATAATCAAAGATTTAATAAAAATAGGATGCAGCAAAGTCAGTTTTATCTCCCTAACAGGCTGGATTGCTGTAAACCCATAAAGGAAAGTAGAATTATACCAACATCATTGTTCATCAGGGCTGTTCAAGCTTTTAGAAAAAAATAATGAGATGCACTTTACTTTGAGTTTTTGTTTTTTCCTGACAGAACTTTAGAACTTTAAAAAGTTTCCTATTTCCCCAAAAAAGTACATGAAAGGGAGCCACTATAGCGAAGTAAAAACTTGAAATGTAAGCTTGTTGTTTAGGAAAGTAGATAATGTTGCAAAGTAACACTGAAGGACGCTGAGGGCAAAGAAATACATTGTAGCATAAAACAGGTAGAGGGAATAAAAATAAAAAGATAAATCATATTACCAACAGTTCCTCTAATGTGATAGCAACACTGCACATGTATTTTGAAAATGTGTGTTCTGTTGATTACTACATTACTACAATAAGTTTAATAATTATTTTCTTGTTCGTTCATTCATTCATTCATCTTCTATACCATTTATTCCATTGTGGGTCGCGGGGTAGCTGGTGCCTATTTCCAGCAGTCTACGGGCAAGAGGCAGGGTACACCCTGGACAGGTCGCCAGTCCATCACATCATTTTCTTGTTCGTGAATTATTCAATTAATTCTATAACAAAAAAAGTCCATCAAATGACAAAGCCTGGGATCCATGATTTGAACTTTATTCTTCTTGATCAAAGCGCCTCGGTGTTTTTTCACACACCATATGTCTAGTTTAACAGACAGTTGGAGTTCTTGCTCATCAGTAAAGCCGCTTCAGTCATGCCTGCAGTGTCCTCATGTGGTTCTTTTGTTAAGCACCTTGCCCTGCTTCCCCAGCAGGGCATTTGATCACATCCTTTGGTTTCAGTTAAAAACAACTTATTTTGAACAACTGCCCAATATATGTGTGGATTAACCAAAAGACAATTCCCCTCTTTTGCTTGACGCCTGAGTTGTAATCCTACCATTCACAATGAAAAAGGGACATAATCATATTTTGCGTGCAGCACTTGATAACTGGATATATGGTATGAAGTGGGATTATATTGGTTTACATGGGATAAGCTTTTGTTACACTTAAATAATGTTTGATTGCAAAGTAGAAATGTATGCCTCCAGTAAATGTTTCAGCAAATATTTAAACTTAATGTACTACAAAAATCTATTGCCTCAGATCATCCCTCTCTAAGCTGTTAAACAAGAACTTGTCCTTGCAAAAAATAAAAAAATGTCTTAACTCACCTCAGATCTGAACATTTAAATAAGAGGTTTATCAGCATTAAAAAACATAATATTAACTTTCTGTTATGTCAAGGTTGGAAAGATGTTGGATCAGAAGTAGAGGAAGACAGAAAATATTAAAAAAGCAACTATTCAACTGCAAAACCACAAAAAAGAAACAAGGAGGAAAGGCTGCTGTTTGGATGGTTTAATTTTTAACCCATACTGAACAAATTCAGAGAAGTGACTATTTATAAACAAACCTCTTGCTGCTTTTCTAGCATCTTGCCAGTTAACAATGTGGTTCATTTAGTAGGTAAGCCACTCAAATTAAATAACCATAAAGAAATCTGCTTTCCTAAAGACACTGGTGAAAATATCCTGTATTTTTTAATTGCTGTTGTTGAAAAAAGATATCTCTTAAATTAACTGACTCTGAATTACCAAGCAAGGCCGTTTTCTGAAATGTTGTTCTATCAAAGAACATGGAACTGCAGTTACTGCTTCAAGCAAATTTATATAAACTTTATACTGTGCTTTCTGCCTAGACTGAAAGACAATAGTCCTCAGTAAGAAAACTATTTTTAAAGACAGTACTGAAAAATGACAATTTTTCTGTACTTATATTTCTGTACTGGCAGCTCACAACACAGTTGCATTGGACTGGGGTGGTCAAATGAAAATCCCAAAATAAATATGTAACCTAAATAAAAATAAGCATTAACTTTTGATTGTGAATCGAAATCCAAATGTTTAATTTTGGACCGAGTTCTCTCATAGATGAGCCTTTCTACCTGACTGATACCAAAAATCAGATACCCACAGAAACACACACACACGCACACAACCAAAGAACCTACCCAGACTTTCTTTAATTTAAGAAAATATCACACAAGCGCACTATTCATTTATCACTGCAGAGCAGTCCAAGTGAAAAGTTGTGAACTGCCTTGGTAATGGAAGTTCAGTTCAATGAGACAGACTACACATCCTCGTAAAATTACTTCAGCCAAAACAGCACACAAAAAAATCTACTCAGCATAGCATGCTGAATTGAAACTGAATCCATTTTTCCATTTGGTTGAATCTGACAACCTCATGTGTTTTAGCGAGAGACTGGAGGAGTGGCTACAGCAGATTCCAGGAACAAGGTGCTGCACAGAACCCTCAAGCTCCAAAACCTCTGATAGAGGACCCAGACTTGAAGTGGAACTGCCCAAGTGGGTAGCACAGGTGGACTTTTTTTTTCTATGTATATGTGTATATAATATTATGCTTTTTAGCAGAAATTGCAAGTTTAAGAAGAGATGAACCATGCATCTTTCCCCAACCACTTAAACTCTGTATGCAAAGACCACACCTCTGTGGCATAAAGTAAGATAGTCACCGCTCTGACTTACCGCTAACTTATCAAGGTGAGCCAGCTTCTCGGTTTGAGGGTGTGAAGTGACAATTAGATGGTGTAAGTCACAAATTTACAGCAAAATCACACCAACACCTGGGCAGATTGGTCCATCACAGATACAATGTACACATTTGGTGTGAGTGCTGAGACAGAATGAAAAACCAAGAACCAGAACCTTGCAGACCAGTTGTGCAACAGAATTTTTCCCTTGCAATATTATTTTGCCTTCGTAACACGAGATGATGTAATTTCTAATGTGCAATACTCAATGTGGTTCTTAATTTGGCCTCAGACATGAGAGAACTGAGATGTTGAGGAACTAATACTATAACAAAATTACTAATTACAATGAGAAAAACTAACATACTATAAACACAACAGTAATATTTAAATTGCATCTATGGTATAGACACAGCACTATAAACTGAGATACCCTAATGTGGAGTTGCTATAGATATTTTATGGCAACAAGTGTACAGGAAGCTAAATACAATTTTTGTGTAGTTAAAAATGCTTCTGTTTTTGTGTATCAGAAAGATAACACACAGTGTTGACAAGGCAGCAAGAAGTAAATAAAGCAAAATTATCATAAAGCATACTTTGCTTATGACCCCATATCACTCAATTCTAAGTACTGAAGTATAAACATCAGAGTAAATTGATAACAAAACAACTATTGCTGGAAACTTTCTATTTCCAATGAAGGACCGGAGGTACATCGCCACTTTGCAATAGTTCTGTGGCCATAGGGCTCATGTGACCATGAGCTCCATACTACAGCCTAGCATACAGGTGTATGAATTGCATCGTCAGGCCTAACTCAGGCCTAACTGTGGGATTGCTGTTGTATGAATAATTGAGCAGCCGATCAAACAACTGGCTCCGCCCCATTTCCATTCCACGTTCCATACCAGCCAAGGGTAGTGTATTCAGTTATGCTAGAAAACACAAGAAAACACATTAGGCATCACACATCACCAATGTGTTTACCGTCCCAGAAAGGGAGATGCCCAACACTCTTTTTCTGCATAACCCTCTATATATACCCTTCTGAATTCCACATCTCCTTTGGTTTAATCACGAGGGCTTGATTTTTAAAGTATTTTGACTTTGAATGCCAAAGCTTTGAATCAGTGAACAGCCAGAGGTATTTGAGAGCAGGGGTTCGTTTTGCGTTAGGGGAACCCTTTTGTGGTAGAGGCTACTATAATATTTAACCCTTCTATTACCTTTGGGGTCAATTTGATCCTATTCAAGATTTAACATCAATATTTGACATAATTTTTTGCCTTCATAGTTAGTGACTTTTCTTAATTTAATGGGGACATATGGGTAAACAAACATGAAGTACCTGATACATAAAGTTGGGGACCAAGTTTAATTTAGATAATTTTTGGAGGTTTAAATTGCTGGGGTCAAATTAACCCCAAAGATAAAAGGTCTTAGTAAATTAGAAGGTAATAAGAGGGTTAAATTTGAAACACTGATATTGTGTTATTGATACAATTACCCTTATCGGGATCATTGGTAGTTGCATCTGTTCAGTCAGATAATCAGAATCAGGAACATGGGAGATTAAAATTACTTTGAAACAGGCATAGTTGTTAAGGTAAAGGTCATGTTATGATACAATATGACAAAGCATAATATCTAGTTTTGTAGACTAAGTCCTTCAGTAGAGAGACACAAAGGGTAAATGCAAGAGACTGGCAAGGACTGATGGGGTGAGTGAAAATTATATATGCGATGAGAGATTATGATAACATGCAATGAGACTGGGCGTGTCATAGATGTACCCAATCACAGAGATCCTAAATAGACTGACTCAGATGCTTAGGGAAGGTGCAGCTTAGGGAGTGGCTCATCTTTGCTGAAAGGTCAACATGACGGGGCCTGCAGCTTGTGAGGTTCCAAATGGAAAGTCCCTACAGAATGAATAACTGTGTTGCAGCTATTTTTATTATTACAGCTTGTGACATCAAATTTTGCCTCCTAAATTGGGAATATTTAATGGCTGGTATTCCCTGCGAAGAATTGCATGCCCTGACACTATTTTGATTGGCATCAAGCATTTTTTTTTATATTGTTTTGTTGTATTTTTTTATGAATAGTCAGTTTCTTCACACACCAGTGCATCATATTTTAGAAATGGTTTTCAATGATTCAATGTTTATTGCAAGTCATCAAATAATTTAACCTAACAGGTCTTCATCTATGTTTAGTTCACATTTTTTTGCAGTATATCCACTAGGATGGACAGGATGTGTGTGCTGCTGGGGCTTTGCTGTCAAACCTTTGCCCTTCTTGCCCCTGGACCGCCTGCTCTGGTGGAATAATTGGCACATTAAATTATTTAAAAACACCCAGGGCACATTATCATAAATATGCACTTGACGTTTTGCTTAGATCAACAGTCACAGCCCAAATCTCAAGATGTGACTCCGTGGCATTCTGTATGGAAGTGTGTGTGTGCGTGTGCGTGTGTGCGCGCGTGTGTGTGTGTGTGTGTGTGTGCGCATGTTTGTGTGTAGTATGAATTCTGGCTGGTTGGGGGCTGATTGATGGACAGTATTTAAAAAACAAAACAGCTTGCTGTCAGTCAAGCTAGCGAAATGCAGACAGCATGAAAATGTCAGGCTCAGGGAAAAACAGATATATACAGGGGTTGGACAATGAAACTGAAACACCTCGTTTTAGACCACAATAATTTATTAGTATGGTGTAGGGCCTCCTTTTTCGGCCAATACAGCGTCAATTCTTCTTGGGAATGACATATACAAGTCCTGCACAGTGGTCAGAGGGATTTTAAGCCATTCTTCTTGCAGGACAGTGGCCAGGTCACTACGTGATACTGGTGGAGGAAAACGTTTCCTGACTCGCTCCTCCAAAACACCCCAAAGTGGCTCAATAATATTTAGATCTGGTGACTGTGCAGGCCATGGGAGATGTTCAACTTCACTTTCATGTTCATCAAACCAATCTTTCACCAGTCTTGGTGTGTTTATGGGTGCATTGTCATCCTGATACACGGCACCGCCTTCAGGATACAATTTTTGAACCATTGGATACACATGGTCCTCAAGAATTGTTCGGTAGTCCTTGGCAGTGACGCGCCCATCTAGCACAAGTATTGGGCCAAGGGAATGCTATGATATGGCAGCCCAAACCATCACTGATCCACCCCCATGCTTCACTCTGGGCATGCAACAGTCTGGGTGGTACGCTTCTTTGGGGCTTCTCCACACCGTAACTCTCCCGGATGTGGGGAAAACAGTAAAGGTGGACTCATCAGAGAACAATACATGTTTCACATTGTCCACAGCCCAAGATTCGCGCTCCTCGCACCATTGAAACCGACGTTTGGCATTGGCATGAGTGACCAAAGGTTTGGCTATAGCAGCCCGGCCATGTATATTGACCCTGTGGAGCTCCCGACGGACAGTTCTGGTGGAAACAGGAGAGTTGAGGTGCACATTTAATTCTGCCGTGATTTGGGCAGCTGTAATTTTATGTTTTTTGGATACAATCCGGGTTAGCACCTGAACATCCCTTTCAGACAGCTTCCTCTTGTGTCCACAGTTAATCCTGTTGGATGTGGTTCGTCCTTCTTGGTGGTATCCTGACATTACCCTGGATACCGTGGCTCTTGATACATCACAAAGACTTGCTGTCTTGGTCACAGATGCGCCAGCAAGACGTGCAACAACAATTTGTCCTCTTTTAAACTCTGCTCTTACTGGTGCAATGTGCAATCAATGAAGACTGGCTACCAGGCTGGTCCAGTTTAGCCATGAAACCTCCCACACTAAAATGACAGGTTTTTCAGTTTCATTGTCCAACCCCTGTATATATATATATCTATCTATCTATATATCTATATATCTATCTATATATCTATATATATATGTATATCTATATATAGATATATATATATAGATCTATATATAGATATCTATATATAGATATCTATATATATATATAGATATATATAGATATACAGTATATCTATATATATATATATATTAGATATACAGTATATATATATATATATATATATATATATATATATATATATATATATATAATATATATACACAGTATATGTACATATACATACACACACTCACCACACACACACACACACACTCTCAGGGTACAAAAAGGGCGACCCCACTTAAAATGGGTACACTCACTCGCTCTCGAACACGTAAACACACAGGACTCAGCAGTGTGCAGCTCTCCTCATTGATGTGCTGTTAAAACAAGTGCCTCTAATGAATATGTCATTGTTGAAGTATAAGACAAGGCAATTATAAAACGCTAACAAAGTAGAGCTCCAGCAAACAGGCCTTATAGTTCCTCTTAAAGACTCTTATGGCATGTACCCTTCCAATTAACTTGGCAACTGCCATTTTAAACTGTCTTTACTTTTAGTAAACTCCTGAATAACTTTCAAAATGTTTTTATATGAATAGGTCACACCTGTTGCCCGACAGTATTAGTTAGTAATTGCTATTAGAGTCAGACTATCTACACTACAAAGTATTATTATCTATTTGTTTTATTGTGAAATGTACTGTTAGTACCTAATCTTAAATGTGCTCAGAGATCAAGGCCCCCTGTCGGTCTCTTCTTCTATGAAATTCAAAAACAAAAATAATAAAAATGGATATATCTAATATTTGCTCGGATGTCCTTTGGAGAATGATCAAGATATCACACCATTTGGAGGAACCATTTGGTCTGACGCAGAATGAATAAAAATCACAAACATAAAATTAACAGCGCAGGTCCGAGATAGCATACATTCAAACCAGGAACGACATATTTTAAGAAAAAAGTGACTAGTGGTTATCACTGAACAACAGCTGAACATAAAAAAGTAATTAAACATATTAATTATAATAAATAATAACTGCCATAAATAATAACTGCCATGAGCTCCAAGACAACAGTGCAAGGACAGCAAAAAAGCAGCACACTGGACACTGCTTTTGATTTGCCTGTCGTTCAGCGAAGAGCTGAAAAGCCTCTAAACAGCCTGGTTTTCTGTAACAAATTCAGTCCTGTGGTGTGGCAAACCCAAACACTTTTTAAAAGCATACAGGCTTAGTTGTGATCAGAGGTCCTGTTGGTGAAAGTTGTCATAAATGTTATGATTACAAAGCCCACCCACTAAGTGGAATAATTTGGTTGGTTGATTTTATTATTTGTGACAACTTTTTCATAGAATTATTACTATGGCCAACTAATAATTTACAAAGAAATAAACCGCTATCAAAGAGTTGGTAGAGTCCTCTTTTCTACCAAGCAACAGAGCTGGAGGAATTCTGACAGGATGAAAACTAGCTGCTTTCAAATAAAACTGGAAACTAAAAGAAACATTCTTTAGAAAGTTTTTACAAGTAAGACTGAATATTACTAGTTGTGCTTAAAAAACTACTTTTATAGTGAGTAGAATTTTTCAGAGTGTCATGTTTGTGAAGGATTCAAGCACAGATGCAGACTGAAATGGAGGAATACTTTTCATAAATAAAAAGGAAACTTATATAAGGGAATCACTAGAGGACAGGTACTGTACAAAGGCTGAAACATTGAGAGAATTACATGCAGTCCAACGAGGTAAGGGAAAAATCCGGCAGTGAACAATGAGAAGTCAGGAGCTTAAATACTGAGGGAGGGATGGAAAATGACAAAGGAACCAGATGAGCTAATCAGAGGAAATGTGGAGCAGCTGAAGCAGAATGAAAGCAGGGAGACTGAGGGAATCGACTAATTGACACACGGGGAGCTGAACTAAGACACAAGAAAGCACTTAACCAAGGGGAAAAGACAAATATAAACCTAAGGGGATAAACTGCAATACACAGGGAACAGAACACAACAAATTAGTAAGAACATAAACCTAAAGAAATGAACTAATATGACCAAACCTTGCAAAAGCAAATGAAAATCAAATTCCAACACCCAAGGAGCGTGACGCAGAGGGCCGAGAGGGCTCTGAGGTTTGTATAAAAAAGAAAAAAAAATATATATATATATTTATATATACATATATGTAAAACAAAACATACATATTATATATATTATGTTCCATGATTCTTACTCTAACAACAGTAAAACTGTAACAACAGCAATGAAAAAGCTAAAAGAGATTGTTATGATTTGGGGTTGTTCATGTTTTGTCAAGTTTGGTTTTTGGTTCTGGTCATGCTTTACTTTTTGTTTGTATTCAAGAGTTTCTGTTCTTGCTCTAGCCACGTTCTGTTGTTACTCATCTTTATCCGGTTCACCTGCACCTTGTCAATCTGTCTTGCTCCACCTGGTTTTCACTCCATATATACACACCTGTTCTGTTAGTCATTGCGGAATCATTGTATCTCTACTCATGTATTGTTTTGTGGACCATGCCATGCCTGTCAAGCCAGCCTGCTTCTGTTTTGTTCCTGCCTCTTCTAAGGATGGGTTTTTGTTTAATTAAAGCCTAAAGTCAACTACCGTCATGCTGCCTGCTTGTCTGCGTTCTGGGTTCCTCCGTAGCACAGACCGTAACAGAGATATCAATAAATAAAATATTGTACATGGACACAGCTTTTAAGAATCACATAGACTATAAATTTCCTACAATATATTTAATTTCTTTCAATGTACCAGCTCTAAAAACACAGCCATCTTTCTTTTGAAAATGTTTTACAGGACTACCCAGGTCTTTGATATTTATATTTAGCATAAACTCAACATGGTAAGGAGTCAATTGACCCGTGCAATGTGAGCAGCAGGACAGCCAATTAAAACTGAAACTCAAAAGTGTTGTGTGAATTAGATAAAGGGGTACACTGTCTGCCTGGCTCACAAGGCTGGGTAGAAATTCTTAACTGGAAGGCAACAGCTGTGGGCTGCAAATGCTTTCAAGGGGATTCTTATAGTGTACAATTTGTGTCATGAGAGAAAGCATGTAAGACAGCAACAAATTTGACATAATAACAATCTGACTATGGAATGCCATAAATGTTATGGCATAGCCCTATTTCTGTATGCACATTTGCTTAAATTGCATAAAATGGGTTCACCGAGGTGTCAAAATGTGCCATTTTGAATAACTGATTTGTTAAAAGTATATTCAGTTTGTTAGAAAGAAAGGTAGGTAGTTGACTAGTACCCTAGCTAATTACATATCTAGAGCCAATTGGTATTATTCCAATGCTGTTGTGTTGGAAGCATATGAAAGCCTTACATTTTAGACACTGATCATACATTACAAACCATGCTATATGGAGATATAGTTCTCTGAACAATTTCTAGTAAGCCTAAGAATATGCAGAGATGGGGGTATTATCATAGCTGTTCTATATTCTGGATGATGCTTGTGCTGTGACAGATTGCTTCATGTCACAGCCCATAGAGAAGCTGTGTTGCTTCCCAGTTCCAACTGACCACTGTGAAATCTCTATGGACTTTCTGTAGCGATTATAAACAGTCTCCTGATTCTGTGCTGGAGTTTGCATCATTAAGGATCATTAACACCAGGAATAAAAAGCAAACTGTAAAGAGGGAACCTTAGTAAATTGCAGAACTATTTACTTAAATTAAGCCCATGCTTTGATTAATAGTTTTAAAGGAATGCAGAAAAAAAATTAACATTTAAATTTTGAAATGATCATTATAGCTTTGGACAATAATATCTAACTGTTAGGACTTTTAATAGAAGGTATAATTCCCATTTCTTTAGGCTCCTGAGAGACTCAAGAGCCTAAAGAAATGGGAGAGAAAAAAAAACTCCTGCTAATATTGACATTATTAACTTGTTTAATAATTGTTATTTTTAACATTTATTTCAAACATTGTTTGTTCATTTGGTTGTTTATTTTGTCATTAAGTGGAGAATATCTAGCATATGTCATTGAATAATAATACATTTAATTTTTCATTGATTTTTTTCATACAATTCTTCAATTGAAGTGCAGATTATTCTTAACTTTGGTTTTAATAAAAATGTTAAAACCTGAGAAAAATAAAGAAGTCTACTGTTTCATATTTTGATATGTAATAGAGACCTCTTACTGGGAAAGAAAAGGATTCGTCATCTAGGGTTTTCTTTGTGGAACTGATTGGTTTAAATAATTTTGTAATGCTTTATATCACCACAACGCGTTGATAAAGGCTTTGCCCAGCCTGCACTTTCATTGTACAGGTGAATACACGGCTGTATGTTATTAAATAAAAAAAATGTATTGTATTATATTTGCTTCTGCTGTTAATTGGATCTTGGACTTTAGTTTGATGTGGACATACAATGCATGTGTTTGTGGCTGTGTGTATTGTGTAAATTAGGCTGTTTAAATCTTATTGAGAGTCTCTCTGTGTGTGTAAGTGTGATTCTGCGGCTGAACCCGTTAACCGAATCAACCATCTAGTATGATTGTGGTTATGATTTCTGCTTGGCCCGGCAGTATTGTCCTTTTTCAAAGTCATGACACACTCACAGGGGACTCAAAACTCTCTATCATGGTCAATTATCGATTGCCTTAAAGTCTGGCATTACTCTTCTATGACATCTACTGAACATTTGAGAAATAAAAGATAAACCATATGCCATATGTTGAGTCTAATAAGTATAATTGAGCATGTTATAATAGCATTATCTCCAGCAAAACCAATAAATATTACAATATTACTGTTACAAAACTCTTATGACACAGTAAAATTCCACCGTTATTTGTAACTTATTTTTGTGGTTTTAATATGTATTTTTGTTATTATTATTATGTTGTACAGAAAATGTACCACTGACTTACAGAAAATAAACAAAAGAATTCTGCTGCTTATAATAAAAATTTCAATAAAGATTTCTATGAGTAAAGTACAGTACACTAGTTTAATACTTAAGAGACATGGAATGATCAAACCTTGAACTCGTCGCAGATTAACATGAAATTAATATAGGTAGAAATCCCCATACAATTTTACAAAATATTAGATATGGATTAGTCAAACCATGATAAAGAGTTATTAGACATTTCTAATACATTTTGATGTATGAACTACGGTAAAAAGCCTATTAAAGATCCCAGAAGAGTTCGATGTTTTTCTTGAATGTCATCCAGCTTATGAAAACACAGAGGAAACTTGTAAATAAGTGCTAATTATTTTCCAAAATAGAGGGAATAGTTATACATACATTGTCTTTTATTTATTGATGTAAATACAATACATTTAGATTGTTGTACATGAAGAAATAACTTGTTTAGACTGGGCCATTTGGATTTTTGTTTTCCAGATTAGTTTTAACATCTAAGACAGAAAAAATCTCTATGGAAAACAACTAATCTGTATTATCTGCAAAAAGTATGTTAACGAAAGAAGTCCCAATAATGTTTTTATAGATTTAGGCAAAACAGTGGTCCAAAAGACATCCCTGTGGGACACTATATCTTGTGATACATACGTTGTTACAGCAAAACCATAGAGCAAAGGTTTCTTGAGTAAAATGAGTAAATGGTGTCACTATGTGAGAAATAAGTAAAGGATAAAATTTTTACCAGAACAGAAATAAATAATTTTAGTTGAAAGGATAAGGAGATGAGCAGCAATCTTGTTTTTGGTCTCATTTGTAAAACCTTTTCAAAATATTTTAACTAAACAGCAGTGACGTGCGATGGGGTTCATGACTGGTGAGCCACAGAACCCTCTGGAGTCAGATGTATAGTGAACCTAAACTAGAGGCATATACTTAAATTTTTTTTATTTTATTTTAATCAATATGATACTGTTCAAAAACAAAATAAGGGTTTATGTAATGTCAAATTTGATTTTTAAAAAGTATTTCTTCATTTTGGTTGATCTCTCTTTTTTTCTTAAAATTGAAAATTGGGGCGCAGCAGTGGCGCAGGGGTAAAATGCGCGACCCATATTCAAACAGGAATTACAGATCCCCCTCCCCACCTACAACTGTATTAAAAACTTTCTGATAGGCAGCCCACAAGCCCTGAGACTCGGCCCCCACCACTCCTCCACGATCACACTCAGCACTGGTTCCCTTCAAGGCTGCCTCTTGAACCCTCTACTGTATGCCATGTGCACACACTACTGCTCTCCAACCCAACCAACCAACCAACCACATTATCAAATATGCGGATGACACTGGTTGGTCTCATCAGTGACGGAGACGAGACAGCGTACAGGGCTTAGGTTGAGGAACTGTCGTACTGGTGCTCAGGAAACAACCTGACCCTGAATGTCCACAAAACAGAAGAACTGATCATGGACTTCAGGAAACTCAGACAGGACCACAGGACAGGACAGGGTGCCTCTTAGACAGAGAAGTGGTGGCAACTGTGACCACCTTCAGGTGGTGGGCACCCTCATCTCCACAGACATCTTCTGAAACCAACAATATCAGAGCCCTGGTAAAGAAGGCCCAACAGCGTCTCCACTTCCTGCGTGTCCTCAGAAAGAACAACCTGGACACAAAGCTGCTGCTGACCTTCTATCACTCTTCAGTGGAGAGCCTATTGATGTACTGTCTGGTTGTGTGGCATGCAGGCTCAATAGCTGAGGACAGGAAGACAAAGCAGAGGGTCATAAACACTGCCCAAAAGATCATCGGCTGCCCTCTGCCCAGCCTGGAAAACATCGCCATGTTCTGCTGCTACAGGAGAACAAAGGCCATCCCAGGTGACCCCTCACACCCTGCCAATCCCTGTTTGACTTGTTGCCCTCTGGGAGGCGCTACAGGTCAACAAAATCCCACACCAGCAGAATGACAATCAGCTTTTTCCCTTGGGCCATACACACTGCAAACAAGCACAGATACACAACCAACCCCCACCCCTACAAACCGACTCAATCATAGACATAAGCAAGGAAAGAAAATTACACATGATTTTAAACATTTTTTACAAATAAAAAACTGAAAAGTCTGGTGTGCAAAAGTAAAGCAACCAATTGCCTGATGGTTGCTAATGACTAAATAGAGTCCACCTGTGTGTAATCAGTAAAAATACAGCTGCTCTGTGACGGCCTCAGAAGTTGGTTCAGAGAATATTGGGGAGCAAACAGCATCATGAAGTCCAACGAACACACCAAACAAGTCACGGATAAAGTTGTGGAGACGTTTAAAGCAGGCTTAGGCTGTAAAAAGATTTCCCAAGCTTTGAACATCTCACGAAGCACTGTTCAATCCATCATCCGGAAATGGAAAGAGTATAGCTCAACTGTAAACATACCAAGACAAGGCCGTCCACCTAAACTTACAGGCCGAACAAGGAGAGCACTGATCAGAGATGCAGCCAAGAGGCCCATGGTGACTCTGGACGAACTGCAGAGATCCACAGCTCAGGTGGGGGAATCTGTCCACATGACAACTATTAGTCGTGCACTCCACAAATGTGGTCTTTATGGAACAGTGGCAAGAAGAAAGCCAATATTTAAAGAAAACCATAAGACGTCCCATTTGCAGTTTACTAGAAGCCATGTTGTGGACACAACAAACATGGGGAAGAAGGTGCTTTTGCCAGACGAGACCAAAATTGAACTTTTTGGCCAAAATGCAAAACGCTATGTGTGGCGGAGAACTAGCACTGCACATTACTCTGAACACACCATCCCCACTGTCAAATATGGTGGTGGCAGCATCATGCTCTGGGGGGTGCTTCTCCTCAGCAGGGACAGGGAAGGTGGTCAGGGTTGATGGGAAGATGGATGAAGCCAAATACTGGGCAATCTTGGAAGAAAACCTGTTGGAGTCTGAGAAAAGACTTGAGACTGGGGCAGATAAACCCAATCGAGAATCTGTGGCAAGATCTGAAAACTGCTGTTTACAAACGCTCTCCATCTAATCTGACTGAGCTCGAGCTGTTTTGCAAAGAAGAATGGGCAAAAAATTCAGTTACTGGATGTGCAAAGTTGATAGTCATACCCAAAAAGACTTGCAGCTGTAATTGCATTGAATACTTTTGCACAATGCCATTTTCATTTTTTTATTTGTAAAAACTAAAAAGAAATCATGACTAATTTTTGTTCCACTTCACAATTGTATACCACTTTGTGTTGATCTTTCACATAAAATTCCAATAAAATATATTTATGTTTGTGGTTGTAATGTTACAATATGTGGAAAGGTTCAAGAAGAATAGATACTTTTACAAGCCACTGTGAATTTTCAGTTGTACATATGTTGCCTTATGCAGTGTATATCACACCTTATCTATCTCTCTATCTCTATTTTTAGAGAAAACTATAAATGTAATACAATGACAATAAAGACTATTCTATTCTATTCTATTATATTCTAATTTATTGGCAATAAAAAGAGAGACAGCAATGGGCACGTGCCAACTGCCTGCATCAGTCAATGTGTATGACACAGCGTGTGGTGAGGCACTGCTATTAACTGCCTCGCCTTGCTTTTCTTCCATGTATTTGAATCGGCAATGCATAAATTCATCAATTTTGACCATAAAAAAAACTGACAAGTGGACAAATTGATTTTCTCTTATCCTTGCTAGCATTCTACTTCTCATGATGCTAGCAGGTGAGGCACTACCTCCCTTGACTGCACGTCACTGCTAAACAGTCCTCCTTAGTTAAGTGTAATGACTGAGATGGGGGTTGTTTTATGTATGGGTTTCCTCTTAGAGACATGTTCATGTGTTAGCTCACATTCACCTGCCTTTTAGCAAACCCTGGGGGCAGTGGATGTTTCCATGTTTATCACCCATTTTCTTTAAAAAAGGAAAGCACCTGCAGCCAGAGAACTACAGGAGGGGATTCACATCAAATTTTTGCTATCCACAAAATTAACAGTCAGTGCATTTAGAGTTAATGCTGATTACTGGCAAAAAATTTATTATTTTAATCCTAAAGTTGAAACTACACATTCAGTGTAGTTTCTGGACATCATAATTGATATTCAATACCTACCATGGACCAGTGGTGTGAAAAATCAGTGAATAGACTCGGAGCTAGTCTGAGTAAGGTTAGGACAAGCGATGCATGCCTGGTGATAAATATTCAGTTGCAATGCTATTTCTCAGACTCCTTGTGTCAAAGTATGACCTTGTTTGCTCTCAGTCTGTAGATCTCAAAAATTCAGAAGGATCAAAAGGATCATTTTCACCAAAGAGTTTTATGATTTTATATTTCTTACAGAATTTCCTACCATGCTTAAATTTTAGCACAAATAAGCACACATATTTTTCACTTGCATAGGTTTGCAATAACTTAGTTTTGTTTAGTACATTGTCGTATATAAAACAAATTAAATCCAAATTACAAGGAGCCAAAAAGAGCAAAACAAATTAAACAACTAAAAAAGAAATCACTGCAAAGAGGCAAAAATAATGTAATACACTACACAAACTAGGTAAATGACTAATTTCTTTTTAAAATAAATTTTCTGTCTCACTAACTTATGAAGCAGATTCTGTATATTTAAAGGAACAGCTGTGACATTTAATCATTTCTTCTTATTTCAGAGGATTAGCTCCAAAGCTTTAAAGTTTTTCTATGACATTTGATGTAAGCATTCAAATAAGCTTAAATTTAGGCTTATTTTTCCATGCATTTTTTTTTACCTTCATTATCATTAACTGCTCTGCAGTCACTGTCAAAGTTAGCCCAGAAGTTGGTTTTGTAACAAAAATTGAAACTCACTCCTATCTCCATGGCAATTTAATTATAATCTGTCACGACTTTTACATAATGTGTTTTGAGTCAGGCTGTTCAGCTCCTGAGGGCACCTTTACACACCTCATCTTGTATCGTGAGAACCAAAGCAAGTGTTTTCACAACAGCACAACTTTGATGCAAGTTTAATATGAAAGTGATTGTCAAAAACGGAAAGAAGGGCAGCAGGCTGCAGATTTTAGATGACAATGGGCTTTTTAGATTTTACAACAAGATGCTACCAGTCCATCATACCTAAAATCCTTGAAAACTTCTCCTCAGTTAGAGATTTAGAAAATCAAAATGTTTCTCATCTGACATTAGAGGGAAAACTAGCATTTTCTTGGTCTTTATCCATGCCTAGGGATGCAAATAGAGATGCTTTTTTTATTCCCTTTTCACTTTTGAGAATTCCTACCTAAATCTTCAATCACATCATAGTGTTGCCCTCTAGAGAGAAATAACGAAGATCTTGTGGTTTGATTGTGATCAGAAAATCAATCCAGGGATTCTTTAACATCAGTTTACAACTACACAACGTCACGCAGAGACACACAGAGAGAAAAATACATAAAGCGTTCTGCCAAGTATACTTCCTGGATTGTGGTTAGGTGCCATCAATATGCTTGGCACTGAGACTGGGCCAGGCAATTCCACGCTGCCCACAGGCTTTCGCAAACACAAACACAAATGCACTCACTGACTTTCCAGCCAGTCTTTTTTACACTGTAAAGCCAGACAGGCTATTGTAAAACCTGTCTCCACCGAGAGAGAAAAATTAATTTACGACATAATCATGAGGAAGATAGTAAAGATTTATAGCTCTTTGAGGAATATTCAATTCAGTTTCAGTTTCAATTCAGATATGCTGTGAGGAGCTCCAGGTGGCAAGGCTCCAAAAAGACTGATTTCCTGACTCGACGCAAATTCAATTCAATTCAGTTCAGTTTATTTATATAGCGCCAATTCACAANGTTTCGCATCATGGATGTGCAGCCCAACAAATCTGCGGGGCACCCTGTGGGGATGCTATCATGCCCAAAAACGGCCCAAAAACTCTCTGTTTGTTAGGGTTTAGATAAAGCTAATATTTTTGCTAATTTTGGGAAAGCCCCCACAGGTTCATAACAGCCCAACACAGATCCGTTTTTTACTTTTATTTCCAAGCTGTCTCATTTTACTGAGGATAAAAAGAAATTATGTTCGGGATTTAATGTTTCGGATTTTGCCATTTTGGGGGCTTTTTTTTTAGTTTTTTTACTTTTTTAAATTCTTGTGTTTCGTTTTTTGGGTTT
Organism: Crenichthys baileyi; assembly: GCA_036173005.1. Lineage (NCBI taxonomy): Eukaryota > Metazoa > Chordata > Actinopteri > Cyprinodontiformes > Goodeidae > Crenichthys > Crenichthys baileyi. Next base: position 347,213 of record JAHHUM010000941.1, read on the forward strand.
TTTTTTCCTTTTTAGGTCAGATTTTCCCAAAGGGATTTTTTTTTATTTCATTTTTTTTGTCAGTTCCTTTTGCCCCTGTTTTAAAACCCCAATTAAATTTTAAAAATTAAATTTCAGTTTTATTTTATTCCCGCCAATTTCACAAAAAATGTCCCGTCTCAAGGCATTTAAAACAAAAGTCAGGTACATCTTTCCCAAAATTAAATTTTAATCATTAAACCCGTGCAGCCAATTCTGTTATTTATTAAAATTTGGGATAAAATTTTTTTCCCATCAAAGGGAAAAAACCCAGAAAAAGGGCATCCATTCCAGGGGATTTTGGAAACTTTTCCACTCCTCCGGGGATAAAGCAGAAAGAGCCCAGGGAAAAATTTTTTACGGGCGTTGCTTTGCAGAACCCCCTCTTTACTGGAATCCCAGGTAGCGACAGTGGAAAAAAACCCCCTTTTTTTAAACCGGGAAAAGAAACCTCCACAAACCAGGCTAGTGTGAGGGGCCCCCAATCTCCCAAACGACTGACTGGGGGTTGAGAGAACAGAGCAAAACCCCAAAGGGGAACAAAAAAAGCACTGATCCGGGAGTATTTTCTAGGGGAAGGGAAAAAAAGTAAATTTTTTAAGGGATGTATTTCCTTTATGGGTTTTCCCCTAGAAATAAAGAATAGATAAACCCCCTGACCATTTTTCAATGTTAAAGTCTGAAGAGAGCCAACATGGGTTTAGTCACAGAAAGAAGCTCGGGCTTTAGCTATGCCCTAGGAGAGAAAAGGGGTTAAAACACGGGGAAAAAAGGGGGCCATTTTGGGTCATCGGTAGAGGGTAAAGCTTTAATTTTGTTCCCACAGAAGTTTGGAAAGGTTCCCCTCTCCAAAAGGGTTTTAAAAGGGTGGGACACAGATTTCCAGGCCAGGTGTAGTTTTCTGGGAAGAGAAAAGAGGAGAAAAAGTTAAAAGCAAAATAACAGCAAAAAATAAAAATTGAAGATTAGCTGAGAAGTAGCAAAGGGAGGGTGAAATGGTCATTATGCCCTTTCCACCAGCCTAAGCCTATACAGCATAACTTAGAAAATTGCTCAAAATTAACCTAACCCATTTCTAATTTAAAAGGGCTTTAAAAAAAAGGGAAAATTTTAAAAACCCTAGCCTAAAAGTAAGAAAAGTTTTTTCCATCTGGGGACCCACTGATGGCCATTGTTTAAACTAAAAACCCAACTTTTGGGGAATACCTCTCTCTGTCGATTGCCAAAACCTTTTGGGAAAAGAAGGGGGTCATACAGGTAGCAGAAATGGGGGGTTTGTTTTTTTGCCCTCAACCGAAACGGGGCCCGGTTTGGGCCTAAACCTGCCCTCCCCCTTTTCCCTCCCCCCAAACAGGGGAGAAAAACCGGAGTTTAAAATAAGGAAAAATAGCTCGGGAAATAACCTAAGCCCTAACTAAAGTTTTTATAAAAAAGGGAAAAATTTTAAGCCTAGCCTTAAAAGTAGACAGGGTGCCCCCCCCGCCTCAGGGAAACTAAAACTGGAGCGGGTTTCCACAGGAGAGGACCCCTGAAAACTAAAGGATCTGCCCCCATTTCTACTTCTAAGACTCCAAAGGAACCCCCCCATTTAAACCTGCGGGCCGGGGGAACAAATTTGCTCTGTTGGAACGTTGGAACAACCCAATCTCGGGTTTGTAGGGGATGGACCAAAATCTTTAAAGGGGCTTTTATATTTTTAAGGAGGAAAATTTTTAAAAATTCTATTTCTGGATTTAACGGGGAAGGCCAATAAAAGGGAACAAAAGGGTGGGGGGGAAATAAAACCCCTCTCTTTTTAAATTTTTCATCAGAACTTTTTGCTGAAAGCATTTTGAATCATTTTTGAGGTTTTTAAATTTCATTTTTTTTGGGGCACCCCTGAAAATCAAATTAAAAGGGGCCCCCAATGGGCCCTTGAAAAAACAAATGCAGGGGACAAATTTTTTCCCGGTCACCCCTTTGGACGTTTATTTTCAAATTTTTGGAAAATTTTCCCGGGAAATAAAAAAAGAATCCTAAAAACCTGTTTAATAGGGGATTTAAATGACATGTCCTGGCAAAAAAAACAAAAAGGGTTTTTTTTACTTTATTATGGGAGGTAAATTTTAAAAGGGCCACCCCAAGTTAATTGATTGACTAAGCAGTTTCTTTTTTAAAAAACCTCCGGCCCAAAAAAACACAACTTCTGTTTTTGCCCTAATTTGGGAAGCAAAAAATTTAAAAGCCCATCCAATTTTTTTATGCCCTTAAAGACATTTTTTGTAGCCCTATCTAACTGGTTGGGGCTCATCGGGAATTTAGGAAAAATTAAAGCTGAGTATCATCAGCGAAACAGTAAAAATTTTTATTCTATGTTTGCCTGAAAATTTTTACCTTTTTGGAAGCATATATATAGAAAAGGAAAATTGGGGCCCAAGTACTAAAACCCGTGGTACTCCAAAATTAACCCTGGAGTTTAAAGATGTTTTATCATTTTCATGAACAAACTGGAATCTTCAGAAAAAATAAGTTTAAACCCCCTAGCGCTTTCCCCTGATCCCTAAAGCATATTCCACCTTTCTAAGGAATATTATGTCGCTGTACAAATGAGCACTAGATCAACAGCCCCATACAAAACTCAAGTCCTTATCTGGGGGGAATAAAAATTCATCAGTGACTTTCAGCAGAGCTGTTTCATTGCATGATGACTCTGAAACCTGACTAAAACCTTAAAACAGGTCTTGCTGTGAAAAATGCTCCCACATTTGGGGATTAGCAAATTTTTCCCAAGAATTTTAGATAAGAATGGAAGATTGGAAAAAGGTCTGAAATTTTTTTTTATCATCTCGATCAATCGAAGGTTTCTTAAGAAAAAGTTTTAAATTACAGCTACCAAAAAGCTTGGGTAAAACCCCAAAATTTACTAAAGATAAATTAATCATATCAAAATGGGGCTGGAAACGGGGAACACTTCCTTAAATAATTTGGGTTGGGATTGGGTTAACATACAAGTTAAAGGTTTAGATAACAAAATTTTTCTGATAACCTGGAAGTTCCACAGATCAAAACCCCAAACACAGATCAGGTTCTACAGTTACTTCCAATGTTGTCTCCTTGCTGGGAGAAGAAATGATCTCGGGAGTATGTCAAAAGTTTTTTATTTTTAATAAATAAATTTTTTATTTTGGGAAGAATCCCATAAAGTCATGACTGCTGAAGCTATGGATGCAGCTAAGGGAAGGGGATGGCTAAACAGAGCTTGACCTGTGAAATTTAGAACTGTATTAAAGAAAACCTGGATTTTTTTGTTCTCTTTTTATTAAGGATAAAATAAGCTGTTTTTAGCTTGGTGAAGTGTCTTTTTTTTACAACACTAGGGTTTTTTTTCCCAAATTTAAATAGGAATCCTTAGGTGTGTAGAGCGCCTTTTCGCTCCAATTTTTTTTAAAATTGTGCTTTAAATTCGCAGCCGAATTTAAAAAAAAGGGGGGGCCCGCCTCCTATGAAAATTTTCCTTTTTTTTTCAAGGGGGGGTCATTTCCCAATGCACCCCAAAAGATGAAGTCACTCCCGAAAAAAAGAGAATCAATTTGTGAAGGGGAAAAAAAAAATTATTGCCCTCCACTCTGTTTTTCTGTGATAATGAGGAAATTAAAAGTGGAACGATTCTTTAAAGGTTTTTTTACGCATTTTCTGATAATGATCTACTATAATGAAATTTTCTTCAGCTGTGGAGTCTCGGGGTTAAAATTAAAATCAAAGGTTATTAAAAATGGGCAAACAGCCCGGTTTTGAGAAAATATTTTATGTCTTTACCTCAAAACCATTTTGTCCACAAGGTCCAAGAATGAAACAAACGTGGGAGGTTTGTTTGATGTTTTGGTAAAGCCAATTTAGTCTAAGATACCATTTTAAAGCTATTTTAAGCATCCCTTTCAGTGTCAAATGAATGTTTTAAAAACCCCCCCTATAATAACTTTTCTGTATTTAACACTAAAACAATAAAAGGTTGAAAACTGTCTAAAAATTTAGCGTAAAACCTGGTGGACGGGACAAACACAGAAGTGGTTTTTAGTGCTTGCAAATTTTTGGGTGAGGGAAAAATAAGGTTAAATATTCAAAAGGTTGTAGCAATGGATTGGTCTGGGGCTAAACAAAAAAATCGGACGGAAAAATTTTCTACTCCCCCTCCCCCCCCCATATTTCGAGGAATGTAAAATTTAAATAATTAGGGAGGGTTGACTATTATAGTAACCTAATCCCTTGGCCCGCAGCCAGGTTTTGTGGGGCAAAAAAAAAATCAATCTGATTTTCAAAAAATCAGGTCACTAACAGCAAAATCTTTGAAGAGGAGATCTTTTTTTTATTAAAACCCCATTTTAATTTTTTTTTTTATTTTTTTGTCTGAGTTTTTGGTTTTTTTTTTATAGATTTTCCGATTTCCTTTCCCTTTTTTTTTTTGATAATTTTTTTAATTATTCCCAATTTTTTGGCCCGGGGGGGGGGAAAACCCCGTCTTAAAAAGGGTAATGGGGTGGGTTAGCCCGTACAAAAAGGCCGCGAGAAAGGAGTGTTAAAATAAAGAAACCCTGCTTTCCCGGTTTTTGAAAACCCCGGGTTGTCAGAGGTTTGGAGAACTAAACCCCCCACTCATTTTGTTTTTCACCTGAACCACATTCCCTCAAAACCTCCCTGCAGCCTGGCCCCCACCCTTGTTACATGTTCCTCTGAAAAAAACCGGGCCCCCCTGGTCTCATTGATCCACACTCCAAATTTTTCCCCAGTTTAAAAAAGCTCCCCTAGTTTTTAGTTTTCCCGCTTGGGTTTTCCCCACGTTAACCCCCCTTGGGTTTTTTCCCCCGGATCCTCCTTTTGGTTTGTTTTGTATTTGCCCCCCTGAACTCGTGCCCTTTTGGGGTTTTTCCCCCTGTTTTCTCCCGTCTTCCCTTTTAAGGGCTGTGTTTAAATTCCCCTTTTAAAACCCCAAACTAATCACCATGCGGCCTCCTTTTGCCATGGCTTCAATCTTGTCCTTTTTTCCCCAAACCCACCCACCCCTGATTTTGGGAATGCCGAGAATTTTTTTTTTTAATACAATCAATTTTATTTAAAAAATAAACAGAATACCAAAACCCGGCCATTTCTCCATCCTGGAAATGGGGAAATTTTTGCTGCTCTTACATAATTTTTGGAAAACCCTGCTCAGTTTGTGCATCTTTACTTTTTATGGGGTTTTAAAAAAGCTGTTTTAATTTGTTAATTTTCGGGTTAGACTTAAATCACTTGGTGTTTTTTCGGGTGGCCCCCCAAATCCAAAACCCTGTTGGGTTTAGAAAGCTTGCTAATGCTATCTAGCTATTACGTTTGCTAAGAAGTTAGAAACTGATAAAACAGCTGTGTTTTATGTGCAAAATTAGCTGTGTTTTATCAAGATCAAGAGCTAATTACATCAGGTTACCACTGCTTTTAATATTTTATGAAATTTGGGTGAAACATTATCTGTAAAAAAAAAAAAGAAGTTATTTATATTGCTTTCATTAACGCTCCTCTTATGTATTACTGAACAGATTAGATAGGCAGATAAGCTCATTCTGTGTACTTTTTTACCATGCTGTCAATATTAAGTGTACTTTTTTTAAAGGATGTAAATTGTATAAATTTACAAAAAAGGCAACAAACCAAAAAGTTTATAAGAAAAGTACAGTTTTAATGAACCTTGAATCCGGTTTTCTCCTTACCTCTCTCGGTACAATACACTTTAACAAAAGTCTGATACATAGACTGCCGTTTGACTGTCAAGTAACATTTTACTTTAAAACCCTCCCTTAGTATCAGTGTATTATTTAAAAAATGCACAATGAATGTTTGCAGATTATTCTTGACTGTCTGCAATTTTGTACATGGGTAAAACATTTTTTTCTGTTATAGAAGTCACTAGCTTGGTTAATGGAAATATAACAAACTACAGTAATCATTTAGCAGTTTATACTGCATTACTATATTGTTTATTACTTATACATTCATTTTATTGTAAAATTTAAATATAGGATCTACCTAACTGCTTGAGAGTTACTGTTATTTTAACTTTTAACTTTAACACTGTACCTTGCAGGAGATGTTTAATAGAGATGGGTGGCCAAAAATTGGAAATGGGTTGTTAATGGGCCTATTAGCACTAGGATAATAGGATAAAAGGATTGGACGATCTTTCATGATAACAAAAGTAAATGAATGTTTGAAGATAAGATCTTTTACAGCTGCAAAAAAAAAAAAAAAATCCAAAATATAACACTGACCCAAGAGGTAGAGAAGAAAGAAAGGACTCACCTGTTAACCATAGTTATAGAGCTAGTAGATTCTGGCCTTTACAGTTGCAACTAGATCTGGGTCAGCTGTGTTACTTGTTTAATATTTGTATATTTTTTATATACATGAATATAATGAAACTAAATTAGATTAAGATTTAGCAGAGGATGTCTGTAAAGCTAAGCTCTCTTTGCTGATGTAGCTGAGAGGACAGTCTCCAAAAATGTTGCCAAAGGGTCTAACCTAATAATGGGTTGTTTAAAATTATTAGTTAAAAATAAATCATCCATGATGACAACTTGGACAGCAGTTTTAATACTTAAAAGGGTTGTTACAGTGAAGACATCAATGCAAATATTAACATCACTACTACTTTTATTTGGCAAACAGCTTGAGTTTTTCTTTTTCGTTATACAGTTTATATATATACTATAATAACCCAACACATTCTGTTTGATAATCATTTTTTTCTCAGTTTTTACATATTACAGCTTACAAATATAGCTGATCTTTTTGACAAAATTACAGATTCTGTTTTACACCTAAATTAGTATGCTATATAAAAATCACACATCATACATTCATGATTAGAAAAGGTAGGTTATATGAAATCAGGAAAAGAATGAACAAAACAAAACACCACAGTTACACAATTCCCATCAGGAGGACTGGGGCAGTCGAGGTTTTTAAAAGCAGAATGTCTTTCACTTCAAATCCAGTAACAAGTCCTCTGAGAGAAGTTTGCTGCTATTCCAAAATCACCAGCACAGTGAAGATATCGAGGAACAACAACAATACTGCCACATAAGAAGAAGAATCATTAAATCTCTGCTCTCAGTTCAAACTTAGAAACTAAGATATTGCAATGGATTATAATGAATGTTTGATAAAAACTATACTTTGCATTGCAAACTGAACATATTACTTTTATAGCCCACAATCTTTCTTCTTTGATCAGCACAGTTTTAAGGCTTAGTCCAAGGATTATGCAAATGCATCCAAGATTTTCTTTCACGCCTTCCAATCTCAGCATGAGACATCTCCTTAAATTGGACATCTTTCTTACATTTACAGGACAAAGTTGAACAGAACTACATGAGGGAGCTGCCATTTAAATACCGCAAGACCAACAAAACTGTAGTAAAACCGAGACCTGTGGCTACCTCTTTGACAGGCAAACTTTTTTGCTCCTTGATGTGTAAAATCACTGAATCATCTGAGCAGGTTTGTACCATTAAGATGGACTGAAAAGGTGCTGTTCTAAAAATACAGCTGGTCTGTCATTGCTTGAGCTGGGCCCACTTGAGGTGGCAATCCCAAATTTCCTCAGTGAACTTGTTTTTATACAAAGTATTGCTGAATATCAAGCATTGCATTTATATTCATGTGAAGTTACTGTTTGACTTGCTACTATTTTCTTATATAGAATACACTGGCATTGCTTGACTTTAAAAACCCAGATGAGACATGCTTTAAGCAAACCAGTGCTTAGATTTTTTTAATCATTTGATCTGTATATAACATATAGCTCTCTGTATTCCTGCATTACAATATGAGAACATTTGCAAGCACTGGTCTACTAAAAAACAAGAACAAGTTGTTCCAAATCCCATATTTGGACTCTTGCTTACAAACAAAAATAGAATAAAAAAAGATAGGTTAGCTTAATCCAGATCTTTTCTAGTTGGTCTGTTGTATCTTTCGACCTTTAACCTTACGTCTTTACTAGCTTTGAAGCTGAGTAATGTCTGCTGATAATATGAAGCTGGACAGGACTTTGATATGTAAACATTGTGGCAGAGCTATATGTGAATTAACACTTAGTATAAGAGACAGTGGAATGTAAAATAGGAAACAGAAATACACACTGCTCTCAGTTCAGGGTTCACAGACAAAAATGTCATTTAATTGAAAGATAAACTATCATGATAAATAAATATTCTATTTAAAATTGACCAATAATATTTTTGTATATTGCCATCATATATTCTGATATATATATATATTTTTTATCAAGATAAAACATTTCTATATGTTTTTGGTTTGTGCTGTCATTCTAAATTATTACAAGTAATATATACCCGTGGAATGTTATTTTATTCATCTAAAGATGGATTCCACCTTCAAAAATATACTTTCTAACGAGCTGACAGAGAACTAGATGGAGGGCAGAAAAGTACTGTGTGTATGACACAAACACACACACATACTCTCTATAATCGCCTCCTTATACAATAATGACACTTGTCGGAATGACTTACAAACTAAATATGTAGGTGAACAAGTGTCATTCACAGTAACAGCTAAAAAGGTGCAGAAATGTAAAGGCTGGAACTCTGCACAATGACAAGGAAAAGGCTTACTTTACAGTGGCCAAAATGCAGTGCTCTAAACTGACCCGTTCAAAGTATTTAAGTACTTCTAAACACAGTGTATGTGGGTACAAATTACCCATATATAGGTGCATCTCAATAAATTAGAAAATAATCAAAAAGTCAATTTCTAAATTCAATCCAAACCTGTGTCCTTGATACATCTACATCTGTTGTGCCACCAATAGGCTGCAGCCTACACCTCTTGAAGTATTAAGCAATACTAAGAGTTTGGGATAGACTTTAAACTGTCTTTGCAATCCTGTCAATGCTGCTGTTATTCACGTTGATTTTCCCCCTCTTTTTTAAGAACAGTTTTTGTTCCCACTGAACATTCCGTTAATATGCTTGTATACAACACTCTTTGAAAAGCCGGTTTCTTTAGCAATCACCATTTGTGGTTTACCCTCTTTGTGGAGAGTGTGAGTGACTACAAGCTGGACAACTGTTAAACCAGCAAGCCTTCACATGATTATGTAGGCCATTATAGAACATTTCTTTATTAAAAATATAGCTCTTGATTGGTCTCATGTAAAATTCCCTTTTTCTGAGAAACTGGATTATAGGTTTGTTTTAGTTTTAAGCCATAATAACTAAAATGAAAAGAAACTTGGATTTTATCACTTTTTGTTATAAATTTATATAGTACACAGGTGTCACATTTTAACATTTCCTAAAAGAAATCAACTTATTCATAATATTCAATGTATAAAGATGCACCTGGAACTGTGTAAAAACATAAGTGCAAAGTGTCAAAAAGAGATCAGGTTCATACTTACACTGTGCCATTACCCCTTTCTTGGTACAATCTAATGTACCCTTGCAACATTTTTTATTATTACTTACACAGCATCAGAGAGTACTTGAAGCACCTACCCACACACACGCTGCACACTGCAAAAAGGATATTGTAAAGTGTTACCATAAAAAGGTGAAGTTGTGAAACAAGAACATAGAGTTGTATGGCACTGCACTATCTGACATGGTCAAACAGAGACGAAACAGGAACAGTCATTTTTCTTTTGTTTTCTTGGAGAACATTTTCACAGAGACATTTCAGTTCACTTTTGGAAAATATTGACCAAAACTCTTCAGCCCTCTTCCACACTTGAATCCTCGTGTTTCCAGTGCTTCACCTGTTAGAACGTACTTCTCGGATACAAAAATCTGAACAGTCTGTATTTTTCCTATTTGCACCCATATAGTTTTGCATCAAAAAATATGTTTTTGTTCATCCTTTTTTCATTTTTTCTCCCATGGACTCTTTGAAGATCCAGACCTTAAATCCTTCTGAAGCTACATGTGTTGGGCATCCATGATGTCCAGGTATTTGGCCTCAATGATATGAGGAAGCACGTTGTTCCTAAAAACAGAACAGACAATATTTGTGTCAGATCCTATTTGTTAGACTAGAAATAAGATGCCAAAGCTGACCAGTACTGGTGTGTTTTGCCACAACCATGGGTTGAGACATTGACTGAACTGCACACAAACAATGAGGCTGGTAAAACTCTGAATCCCAGAATGGCATTACCATCTTTTAGGACAGCCCCAGGAAGGGGGATTCACAGTTGGAATCCCTGTGATGTCATACAGCCACAAACAAAACACAGCACCCAGCAGAGTATACTTTCTGAACGCACTGCCACTGGTTGCATAGGGGAGACAGCAAGTAAACTTCCTTATCTGATCGAGCTGGACAACTTTTCCAAAACTTGGATCCAAAGTTGAGTACAATCTGACGTACATGTACCCATCAATTGTAAACTGGCCAAAAGTTCAGTTATGATCTGCTTGATGTGCGTCCAGCGTTCATACAACGGGGGTAATCAAGGCAAGCTGTCTTAAACCTTTTTTTCTAAGCTGCTGCAGAAAAAGAATCTGAGCCAGAGATTTTCCCAGAAGAGTCGGTGTCTCTAATCACATTGAGTGAAGCGGCTTCCTCCTTCCACTGCCCTGAGAGAAGACAGCGTAGGAAAAGCCAGCATCGCGCGGAGTCCTGTGTGGCTGTCTGGAAAGCAGAAGCCACCCTAAGCTGGTACCAAGAGCAGTCTTTTTGTTCATCGCCCCCCACGCAGCTCATCCCCCCTACAGTCCTCCTGTCCCTCAGAATAGTTCACATAAGAGGTGGTGTCTGGGCAGAGAAATTAGTTCAGGATAAAAAACACTCTCAATATTTTTATTTTATTGTGTTTTCCTTTGTTTGTGCTGCTAAAAACTAAACTATTTGAGTGCTAGCAGGCTACCTGCTTAGCTAATGCTAACAGCCATCAAGTCTGAGTGCTAACAGGTATCTAAACCTGTTTGTTTGAGTTGTGTTTTAAAGTTACAACAAACTTTACTTCAATGAGTGGTTTAAACACAAATTGGCCGTAACGTGTCACCACTGCTCATATGCACATTAATATTTATATTAAAGGTAGATAAAGGTATATGTATAACTTGCTAAGGAGTTGCTAAATAAGCTATGTTTCCCTTTGATAACTGAGCTGTGATATTATCATGTCTATCACTTCTTGATTTCTAATTTGGCAAATCATTCTTTAAAATATTATTTTTTTATTTTATTTTATTTACCCTTTTGACTTGCAAAGTGAACTTGTAGTTTGTACACATACAAATTGATGTTTTAATTAGTTTTAAACTAATTTGACCTCATTTCCAAATTGTCCATTCCATGACAAACCTTGCTTCTTAAACATAAATATCCAATAGGTTTTTAGTGCTTTAATTTTTACTTAGTAGTGTAGTTGAGTGTTACTAGCCTAGTTAAAGAATTTGTCAAAACATTTGGATTCTAAATGTATTAATAATTATGTTAATATTTAATTGTCAATTAAAATTATTAATAGTTGCTAATAGTTAAACCAATCACTGCTGCCCAACAATGGTGCTCAGATTTCTTAGTCTGACTGAAAATGTAATATTCTAACTTTATTCATAATGTTAATAATTAATGTAATAATTAATAGTTGCTAACTGCCAAACCAAACATATTGTTGCACAAAAGGTGCCAGAAATGCTCAGTCTCAATGAAGCTAAAAACTGCTGAGTATGCCAGAAACCTAAATATAGTTATGGATCCAGGTCTACATTTTAACACCCATATACAGTTTATTACTAAATTAGCCCACTATTTGTTTCTTTTACACCTTCAATATAGTATGTGTTTTCACACCTTTTTATTTTATGGAGAGCTTTTATGTATATGCTTAGTTATTTTCTGTTATTTCTTCGATGCCCTGTTAGGCCATTTGGATCTTCTGCAAATTCTTTGAATTCATGCAAATGGCTGAGCTTCCTTAACGTTTTACCAATTGGCATTATATGATCATTTGAATCTGACTGTACTGTATTATCATTGAGATCGAAATGGGCTGTATGTAACTGGATGCTGAAGTTGACTATATGGTTTTATTGAAATAAACTAGATTATGTTCAATTAAATATGGCATTAGGCAATAGTATTACTCTTGTTTCTGAACAACAATGCCTTGTGTTAGGAGAGTGGTATTCTTGGATGTCCAAAGTAACTTTATACACACATAAACAAACACACACCTAAGCAGTAATACATTTATTTAAATCCTAGATTCAGTTGTTCCATGATGTGATTTCAGTGGAAAACATCAGTTTGTGTCATGTTTTGTGGGTTGTTGGGATCAAAATCCAGACAGGAACTTGAGATGAGCATAATGAAGGTTTAATAATTAAAAAGAGAACTTACAGATCTTGAACAAGGTTAACAGGACATGGTCAGGGTAACAGAAGCAGTCAGAAATGAACAATGACAAGCAGAGAGCTTCTGAACACAGGAAAGGGTGGAGAATGACATTGGATGCAGGTGAGTGAATCAGGGGGATTTGGAACAGCTGTGAAGGAGAGCAAAAAGAGGCAAACAAAGGGAAAACGAATAATTACACAAAGGAAGCAGTACTAGACATAAAGAAACTACAAATCAAGGGGGAAAAATTACTAACACTAATCTAGAGGATAAACACACAGAACAGGATGCAAGAAATAAGTAAGAAACTAAACAACAAAGAAAAATTCAAAAAACAAACACAAATGAAAACCAAAACTGAAACATGTGGATAATAACAGTCTTTGGTCTTTAATATAAGAAAATGATGTAAATATTAATTAGAAAACTTTAGAAAAATTTAAATTACATACAGTTATAATACAACACCATAGGCCATATAATACAACACCATATATATATATATATATGTATATATATATATATATTTGGAAATAAATTGGAGCTGCTTATTTCATAAAGGGCTTCATGATGACATTTGTTGAATTGGCACTATATAAATAAAATAAACTGAAACTGACCAGAATAGATTGAATTATTGTCATGATGTTTTTATAGGTGTAAATGAAACTATAAATAAGACTGCTGCAGCTCATCCAAAATGTTGCTGCCAGAGTCCTGGCCAATGGCAGAAAAATAGGCCATATCAAAGCAGTCCTTAAATCCCTGCAATAGCTCACAATTTGTAAAAGGAGAAAGTTTAAAATCCTGATATCGGTCAATAAGGCACTGCATACTGGGTTTCTACACCTGCTTGAAAAGTCCGGAAAAGCATGGACTCTTTTTATCCGATTTCTAAGTCTCAATAAGTATGGGACATAAGATTATAGGAAAAACTATTTGATTTTCTTGACAAAATCTAATCAAGCTTGATAAATGCAATAGTTTTTACCTTTATTTATATTTAAATGACATGCTTTATCTTTGTTTTGCCACATCCCATTTTGATTTTTACATCTTACCCAAAGCTATGTTGTTTTTTTTTAATTAGTGACTGAATCCATACACATTCAAAATTAAACAAGGTACTGCAATCCTTTGACTGGATCTGGGTAAAAAGCTAAATATGGCACTGAAACAGCATTCTTTTTTAGAATACTCCCCATTTCTATTTGGCAAGTACAAGAATTAAATATTTTTAGTTTCAGTTGGTCTACACTGAAAACTGATCGCCAGTTTCAGCATTCTGCTGTTAGTGATTTTGGGAATCTAAAGACAGGACTACTGTTCAAGCTGTGCAAGGTCAATTGTTTGAACTCAAAATGTCCAGAATGTTTTAAAAAGGAAAGAAAAAAATGAAACATTTCAGTCAAGAAAAGTATGGAATTCTGAAAAGAAAAATAAACATTGTGCATGGTCTTTGGCCTAAATCCATCTCTGACTATCATTTTAATGTTTTATATACATGTTGATCTGCTAAAGCAATCATCAATTTCTAATAATGCAGATATAGCTTATAATTTAATACTGATGACATTTGTATGTAACATAATTTGATCAACACATTAGATGCCCAATTTGTAACCAGGGCTGTGCATTGTACGCAGGCAGTAATGCTGTGACTAAACAAATACAACAGATCACAATGTTTTTGTCTCTGAAGTGAACACTTTAAGGTTTAGATTATATTTCAAGGGATTAGAAAACATTTTTAGTGATGATGAGTATTTACAAATTTACACAAATATTAGGAGCAAATGTTTTAAATAATGTACTACTTACTCGTCTGCTAAGACTGCGCTGCCCAGCAAAGAATATTAAATCAACACTTAGAGCTGTTTCTTTTTTCCCTCCATTTGTCAATTTTTAAATATTGTTTTCAATTACTGCTGAACACTCTGCTGAACACGCATGTCTAAAGCAGTATTTCTGTTATCAGATCCAAATCTGGTTTCTGATCTGTTCTCAAATTGGGAACAGTAAAAGAAAAAGACATGGTTGTGAAATTGAAACATATTGAAGAGTCCCTGCAATTTGACATCTTTCTACTAAAGGTATTACAACAGTCATGAATTGTGAATGATTGGATAAAACTCTTAATTAGTGATCACCAGTCTAAGCTGGAAAAAAGAATAATGCTGGAAATGTGGTGCTGGTCTAATAAAACATTTAGTGTTGGAGATCATTGTTCAAAGAAGGATTCTTCATAAAAAGAAGAACATTATGGAGAACCCTGAGCATCCTCTTCATCAGACTGTTGAACAACAAAAGAGTGTCTGCAGTCAGAGGCTTCTTAAGATCTGCTGTAAAACAGACCTCTACAGGAGATCCTTCCTGCCCACAGCCATCAGCATCTACAACAGCTCTTTGAACGAACCTGCATAATATGAGCTACAACAACATTTAATTTCCCTTTGGGATTAATAAAGTATTTTTGAATTGAACTCCACATTGATGAAACTGAAATACAGGTGATCAGTGAAAATTTGAAAATAAGTTATACATCAAGGCACTTCCTGCAAATGTTCCAGATATTAGTCCAATTGACTGGCAGTCTCAATCTGATCACCAAAAATCTGATTTTTGGAGATGTCAAAAAATTCTGCAGCATAAGGATTATTATTATGAGATGCTATATATATTGTACTGTAGAGGAATTAAGGGACAGTGACATACGGTTGCCAACTTTTCCGTACGGAAAGTAGCTATTGGCTGTCGTAAAAGTTGCTAGAAGTCGCTAGATGACGCCCTGACCCAATTTGCATATTTGGTCATGTAACTGTCATCCAGGCTGTAGGAGAGAGGAATATCAACATTGGCAAGACGAAAAGTGAGTAAAAAACACTCTAGATATGTTTAGAACTACAAATGAACTTTATGAAATAATTTTATAAATTGAACGTTTTGCCTGAACCCACACTACATAAATATCTGTATATATCTTTTGTTAAGATCTGTTTTGCGGCACTAGTGGCCTTTTTTTTTGTCATATGTCTTTGAAAGTAGGCAGACAGGAAATGGGGTAAAGAGAGGGGGAAGACATGCAGCAGGGGTTCGCCATGGCTGAGACTTGAACCGGGGGACAGCCACATTGAGGTCCGAAGCCTCTCTACAAAAGGGCCGCTCGTTCTACCATTGCGCAAGCGATGAACCCCATAAATAATTTTTGTTAGAATATAATTAATATATTTATATTTACATCCCACTTTGTAATCCAATGCGGGATCAGAAGCAGTTTTGTGCCTGTGTGCTTCATTTGCAATGTGGACACAATGTGGTGTGGGTCTCTTCTCTGCTTTGACTGCAGGCGGAGCTTGCTGTACAAGGGTACCATGAGACTGACTACCTGTCTTAGAGTTCATGTTCTCAGAAGAAGCAGAGATAACATGATTTCTTAGTTCAAAATTCTAAACATTTTAAATTGTATTGAACCTAGATAAACACCACAAATCATTATCTTTACAAATGTTGTGGAAAAGCTAATATTTTAGCTGTGTAAAAAATGTATGTGTGTAGAGAGATGTGTTTTTGCACAGCAAAAACTACAACTTCACCATCACAAAACTTCATTTTAATCTAGGTGCAGATTAATACATTGTGTAAATGTCCTCACACAAACACAGCTGAATGTCAAAACGGAGAAAATAATTTTCAAAGTTACCACATACATACCTGATTGGGATTAGGAGGATCATGACCAGAGGGAAGATCATTTTCATGTATGGTATTGGGTACATGCCAAATGTGCACAGCACCAGCAGCTGCATCATCTGCAAGAAGGTAAAGTAGTGGATCTTCCTCTGGGGCACTTTGCGGATGTAGTGGGTAGGTGGGTAAGACGTCTGCAGGAGGTGAGGATATAAGCAGATTAAAATACAATCTCCCCTGTGGCTGTATTTCTTTGCTGTCCTCCAGTCTCCTGCAGTCTTCAAGAAATGATTATAGGCAGTGGACAGCCTACGCACCTCTGAGATTAGCACTCTGTGTAAGTTTCAGTTTGAGATGACAACATATAGTAGCTTTCAGTAGCATAAACTTCTCTGGCAAGAGCTGCTGATTTTAAAGTTAAAAATCAGTCAGTCATTTTCTACCGCTTATTCCATAGTGGGTCGCAGGGGAGCTGGTGCCTATCTCCAGCAGTCTATGGGCGAGAGGCGGGGTACACCCTGGACAGGTCACCAGTCCATCGCAGGGCAACACACAAACAACCATGCACACACTCATTCATACACCTAAGGGCAATTCAGAGTGACCAATTAACCTAACAGGCAAGTCTTTGGACTGTGGGAGGAAGCCAGAGTACCCGGTGAGAACCCACGCATGCACGGGGAGAACATGCAAACTCCATGCAGAAAGACCCCCGGCCGGGAATCGAACCCAGGACCTTCTTGCTGCAAGGCAACAGTGCTACCAACTGCGCCACCATGCAGCCAAGTTAAAATAATTTTCCTAAAATATATTTTTTTTACAAACTTGTTTACTATCACAATTTTTTTGGGAAATTCTTCTATCACATATAAAAAACAGCCACAAATAATGGTAATCAGGAACTAATGAAAACTGTGTCAAAATCTGGATTTTATCAAGACTTGTGATTCAGTTTAATTCAGAGACACACTGAAAAATTTTCAGTGTGATCGCCGCTGACTTGGAACTATCCAATCAGAGACTCAAAACGGATCATTTTTCAATCCGTGAACACATCACGCCTCAGAGCTAACAGGTCGTGCCAACATCAGTCTTAAGGCAGGGATGATGTTGGAAGCAAAGACATGTTTAAAGCTGTTAAAAGTAAACAATTTCATCAAGATGTGTGTTCATCAAGAGAGTGAGAGAGATAAAGACAAGAGAGAATAGATATCAGAAATACTCAGTGGATTACAGCAAAGTTGTTCTGAAGATCTTTTTGAGCTTTCAACCTCTGTCAGACTTAGAAATGCTTGGCAGGTGTTTGGATATCTCACAGTTAAGGGAAATTATCAGCATAGATTAATCAGAGACACCACTGGATAGTAAATATCTTCGATAGATACTAAAGTCAGTTTACAATGTCAGTTCTGTAATATTTTTGTCTTTTAAAGAAATATCTTTTTATAGCTCTTAAGGTGAAAACAGATAAAGTTCAATTTGGAAACTGGAAATCGAAAATTGGTCAAGAATTCTGATGGGTTCATGTGTAACTAAATTATCCTGAACTCTTAAACTGTAAAACAAGAGGAAAGGTGGCTGATGGCTTTGCCAATAATTACAGAGTATTTATATCATGGCATTGTCACTGTCTGCTCTGTGGACTTTATACTGAAGACTGTTTTTCTTCTAGGGTGAGGTTGCTCCTTCTACCATTTGGGGGCACCAGCATGTAAAGTATAGAGGAAAACGGTAAGTCTTGCTTTATCTCCTCACTATGACAGAAGCAAGGTTAAACCGGACACTGGGGATAATAGACACAAAAAGAAAATTACGGCAGGTTTTCTTTTGATGAAAACATTTTCTGGATATTAAATTTAATATATTCAATTGTCTGTTTACAGGTTGAGCAGCATCTTTCTGCATTTGTATTAGGTGTGATACCAAACACAACCATAAAATTGTTATTTTGGTTCCTTTTTTAAGATGGTTGCTTGTAATTCCTTAAACCAAATCCTAAATTAATCGTGAAGAGATTCAAATGAACAGAAAATAAAGATGTTAGCAGATGAGATCTGACACTTACTTGATGAATACACTGGGAATCCAGTCAAGTGTTTGATCTTCTGAGCCCCACAGTCAAAATATGGGCACAAACCCAGATACACGTACACATACACACACACACACGCACACTTTTATTCATTCAACCTCTCACACAGCACTCTTCCTCACCTGCTCTTTCAGAAGGAGAGCCATGCGGTCACACATCTGGTTTCCGTCGATGGAGGTGAGGGCGATGTAGAGGAAGAGACCATACAGGACGGGTTTGGGGATCCATTGCAGTGGAAGGGGCAGCAGCAGAACAGATACACCAATAAAGATGTTGGCAGCGAGAGATGTCAGACGGGTCTCCTTCACCTGGACAATACTAAGGAGAAACAAACACACACATAATGACACATACAGATATGAATGGTTTCTGGGCAGCCCAAGATAATCTTTGAAAATAAAACAGACAACATATTTTTTAAGAACATATCAGTTTTGTTGCACATTTAACAGTGGTAAAATTCAGATTTTTCAGACCTAAATCCCAGGAATTAAGCAGAGAGCCAGTAGGAAAAAAAAGCAGATACAGATCTTGTTTCAAATTAGTATTTTTGACAACTAGTTTTTAAACTTTTTTATTTTATTTTATTTTTATTACAAACACGGCGTTTATCTACAAAATAAAGAAAGATGTATGAAAAAAACTAAGTACACCCTAAGGTTGCCACAACATAAAATATTTTAACTCGATATACCGATAATATGAAAAATACTCAATATCATTTTCGACACCATTGCAACAGCTTTTTAAGACACAGGGTTGTTTCTTGTTAAGAGAGAAAAATATAAGTTACAATGTGACAGTTTTCAGAACAATTCAGCCCTCATTTAGAAAACATATATAATTTAATGTAATTAATATAAAGTGTTAATTTCCTGTTTAGCAAAACAATGGACAAGATAACACTTAGTAAAAGTGTTAATATCCTTGATGGAAGTATGTACTTTGATTCAATAGTGCAAGTATTTTATTGTATTATAATTGCTTATCTTTAGTGTGCCATTGTGTGCTTCTGCTGTTGATATAGATTTTACTACTGAAGGACAAATAAAGGATCATTCTATACTAAAATTAATTGGGTTTCAAAACAAACATGGATCTGGCGCATATAGAGCACGATTTTTACAGTTTTGACAAGGATCTGGTCAATGCAAATGTATTTAGCACCAGCCCTGTACAATTTCTGTCTTTCTGGTAATTTTGCTGAACATTTTCTTAGTGATCAACTACAGCAGCAGGGTAGGTTGCCACAGGTTTCTACCTCTTCACCCGTGTTATCATTAGCCAAATTCGCTTCCAATGCCTTTACAACTAAATGAGGAATAATGGAGGGGGGTGCACTGTTTTGTTTCATTGCTTCACTTTTTAGCAGCCGATGGAGCCGTCAGCTGATTAGCATTTTCATGTGTTAATTATTAACCGGTGGTTCAGAACTGCACACCTGGGAAGCATATATTTATGGAGGAGCTCAGACTGACAACACCATCATTGGACTGTCTGTGTAGCTAATGTTTAAACAGATAGCGTTAGCTTGTGTCATCCAGGAGTGTTAGTGATAGGAACGACAGTGGATTGAATCCCTAGAATCATTTCATTAAAATTATTCGCGAGTGCACACACAGAGAACTGCCGCTGAGGAGTGATTCGCGAACTAGCACAGTGCTGGAAGTGGCGTTGTGTCACTCACTCGCATACTGTTTGAATGATGATGTAATTCGTTGGTGCTGACACTAACTCAAGTTTCTCAAAACACTGTGTGCAGTAGGTTTGCGAATATGCTTCACAAACTCTGAGTCACAAAACGCATGCTTGCGCTGACCTCAACTGAACTGAGAAAGGAACAAATCAGTTAATGCAGGGATTCAATTCGATTCGTTCACTCAATGGAAAATACAGTTAATTCCCACCTCGTGACACTGCTTTCAACGTACACTCTGGCCTCCAACTAAAATAAATTATTTTGCCATAGCGGGCGCATGGGGATTAGTAAAAGTCCAAGCGTCCTGCTCTGTGCGGTTTTATCCACACAGAGGTAGTAGTGGAAACAACTGGACGGACTGGCAGCAATTTATCAGGACTAAAAAATCTGGTCCATGGGGAAGCTCCTGCAGACACCTACACGTCCAGATGGAGCCAGTCCGGATAGACCTGCGTCTGTGCATCAGCAAACCACCTGCTAATGCATTTTGTGTACATGGCCCATTGATGCCACCTGAAATTTGGAGGATAAAGCCTACTTTTTTATGCTTAGACGGTGTTGAGAGCTACCCCAGAGAAATTCTAATATTAGTCTGTCAATTTATAAATAATAAATAAATAATAGGAGCTGTCAACATTTTGAGGGGATTTATTTTACCTCATAAAGAGAGGTAGATCCAGGACCATCTGGCATATTCTAAAGAAGGGGTTTAAAGTTTTCCTGGACCATATTATTGTAGTTAGGAGTTATCAAGATGCCTAGGTATTTAATCCCTTAGGGAGACCAGCTGAACTTCCACTAATAGAAAAGGGTGGCTTGACAATAACATGATAAAGGCAATGCCTCTGATTTATCCCAGCTGATGCAATAACCTTATGGGAGGGTACAAGTATCAATACAGTGTAGTAGAGCAGGTATGGAAATATTAGGTTGAGTCAGGACCAACAACATGTTATCAGCATTAAGCAAAAACTTATGCTATTTGCTGCCAACAGTGACCCCATGTATAAGCTCTTAGCTTCTGTACCAAGGGTTTGAGGGCTATAATAAACAGCCCCGGGCTTAGAGGGCAGCCCTGCCTTGTTGATCTATGTAGCTGGAACCTATCCGACACTAGTCCCTTTGTTAGGATGCACACATTAGGAGTATCATATAAAGTTCTTATCCAATTAATACAATTTTCTATAAAACCAAATCTTCTGAGAGTTTGAAAAGATATTCCCATTTGACACAGTCAAACCCAATGGCTGCATCCAATGACAGGGCTATTGTTGGGGAGCCTGAGTCATAAACTGCCTGTTGTTTGTTCATTAGAATCCTGAGGTTTTCAGAGCTGTGGCGGTGGGGTACAAAGCCTATCTGATCTGTATCAATTAAGCTGCCTATAACCTTCGACTGTCTCATAAAGATTACCTTTGCTAGACTTTTTTGATCAGTACTGAGTAGCGACACAGGACGGTAACCACCAGGATCTAAAGGGTCTTTTCCTATGTTATTGATAAGGGATATGGCTGTGGAGAGCGCTGAGAGAATTTGTTTTTGTCTAATACACCTAGTGATGCACATAGGTAATTGTAGAAGGTCTTGAATAAGTCATTTGGTTGCCTCAAGGAGGTGGTAACATCTCCATTTGCCATTCAAATGCTAGTTATATAATTTAAGCCGTTTTGCTGTTTTAGTCTATATGCTAGTAGACGTCCATTTTTTTCACCCTTCTTCCAGTAAGACTGTTTAATTTGGAATAGGGCATATTCAGTTCTTTAGGGTATATTTTATTCAACTCATACTTGGTGTTAATTATCTTGTTTAAAATAGCACTGTCACTGCTTCGTGAATATGAGGTCTCAAGTTCTTTAAGCTCGCTCTCTAATTTACCTGTATGCTTATTAGTGGACTTTTTCTTAAATAATGCATAGGAAATAATCCTGCCTCTCAGGTAGGCTTTCAGGGCGGCCCACCAGATAAGAGTGTGTGTAGAACTCTTACTTTTATAGAGGTGGTCTCACCTGTTGATGATCATCAAGTTCACCACCTGGCTGCTACTTTCTGTCTTAAATCCCATAGTAAAAGCAATGGTTTATTGAGTTTTTCTTCATGTTCCTCCCTCAGGTTTTCCTTTTTAGCATTTGGTAGATTTTTTATCACATCATGATGCATAGAACCCTAGAAGGACAATAATTTCTGTTCCCCCATGATTACATAAATACACTTTTTTAAAGAAATAGAAGCTACTTTATACATTCTCCCTGAGATTGGGGAATTTAAGGTATTAATTTCCACACAGACATGCCATCAAAAATACCAAAATGCATACTTTTTCAAAACCTAAAATCCTTGATTACATCTTCTGTCCTTATACAAGACTGTCCCTAAATCTTCATTTATCACACTTGACTACTTTATTAATCCTGATATGCAAAGTATAATCTCGCATGGCTGTGGATGAAATGCTCAACTTAATCCTCTCATCTTTTAGAAACTCCCTCAGCTCATCCATCCTCAAAGGAAATGGTTAGTTACATGGTAATCATGCAATCAAGAAAGAGCCTGCGATTAGAAAAAATCACAGTCAGCACATGCTCTGAAGATGAACTTTAACTGAGCATTTGATCATTGTTGGTGGTGAGAGGGTGGATAACTCACGTCTCATAGAGGTGCCCCCCCTCCACGCGCTGCTCCACAAAAGCCAGCTGGCGCACATGAAGGGTGGAGTGGGGGAAGGCGGCGTGCATCCAGGGCAACCCCAGCACTGACATGAGTATGTTAATGAGGCCAGAGAGCATCAGGTCCCAGTGATATGCTGTACCCTTAAGCAACCTGGGGAGCAGGGCAACACATAATGCACTGCAACAGCAGCTCAAACAGGAAACAAAGAAAGTAATGTGAACACAGACAAAGAGGATATGTAATTAAGCACATTAACAGACAAATGGAGTGAGTAATACACTCTTTCCTCTCATTCATCATGCAAGAAAATACATCTGCATTATTTACATATTTTCAAAGTTGTCATGGACATATCATGACATAAATCAATATGTTAACATTAAGATTTAAGGGAGAGTAACATTATAGCAACAAAGCATAACAAAATGAGCCTGCATGTGAAGCTATGGAACATTTTGTCCTCATGTTAGTCCTCAATCCCAGCAGAAAAAGCAAGCCGACATGGCCCATCTAATGAGGTCTGTGTCTACTTGGGGAAATTCAACCTTTAAGTACAAATAAAGGTACAATTTTCCATGCTAAACTGTCTGAGGGTAGATCTGTGTCTAAAGAAGAGATTCTGTTAAGAATTGTGAACATAGTACATCACAAGCCATGCGCCTGTCGACGTGTCTTTGAATATAAAATTAGCACAGGCAGATACAGTAAATAAAAGAGGATGAAATCTTCAGAGGCCAATAATAGGTCTCACTCAGTATATGAAAGTATTAGAAGCACTTAAGCAACGGACATGCACTCAGAGTAAGGTCCTGGCATACTTCTGACTGGAAATTTGACCAGTTCTCTTATGACAGTTGGTGAAGTTCGATTGGTACTGGTTGGTTTACAGGCACAGATCTGCCTTTTAGGCATAATCCTTAAAAAGTCAATATGGTTGAGGTCACAACTATTCCAGAAGCATAATGCTAGCCAGATTTTTCCAGTTATCTATTTGTCCATCTGACCAAAACAATCCCCCTTGAATGAAAGAAAATTGGTTTGAATATTGAGAAACCACTAAGGCTCAAGTTGATCATAAACTGGATGATATTGAGACACCAGTTTTACTGTCCACAGTGAAGTGAGGTTATCAAGGTGGACTTGGATGATGTCAACCAAGAAAAAAAGTGCCTGCTCCACTCGACTGAAAAATGCACCTTTCAACATGGACAAGACAAATGTCTTCAGAGGAAAGGATTCACTGTCAGACAAGACAAAGATTAAACAATTTAGCAACAATGACAAGAAGAATATCTGGAGACGTCAAGGATGGGCTATCAAACCTCACAACCCTGTAACAACTGCCGATTATGGTGATGGCAGCATCATCCTGAGCATCCTGTCTGATTCACTGTCTATGGTGCACTGCACAAGGTAGATGGAGTAATGAAGAAGGAGGACAATGTCAACTCCTTCAACTTTTAATCAAATCAAAAGCTAGATTTCTGAAACCTGGACACAATTAGGTATTTCAACAGGACAATGATTCTAAATACAAATCACAGATGGTTTTGGAACAGATAAAGCCAGCCAGCATTAGGCACCTGAAGTAGTCAGACCTTTACCCTGTTGCAGATTAATAGTCATAGTCTATGCTTACAGCCTTTCTACATGCCAGGAAACCAGGATTTCTTCACCCTACCTGTTCTCCGGAGCATTGGTCAGTGATACGACAATATTCTGGTCGATGAAGATGAGAAGAGCCAGGAGGAAGCCAAGTCCCATGGCGCTGACAATGTTCATGGCCGACAGCCGCTCAAACGGTGCCACGTTGAAGATAGGCCGATCATGAACTTTAAAGACTGGAACTGCTCCAAAGGAGGAATACAAGACAACATACAGGAGAAGAAATGTGCATGCAGTTTAGATTGTTAAAATGATCCACCACTCTCGTATCAGTTTAGAATTTTATTATGAACTAAAGTGTTACACCAACACCAGCATCTTATAAAAAACTTCCTTGATCTCTTGATATTGTTATTTACTGTGTTTTTCTGATTATAAAATAAGTTGATAATTCATGTTTTAATCTTATAAATCCTTTTAAGATTTACTGGATTTCATTTTTTAATGCTTTATATCTAATTTAGTGCTATGCTCTGTCAAATACTGTTAAATTAAATGTAGCTGGTTAAATTTAGGAAATGACAAGACAATAATGGATCTATTATGCTATGACATATTGTCTCTGGGGGTAACAGAACAGAAATTGTCCAGGCACTTAAATTTAAATTCATTCGGGGTTTGGCAGTCATCTGTGTTCTGAACCCTGGAGAACAGCTGCTGCCTTGGCAACAATAGAGGCTAAAAATGATGCCGAACAACAGAGAATAAAAACTGAAAATGGCCAATGTGTTTTGCCCTGTGCCTTTATTAAACAGCATAAAGCAATAATAAGGGGAGTAAATAAGTGGGCTTTGTGACAAAAAAAGGTAGTTTTAGACAAAAACTGGTTTACGTTTTAGCAGCTTTGGCTGTACTGCACCATAACACAATAACATTTTTTGACCAAACATACCTTCTCATCAAAAAATGAGGAATCATAATTTATTCTTTCCAACAAAAGTGCTTTAGTTTAAGCAGGTGCTCACATCACATGTTTAGAGAAACATAAAATGTATATAAAAAATAGTCCCAGCATACACACATCTCTCAGGATCCCAGAGACTTCCTAGATTTGTCGTAAATGAGGTAGAAGGTTTAAATAATAATTTATGAATAAAAGAAAATAAATATATAGCTAAACAAGGCTAAAACTAAACATTATATCCATCATAAATTGTAATTATCCGTTTCAATTTATTTGTAGGTCGATGGAATTAGACTCTTTCTGTTGCTGTGCCTGCAGAACAGTTTAGTAAATTATCCATAAATTGTGGGGAGGGTGGATGACAGAGTTGATGGTAAAGGCCCTGACTACACCTGTCGTAACATCCCTGACCAAGATGATGAGCTCTCTTCAAATGGAGGTCAACACCTTGCAAAGAGCCTCTGCCATCATTAGCATGTGAATGTGTGTAATGGGTGTGTATTGGGTATAAGAAACACATTTTATTCAAACTTAAATGAAGAAAATGTCATGCTACAGCCAGCATTCTGCCATCTACTGCAGTTTCCATAGAATTTAGGAGCCAGGTGTTGCCAATTAAAGCTCTTGATTAACTGATCTCAGCAGGTGTGACCATCTCCATATGATCACCAGTTTTGGCAGTTTGTTTGTCTTGAGCAAAGCAGTTAAGTAACTTTAAAACCCACTTTTTGACAGCAAGGAGCACAGTAGGTAGGCCATTCTTAAACAGAATCTTGATATTGTGGCAGTGTGTGATATTGGCTCAGCTTCAGAAAGGAGTTGGGTCAGGTCAGATGATGATGATTTGCATAGGTGCATATTTCTAATCATTCTTCCTATTCTTTATCTGCAGTTGTTTTCTAAGGCCCAACAGAGAGATGACATGTTGAAAGGGGACAACACCGATTTCTTCTTGCATTGAGTGTGTTTGTGCAAAAACAAAAACAAATTATGGAACTCTGTGTGGTTGACTGTGGGAATGAACCCAAGTAGTGGTATATTATAGGGATGTTAAGATCAATGGATTCACACTGATACATAGATGCACATGTGCAAGATGCGTGTGCATTGGTAGAGCAGCTGTCAGCAGGTGCAGTTTTGAGGATTGAATCTAGATGCATCGGTTTTCATGTCCTTGCTCCAATAAAATTTGATCTGTTTAATGATGAGAAACTCTATTACATCCTCTATGTCTTAGAAGAGTCTGAAAAACACATTTTCAGCACAGCTGAGCTGCCTCACTGTCATGGTTAATTTTTATAAGTGATATTGATATTATAAAGCAGGATGTTGTGAAACATTTTTTCATAAAACTAACTGTATTGTTTGTTGTTCTTGAAATAGAAAATACATTTTCCTGCTCATTGCAGAGTTTTCGGAATGAGTGGTAACCACATCTGCAGCCTGAAGGCTGATGTGGGTGCCCTGCACAGCAAACATGCAGAGAGGAACTTTCTGCAGCTGGAACTATATCAGGCTCAGGCGGAAAGACAAACTGTGCTTTGGCAGCAGTGTTACTTTTACATTAGGAATAGGCATATAACACTTGTAACACTCAGTTTGCTTCATCTAACACCCAAATTGTTCGTACCAAAATCCATCAAAAATATGTTTTTAGGCGGCTCATAATGTGATGATTGGCCACGTGAAATATGAGAAAACATAGAACCGAAGAATGGCTCAATTTTTATTGGCTGAGTCTTTTGACGGGATGTGCACTGCTGGTGTATGCCTATTAATATACATGTTTTTTGGGTGTTCAGTATAGAGTTGTTTGGGGTTTCCTAAGCCAGCACAAAGAAGTGTGCAGCTGGATCACATGTGATGTGAGTAGGTGGGCTGTGGGTGAGTGCTGCCTCAGGTAGAGAAGACTGCAATTGTTGTTACCTGCCTTTGGACCAGCACCAAAAAAGAGACTGGGGTCCTTGGGCTAGCTGGGTACTGTGAAGTTTTTATTCTGGATTTTGTGGACTAGACCAGCCTTTTGACCAACCTGACCCAAAAAGGTGGTCCAGTGGATGGAGTAGTATGCCGTTATATTTGTGCCACCAACCTGAGCGCGCAGTGGGACTGATGTGAGTGCATTATCTATGTGAACAAATAATGTGTGGTGTGTGCGTTTAAATCGCACACAGGCTCGCTCAATGTGTGTTCTGGCTCAGCTCTGACAAACTCTTGGTCTGCCTGCTCTGTGCTTGGACTTAGCTCCGTCTCTGTGCCTGCAACTTGACAAAGTGAACGTAAATTAACCATACCACCAGCCAATCACACACAGGTCCTTTTCATCTAATCACAGTATTCCTTGCAAATATCATTAAGACATTGTGTATTTTAGGTAATATTCCTACATTTCTTGAGCTACTAAGTGTGAAAAATGCTTTCGTTTCATTTTCAGGATTTTATTTCTTCCAGCTCCTGAGAGGTCATGCAAAATTCTCTTTGGTTTCTACCACAGGAAATCTTACACCATATCCAGAAAAAAAATCATTATTACTGTACTGTTTGAGTGTAGATTTTTGGACATAGGCCCAGGTGAAAACACACACACATTCTTGCATCACAATATATACAGGGGTTGGACAATGAAACTGAAACACCTGGTTTTAGACCACAATAATTTATTAGTATGGTGTAGGGCCTCCTTTTGCGGCCAATACAGCGTCAACTCCTCTTGGGAATGACATATACAAGTCCTGCACAGTGGTCAGAGGGATTTTAAGCCATTTTTCTTGCAGGATAGTGGCCAGGTCACTACGTAATACTGGTGGAGGAAAACGTTTCCTGACTCGCTCCTCCAAAACACCCCAAAGTGGCTCAATAATATTTAGATCTGGTGACTGTGCAGGCCATGGGAGATGTTCAACTTCACTTTCATGTTCATCAAACCAATCTTTCACCAGTCTTGCTGTGTGTATTGGTGCATTGTCATTCTGATACACAGCACCGCCTTCAGGATACAATGTTTGAACCATTGGATGCACATGGTCCTCAAGAATGATTCGGTAGTCCTTGACAGTGACGCGCCCATCTAGCACAAGTATTGGGCCAAGGGAATGCCATGATATGGCAGCCCAAACCATCACTGATCCACTCCCATGCTCCACTCTGGGCATTCAACAGTCTGGGTGGTACGCTTCTTTGGGGCTTCTCCACACCGTAACTCTCCCGGATGTGGGGAAAACAGTAAAGGTGGACTCATCGGAGAACAATACATGTTTCACATTGTCCATAGCCCAAGATCTGCGGTCCTTGCACCATTGAAACCGACGTTTGGCATTGGCATGAGCGACCAACGGTTTGGCTATAGCAGCCGGCCGTGTATATTGACCCTGTGGAGCTCCCGACGGACAGTTCTGGTGGAAACAGGAGATTTGAGGTGCACATTTAATTCTGCCGTGATTTGGGCAGCCGTGGTTTTATGTTTTTTGGATACAATCCGGGTTAGCACCCAAACATCCCATTCAGACAGCTTCCTCTTGCGTCCACAGTTAATCCCGTTGGATGTGGTTCGTCCTTCTTGGTGGTATGCTGACATTACCCTGGATACTGTGGCTCTTGATACATCTCAAAGACTTGCTGTCTTGGTCATAGATGCGCCAGCAAGATGTGCACCAACAATTTGTCCTCTTTTGAACTCTGGTATGTCACCTATACTGTTGTGTACATTTCAATATTTTGAGTAAAACTGTGCTCTTACCCTGCTAATTAAACCTTCACACTCTGCTCTTACTGGTGCAATGCGCAATCAATGAAGACTGGCTACCAGGCTGGTCCAATTTAGCCATGAAACCTCCCACACTAAAATGACAGGTGTTTCAGTTTCATTGTCTAACCCCTGTATATACACTGCTCAAAAAAATAAATGGAACACTCAAATAACATATCCTAGATCTGAATGAATGAAATATTCACATTGAATACTTTGTTCTGTACAAAGTTGAATGTGCTGACAACAAAATCACACAAAAATCATCAATGGAAATCAAATGTATTAACCAATGGAGGCCTGGATTTGGAGTCACACACAAAATTGAAGTGGAAAAACACACTACAGGCTGATCCAACTTTGATGTAATGTCCTTAAAACAAGTCAAAATGAGGCTCAGTATTGTGTGTGGCCTCCACGTGCCTGTATGACCTCCCTACAATGCCTGGCCATGCTCCTGATGAGACGGCGGATGGTCTCCTGAGGGATCTCCTCCCAGACCTGGACTAAAGCATCCGCCAACTCCTGGACAGTCTGTGGTGCAACGTGACGTTGGTGGATGGAGCGAGACATGATGTCCCAGATGTGCTCAATCGAATTCAGGTCTGGGGAACGGGCGGGCCAGTCCATAGCTTCAATGTCTTCATCTTGCAGGAAATGCTGACACACTCCAGCCACATGAGGTCTAGGATTGTCCTGCATTAGGAGGAACCCAGGGCCAACTGCACCAGCATATGGTCTCACAAGGGGTCTGAGGATCTCATTTCGGTACCTAATGGCAGTCAGGTTACCTCTGGCGAGCACATGAAGGGCCATGCGGCCCTCCAAAGAAATGCCACCCCACACCATTACTGACCCACTGCCAAACCGGTCATGCTCAAGGATGTTGCAGGCAGCAGATCGCTCTCCACGGTGTCTCCAGACTCTGTCACGTCTGTCACATGTGCTCAGTGTGAACCTGCTTTCATCTGTGAAGATCACAGGGCGCCAGTGGCGAATTTGCCAATCCTGGAGTTCTCTGGCAACTGCCAAGCGTCCTGCACGGTGTTGGGCTGTGAGCACAACCCCCATTTGTGGACGTCGGGCCCTCATACCATCCTCACGGAGTCGGTTTCTAACCATTTGTGCAGACACATGCACATTTGTGGCCTGCTGGAGGTCATTTTGCAGGGCTCTGGCAGTGCTCCTCCTGTTCCTATTTGCACAAAGGCGGAGGTAGCGGTCCTGCTGCTGGGTTGTTGCCCTCCTACGGCCTCCTCCACGTCTCCTGGTGTACTGGCCTGTCTCCTGGTAGCGCCTCCAGGCTCTGGACACTACGCTGACAGACACAGCAAACCTTCTTGCCACAGCTCGCATTGATGTGCCATCCTGGATGAGCTGCACTACCTGAGCCACTTGTGTGGGTTGTAGAGTCCGTCTTATGCTACCACGAGTGTAAAAGCACCACCAACATTCAAAAGTGACCAAAACATCAGCCAGAAAGCATAGGTACTGAGAAGTGGTCTGTAGTCCCCACCTGCAGAACCACTCCTTTATTGAGCGTGTCTTGCTAATCGCCAAAGATTTCCCCCTGTTGTCTATTCCA
Source organism: Crenichthys baileyi (assembly GCA_036173005.1). Lineage (NCBI taxonomy): Eukaryota > Metazoa > Chordata > Actinopteri > Cyprinodontiformes > Goodeidae > Crenichthys > Crenichthys baileyi. The sequence goes on from JAHHUM010000941.1 coordinate 377,656, forward strand.
TTTGCACAACAGCATGTGAAATATATATATATATATATTATATATAATATATATATATACAGACCCAAAGTTTGGACACACCTTCTCATTCAAAGAGTTTCCTTATTTTCATGACTATGAATATCGTAGCTTCACACTGAAGGCATCAAAACTATGAATTAACACATGTGGAATTATATACTGAACATAAAAGTGTGAAACAACTGAAAATATGTCTTATATTCTAGGTTCTTCAAAGTAGCCACCTTTTGCTTTGATTACTGCTCCGCACACTCTTGGCATTCTGTTGATGAGCTTCAAGAGGTAGTCACCTGAAATGGTTTTCCAACAGTCTTGAAGGAGTTCCCAGAGATGCTTAGCACTTGTTGGCCCTTTTGCCTTCACTCTGCGGTCCAGCTCACCCCAAACCATCTCGATTGGGTTCAGTTCCGGTGACTGTGGAGGCCAGGTCATCTGGCGCAGCACCCCATCACTCTCCTTCTTAGTCAAATAGCCCTTACACTGCCTGGAGGTGTGTTTGGGGTTATTGTCCTGTTGAAAATGGTCCAGCTAAACGCAAACCGGATGGAATAGCATGCCGCTGCAAGATGCTGTGGTAGCCATGCTGGTGAAGTATGCCTTCAATTTTGAATAAATCCCCAACAGTGTCACCAGCAAAGCACCCCCACACCATCACACCTCCTCCTCCATGCTTCACGGTGGGAACCAGGCATGTAGAGTCCATCCATTCACCTCTTCTGCACTGCACAAAGACACGGTGGTTGGAACCAAAGATCTCAAATTTTGACTCATCAGACCAAAGCACAGATTTCCACTGGTCTAATGTCCATTCCTTGTGTTCTTTAGCCCAAACAAGTCTCTTCTGCTTGTTGCCTGTCCTCAGCAATGGTTTCCTAGCAGCTATTTTACCATTAAGGCCTGATTCACACAGTCTCCTCTTAACAGTTGTTCTAGAGATGTGTCTGCTGCTAGAACTCTGTGTGGCATTGACCTGTTCTCTAATCTAAGCTGCTGTTAACCTGCGATTTCTGAGGCTGGTGACTCGGATGAACTTATCGTCCGCAGCAGATGTGACTCTTAGGCTTCCTTTCCTGGGGCGGTCCTCATGTGAGCCAGTTTTTTTTTAGCGCTTGATGTTTTTGGCGACTGCACTTGGGGACACTTTCAAAGTTTTCCCAATTGTTCGGACTGACTGACCTTCATTTCTTAAAGTAATGATGGCCACTCGTTTTTCTTTACTTAGCTGCTTTTTTCTTGCCATAATACAAATTCTAACAGTCTATTCAGTAGGACTCTCAGCTGTGTACTGTATCCACCTCCTGCACAACACAACTGATGGTCCCAACCCCATTTATAAGGCTTGAAATCCTACTTATTAAACCTGACAGGGCACACCTGTGAAGTGAAAACCATTTCAGGTGACTACCTCTTGAAGCTCATCAACAGAATGCCAAGAGTGTGTGAAGCAGTAATCAAAGCAAAAGGTGGCTACTTTGAAGAACCTAGAATATAAGACATATTTTCAGTGGTTTCACACTTTTTTGTGTATATATATATATAATATATGTATATATATATATATATATATATATATATATATATATATATATATAGGGGCTGGACAATGAAACTGAAACACCTGGTTTTAGACCACAATAATTTATTAGTATGGTGTAGGGCCTCCTTTTGCGGCCAATACAGCGTCAATTCGTCTTGGGAATGACATAAACAAGTCCTGCACAGTGGTCAGAGGGATTTTAAGCCATTCTTCTTGCAGGATAGTGGCCAGGTCACTACGTGATACTGGTGGAGGAAAACGTTTCCTGACTCGCTCCTCCAAAACACCCCAAAGTGGCTCAATAATATTTAGATCTGGTGACTGTGCAGGCCATGGGAGATGTTCAACTTCACTTTCATGTTCATCAAACCAATCTTTCACCAGTCTTGCTGTGTGTATTGGTGCATTGTCATTCTGATACACAGCACCGCCTTCAGGATACAATGTTTGAACCATTGGATGCACATGGTCCTCAAGAATGATTCGGTAGTCCTTGACAGTGACGCGCCCATCTAGCACAAGTATTGGGCCAAGGGAATGCCATGATATGGCAGCCCAAACCATCACTGATCCACCCCCATGCTTCACTCTGGGCATGCAACAGTCTGGGTGGTACGCTTCTTTGGGGCTTCTCCACACCGTAACTCTCCCGGATGTGGGGAAAACAGTAAAGGTGGACCCATCAGAGAACAATACATGTTTCACATTGTCCACAGCCCAAGATTTGCGCTCCTTGCACCATTGAAACCGATGTTTGGCATTGGCATGAGTGACCAAAGGTTTGGCTATAGCAGCCCGGCCGTGTATGTTGACCCTGTGGAGCTCCCGACGGACAGTTCTGGTGGAAACAGGAGAGTTGAGGTGCACATTTAATTCTGCCGTGATTTGGGCAGCCGTGGTTTTGTTTTTTGGATACAATCCGGGTTAGCACCCGAACATCCCTTTCAGACAGCTTCCTCTTGCGTCCACAGTTAATCCTGTTGGATGTGGTTCGTCCTTCTTGGTGGTATGCTGACATTAACCTGGATACCGTGGGTCTTGATACATGACAAAGACTTGCTGTCTGGGTCACAGATACGCCAGCAAGACGTGCACCAACAATTTGTCCTCTTTTGAACTCTGGTATGTCACCCATAATGTTGTGTGCATTTCAACGGTTCTGGCTGGTGGTGGTGGTGTAATGGTGTGGGCGATATTTACTTGGCACACTTTGGGGCCCTTAGTACTAATTAAGCATCGTGTCAACGCCACACCCTACCTGAGTATTGTTGCTGACCATGTCCATCCCTTTATGACCACAGTGTATCCATCTTCTGATGGTTACTTACAGCAGGATAACGCGCCATGTCATAAAGCACGAATCATCTCACTCTGGTTTCTTGAACATGACAATGAGTTCACTGTACTCAAATGGCCTCAACAGTCACCAGATCTCAATCCAATAGAGCACCTTTGGGATGTGGTGGAACGGGAGATTCTCATCATGGATGCAGCCGACAAATCTGCAGCATCTGTGTGATGCTATCATGTCAATATTGACCAAACTCTCTGAGGAATGTTTCCAGTACCTTGTTGAATCTCTGCCATGAAGGATTAAGGCAGTTCTCAAGGAAAAAGGGGGTCCAACCCGGTACTAGCAAGGTGTACCTGATAAAGTGGCCGGTGAGTGTATATGCATTATTGGAGTGATGAGATATTGCAAGGAACAGCATAATCTGACACTTCATTGCTGCAAAAATGTTTTGTTGAAAAATAATTTTTGCAGTGGTTTCAATAGGATTATGCTAAATAGAAGTGTGGCAACACAGAAAACAATAGGATGAGCTCTCCATATACATCCAGTTACACTGGAAAAGTTGGTGCGTGTTTAAAAGGGGATATGTAAATAGGCTAATATGGATAGATAACTCCTCTAAAACACTTCTTGACAATGAAACTGAAACACCTGGTTTTAGACCACAATAATTTATTAGTATGGTGTAGGACCTCCTTTTGCGGCCAATACAGCGTCAATGTTCTTGGGAATGACATATACAAGTCCTGCACAGTGGTCAGAGGGATTTTAAGCCATTCTTCTTGCAGGTTAGTGGCCAGGTCACTACGTGATACTGGTGGAGGAAAACGTTTCCTGACTCGCTCCTCCAAAACACCCCAAAGTGGCTCAATAATATTTAGATCTGGTGACTGTGCAGGCCATGGGAGATGTTCAACTTCACTTTCATGTTCATCAAACCAATCTTTCACCAGTCTTGCTGTGTGTATTGTTGCATTGTCATCCTGATACACGGCACCGCCTTCAGGATACAACGTTTGAACCATTGGATACACATGATCCTCAAGAATGGTACGGTACTCCTTGGCAGTGACGCGCCCATCTAGCACAAGTATTGGACCGAGGGAATGCCATGATATGGCAGCCCAAACCATCACTGATCCACCCCCATGCTTCACTCTGGGCATGCAACAGTCTGGGTGGTACGCTTCTTTGGGGCTTCTCCACACCGTAACTCTCCCGGATGTGGGGAAAACAGTAAAGGTGGACTCATCAGAGAACAATACATGTTTCACATTGTCCACAGCCCCAGATTTGCGCTCCTTGCACCATTGAAACCGACGTTTGGCATTGGCATGAGTGACCAAAGGTTTGGCTATAGTAGCCCAGCCTTGCTGTCTTGGTCACAGATGCGCCAGCAAGACGTGCACCAACAATTTGTCCTCTTTTGAACTCTGGTATGTCACCCATAATGTTGTGTGCATTTCAATATTTTGAGCAAAATTGTGCTCTTACCCTGCTAACTGAACCTTCACACTCTGCTCTTACTGGTGCAAAGAGCAATTAATGAAGACTGGCTACCAGGCTGGTACAATTTAGCCATGAAACCTCCCACACTAAAATGACAGGTGTTTCAGTTTCATTGTCCATCCCCTGTGTGTGTGTAATATATATATATATATATAATATATATATATATATATATATATATATATATATATATATATATTGACTGCACTGTTCAATGATTTGGATTAATTGTAATGCATGTACCTGACTTTTGTGAAGTGCCTTGAGACGACATGTGTTGTGAATTGGCGCTATATAAATAAACTGAATTGAATTGAATTATATAATATATTATATATATATATATATATATATATATATATATATATATATATATATATATATATAACATGGTGAAATATACCTTTTATGGAGCTGTGCATGAATAAATTGCTGCAAACCTCAATAAACTGAAACAATACTAGAAATGTGTGGGTCAAAGTTCATACATAAGGTGAGAATCAAAAAATTTAATTCAGACACTGACTTCTTCAAATTATTGCTTCGAAAGGAGATTCTACATGCTACTCAACGATTTAACAATGACTTAGTTATTCACATACATTTTTCTTTTTTTGTTTAATTAATATTAATATATGATAAACTGTAACTGCCAAAAGAAGACTAGCAACTATGTACTAAAATGTGTGTTAATTATGTTGTCTAGGTATATATTCAAAACTAAAGAACTAACTCCTTAACTTTATCACAGAAATGTGTATTACCTGGATTGATAAATTTATGGGAGGGGGGGACTTGGAATGTTGAACTTCAGATATTTAAGTTCCTTTGCACCACTTCTGATGGATGGAGTGAAGAGCCAGGATAATCATACTGTGGTTGATAGGGGCGCATTTAGGTACTTACTGGAGTAAAAAAAGTTTGGATTATTTCCTGCCAGACCGCAGAGATCAGAAAGCTACAGACATACTAACTAAGATCATTGGACACATTGGATTGATTTTCTGTTTTAGAGATTGAGTTGCCAGTGATGAAGAGACAGCTGGGATCAACACATGTACCACTGCAAAAGCTTATTGTAACCTAAAGGAATCTCGTCCTTCACTGCAGGTTTGCTCGGATTGAGTCACTCATCAGTCAAACAGTCAGCTCTAACTGCACATTTTAATACTTTTTAATTTGAGGCTTTGAGTATTTATAGCCTACCTGGCTGGGTGGGTATTTCTCTAATTTTCCATCGCATAATAAACCTAAAAAAATTAATTTCTGCTTTATTCAAACAACAAACAATTTTTTGTGACTGTTTTCTGTTCACATTCTATAAGTATACCAACAAACTATAACTTTATTCAGCACTCCGGACCAAAATATCCAGTGAGGTAAATAAAATGATACTAACGCTCAATGTCGCTAAAAATGTAGGAGCCAATGAAGGAGAACAGCAGCACTGAGATCGGCAGGGCACAGTCCGACAGCACTTCTCTCACTTTGGCATGGAGGAACGGGCTGAGAGACAGAGAGAGAAGGGAAAGTGGAGTGAGCAAGGAGAGACAAATAATGGAGGAATACAATTACTGTGGACAAGACAAGGACAATGGCTGCAATCCTGACACTGCTTAAGTACCTTACTCTGCCTCTTGCTTACACAATTGAATCCAGCTTTGAGGTTGATTTGATTACCGAGAGCAATCAGTAGTAGAATATTAATGCTTATTAAATCACAGGCTGGAACTGAAGCTTCGACAGAAAAGTGGGCTTTGCAAGTCTGCAAAGTTCCTGTAAGCTATATCACTCCTGACAATCATTAAAGGCAAGGCCCTACTGCATAGTATTCATCCAAGCAGGCAGTGCTCCCACCCAAACGTGATTTAAAGTTCTCCAGTGATTAATCTTTCAAGTGCCCCAGCACATTAATGCTGAATGTACCTTCTTTTGAACTGGTAGAGGGTATAGCCCATCCATAATGTCCCGAGCATCAGCAGGAGGCAGAGGACAGGCCTCTCTCGAGTGCACTGGATGAAAGATTCGGGCAGAGCATTGAACACCGACTCGACCATCAACTCACTCCTATTTCCTCCCTGCAGATCTCCACCCTGAGGAACATCTATGCTCCTGTTCTCCAGAGTTGGTGCATTGTAGTACCTCTGAAAAACTGAAATGATATTCACAGTGGTCACTTGGAAATACACTTTAGACAATCCTTAGAATGACAAAACAGAACTTTTGTACCCTTTTTTAAAGTAGTTTTTTTTTCAGGTAAAGGTATTCGGATCCCCTTGAACCTTTTTATATTCTTTTATTTCACAACCATATATTTCATGTATTTTATTGTGATTTAATGTGACAAACTAACCACTGTAAGACTTTTATGGTATGTTTCTATTAGCTTTAAACATTAAAAGCATTAAATCTTTGTCTATTCATCTGTGCAAAGTAACTCAAACACAGTTAGATAGACGGAGAGCGTATGTGAACAGTCATGTTCAACTCCTGTTAAGAATTCCCAACTGTATTTAGGTTTGGACTTGGACTGGGCCATTCTAACACATGAAAATCCTTTGATTTAAACCATTTCACTGCAGTTCTGCCTGTATGTTTAAAGTCTTTGTCCTGCCGGAGGCTGAACCGCTGCTCGTATTTCAAGTCTTTTGCCGACTAACAGATTTTTTTGCTGGATTGGCCAATATTTAGCTCCATCAATCTTCCTGTAAACTCTAACTAGCTTACCTGTCGCAGCTGAAGAAATGCATTTCACAGTGTATGTTGCAATCACCATGTTTCACCAACGGAATGGTGAGTTCAGGGTGATTTGCGGGGTTAGTTCCTGTCACATAGAGCTTTGAATTCAGACCAAAAAGTTTCATTTTGGTCTCTTCTGACCAGAACACCCTCTTCTACATGGTTTCTGTGCCCCTTACATGACTCGTAATAAACTAAAAACAACTTTTTTTCTATGATGCATTTCTTCTTGCCACCAACACTGCCTTTAACTTCTCCTCATTTTTATGATGCTGTTTGTTTACTAATGTTCTTTAATAAATCTCAGAGACAAAACAGCTAGATTTATACACATATTAAATAACATAAAGGTGGACTCAATTTACTAATTAGGTGACTTCTGAAGACATTTGGTTTCAATTTATCTGTGTTTAAGAGTAAAGGGGCAGTTGGAAAAAAATTAAAAATTTAAGAATTTACTTTGTATAAATCTTTGAGGACATATATAACTTTTCTTTTGCTTCACAAATGTGCATTACCTTGTGTTAGTCTATTGCATAAAATCCCAATAAAATATACTGGAACTTGGTAGTTCTAATGTGACAAAAGTTTAAAAAGACTTTGGAGTATGAATACTGTTGCAAGGCAATGCACCTCTGAAGCTAGAGGTATAAAGAAAACTAAGCATGCTTGAGCTTGAATGCACAATCAGAACGTATTTATCGGTTCCATATGGAAGCGTTTTTGCATGAAAAGTGTCAGCAAAACGCCATTGGTTAATCTTATGGTAATAGTATAAGAGCTTGGAGCGTATTCTGAAAATGTAAGTGCTACTCTGGTGATCTCTACAACAGGACAAAGTCACAAGTAATGACGGTCTACCATAACCAATTTGTAAAAATTAACAGTTAAATATTTATCGTAAAGTTGGAGTAAGGGACCTAAAAGCCTAAGCGATATGATTCTACTGAAGGCTAGGTCTAGAAAATGGACGGCAGCTTAAAAATAAAGTAATATCTAGAAGCAGGACCATTTATGTAAAATTAGAAAACTACTCACTGATTTCATTAATGCCCTATTGTCTGTGAATTTGCCATAAATAGCGAATAAATAGAAAATCTTTTTTGCATTGAACATTTAAAAAATCCAAACCAAAAAAAAAAAAAAAAGTACTAAGCAGTGGATTTGTAAAGATCAATCTGCAGATCACTGCAAAACAAGAAATCATTGGGGAAAAGGATTGGGCAGGTCTTCATTAAAATTACTAATTGATTAGCTGCAAAGATCTTGTCCCTCTTACTCAACAAAGGATTTTTAAGGCAACCATAATTAGCCAGCAGCTCAAACAAATAATAATAATATTAAAAAGACACCAGTAATACAGTAAATGGCAGTTTATTGAAGTCGTCTTTTTAAGACTCCACTGGTATTAAAAAGTTTCTGTCTACTTGAAACTGAAATCGGAGATTTACTTGTGATGAAAGTAACAGCAGAGATGGGTACAGGATCTTAGTTATCACAGTCAAAATATGGAAGTAGAAACAGTATTAAACACAGTTTCAGACAGCAGTGTTGTAGGAGAGAGATGAATTTGTAGAAAAACAGAAAAAAAGACATTTTGTCTTAAACTTACTTTTGACTGTTCCTTTTACAGCATCAACTACAAATGCAATGGAAATGAACAGCGCAATGACCTCTTCTGTTGACCTGGAAAACAGATTGTAAATTGTTGTTTGGCTTCAACTTATATTTTAAAACATGTTCAAAAGTTCAAGAAATAAAACCTTGTATTTGTATATTAAACATACACAATATATTAATATAAAACAATACAAAAAACATCAATGGTAGTATAATAAACCATATTTTAGTAAGTTTTCATTAAATATTGTTTGATTAGCTTTTTGTTTTTAATCATAATGCCTCTGGATCAACCCATTCCACCTTTTTGTCATGGCATTTTTTGTAGTACTAATTACTTTTGAAAGTATTTTTCATTTTGCATCTTGCATCAAAGTAGACAGGCCACATCAATGAAATAGGAACCTGTATTTGTTTGACCTTCAGCCATTTGGATTATTTATATGGCAGTGTGAGTGGGTGGATATGTGTGTAGAGTAATTGTGTATGTGTGGAGTAGATGTGTGTGCAAAGCTGGTAGAATGGTGAGATAGCTGGAAACCTTCAAACAAACTTTGCTCAAAAGCAGCAAAGGACAGGAAGGTTCAGCTTCTGAAGGCCGCAGCAAGCACAGGCAGACAGACACCAGGCACCAACAACGAATAGTCATATGCTCAACACTTATGAAGCACAGGAGCAGCAGTCCCCAGGACAAAGGGAGAGATGCATGGCACTGACACCCCTGAGCTTCCACCTCACTAAGTAGGCATCAACTGATCCCCACCACTGCCCAATTCAGTCTCCAACCAAGAGCCATAGCAGACCCCAAGGTGCCCGGAGCCCCATCTTCGAAATGTCTGACACCAGCCAGGAGCGGGCTGCTCTTTTGAGCACCGTTTGGGCCGTTGACTATTCTAAAATATGATAAGTTAGGACCCCTGATCCAATAATAATAATAATTAGGTGACTTCCTGCCGGTATATATTATTTATATTATTTTATAGTCAGAAAATCACATTTCCTGACAGTAGACTATCAGTAGAATAAAGAAAATTAGCTTTAAATCATTACCTATCAAAGCAGGAATTAAACATCTCAACTGAGATGAACTGAATGAATTTCTGAATAGTCAGTCCTAAACAGTAGATGTGGAACTTTTTGTATCTGGAAAAAAAATCCAAAAGGACAAAAACTAAACTGTGATAGTACAAAATGGCAAAGGAGCAACATAACCAGCAATGTTTAATATTCATTTTGTTGCAAGCTAATAATACATCTTAAAAAAACAAAGGTAACCGCAAAGAAAGCTTACAACAGTTTTTTTATGCAATAGTTGGAAGCATACAATTTAAAACTTCAAATTTTTCAAGTGAAAACTAAGGGAGCAGCTGCCAAAGCAGAATGTGAGGAGCTTTTTAGTAAACTGGATTTTGTGTCGATGGTGGGAATAAACTGATATCAATATAAACTCAAATTGTTTCATTAAGTGGTACCTTTTAAAGAGCTTCATCACCAGACTGACATTAAAGATCCCTCCCAAGATGAGAAAGAGGCAATTCCACAACCCGATGCAGGCATAGAAAGCTGGGAAATCCAAGTTGTAGTCATCACAGATTCCTCGGATCACTGTGGTCCAGGAGGCAGACAAAAAAACACAGAATGGCACAATGTGAAATAGTGAATACAGTGGGGAGAGCAAGGATTTGATACACAGCTGATTTTGCAGGTTTTCCCACTTGCAAAGCATGTAGAAGTCTTTAATTTTTATCATACCTACTCTTCAACTGTTAGTGATGGAATGTAAAACAAAATTCCAGAAAATCACATTGTGTGATTTTTAAGTAATTAATTTGCATTTTATTGCATGACAAAAGTATTTGATCACCTAACAACCAGTAGGAATCCCGGCTCCCACAGGCCTGTTAGTTCTTCTTTAAGAAGCCCTCCTGTTCTCCACTCACTACCTGTATTAACTGCACCTGTTTGAACTAGTTATCTGTATAAAAGACACCTGTCCACACAAACAAACAAACTCCAACCTCTCCACAATGGCCAAGACCAGAGAGCTGTGTGAGGACATCAGGGATTCAACAGTTCAAGATGACGGTCAATCTCCCTCGGTCTGGGGCTCCATGCAAGATCTCACCTTGCGGGGCATCAATGATCATGATGAAGGTGAGAGGATCAGCCCAGAACTACATGACAGGACCCAGTCAATGACCTGAAGAGAGCTGGGACCAAAGTCTCAAAGAAGACCATTAGTAACACACTACGCCGCCATGGATTAAAATCCTGTAGCATACGCAAGGTCCCCCTGCTCATGCCAGAGCATGTCCAGGCATGTCTGAAGTTTGCTAGTGACTATCTGGATGATCCAGAGAAGGAAAGTGAGGTCTGATGAGACAGAAATTGAGCTTTTTGGTCTAAATCCCACTGTCAGTTTTGACCGGCAGAGGCTCAATGGTTAATGGAGAAGCATGAGGTTTAAGGTGGATTTCTTGTCCAAGCGCAGGCCCTGTGTACACCAACACCAACAGACACCATACAAGGAGAATAATCAGAAAAGAAGAAATAAACAATATTTACCTAAAACTAACACCAAAACAATTAATGGTACCCAATAAACATTTACATAAATGCAAATCATTACAACTAAACAAATCTAAAGTCAATCAAGATCATACATCAAATTTAGCATACTCTAAGCACTACCCTCCTTATCCCTTTGGTTTGGTCCAAGAGCTTTTATGCAAAACCTGGATCATGTCTCTCCGTTTTGCTGCCACGCTCTGCTGAGGAGCCAAACCAGGAAGAGATGAGTGCTTTCAATTAAACCAGTATATTGTCAAACTAATAAGTTAAACCAACAGAAATCTAAAGAAACATAAATTGACATTTATATCTACACTCTATTTATACAGAAAGGATGGCCAGTCCCCCTGCTTCTCCAGAATGTGTCTAGAAATGTCTGAACAGAACTATGATAAAGAACTCAAACAACTCAAATGTTTGGTCTGTAACTTAACACATCAATAATCACATTTCGTGATGTTAATGGGACTCCTGGTCTCCATTACACCCACTCGCCGTGTTTGGACGGAGAAAAAGGATGAGGACAGCCCCAAGAAAACCATCCCTACCGTGAAGCATGGAGGGCGAAACATCATTCTTTGGGGGGACAGGACGACTGCACCGTATTGAGGGGAGGATGGATGGGGCCATGTATTGGGGGATCTTAGCCAACAACCTCCTTCCCTCATTAAGGGCATTGAAGATGGGTCATGGCTGGGTCTTCCAGCATGACAACGACCCAAAGAACACAGCCAGGGCAACTAAGGAGTGCCTCCATAAGAAGCATCTCAAGGTCCTGGAGTGGCCTAGCCTGTCTCCAGACCTGAACCCAATCAAAAATCTTTGAAGGGAGTTAATACATCTTGCATTCATAAGTACCGTGCACTTTTTGGCAAAAAAAGCTGTTAATATGAATGTTTATGCAGGTGTAGAATTAAGCTGGGTGTTATCTTGTATTCTGTTCATCTTTCTTTCTCTCCTACATTCTTTTCTCCTTCTTTCCCCTTTTCCTTTTTGCCCCACCTCTCTCTCTTTTGTGCTTCTTATTTTCTTCCTTTTCGTTTCTGTCCTAACCAACACAAAGTAGTGTATAATTGTAAGGAAAGAACTGGGACTTTGACTGCACCACTATAACATATGAAAAGGCTTTGGCCAAAACCATTAGAATCGGAATTAGAATCAGCTTAATTGCCAAATTTGTACAGACAAACAAGGAATTTCATTCCGGTACACTTTGCTCTCAACAATAAAGAATATCTTTTTTTAAATGTACATTATAGTGTCATCAGAGAAACAGTCTGGGGGAAGAGACTGTCTGTGTGGCGGCTGGTTTTAGCAGACAGCGCTGTGTAGTGCTGACTTGAAGGTAAAAGCCTAAAAAGTTTGTGTGCAGGGTGTGTGGGGTCTGCAGAGATTTTAGCTGCCCTTTTCCTGACCCTAGACGCCTTGGGGTGGGTTTACTTGTTGCCCCTCAGCTCAGTTGTCTCATGTCGGGGCTTACCCCAGTAAATGAGAGGGTCGCTTCTCTGTGCCTTCGGGTTGGGAGAGGTGTCTGACCGTTGTTTCAGCCTAAGGGCCGAGCACTAGCGTGGAGTACCTAGCCGTCTTGGCGTCCCTGGACTGGGTGCTGGACAGCGCCACTCTCGGGGACTTGGTCATTCTGCTGGGGGACTACAACGCCCACATGTAAAACAACCTGAAACTAACGAGTGAAACCTGGAGGGGCGAGATTGGGGAGGAATGGCCTCTCTGATCTGAACCAGAGAAGTGTTTTGTTGTTGGACTTTTATGCCATTCATGGATTACACACCACGAACACCATGTTCAGGCATAACAGTGTTTATCAGTGCACTTGGGACCAGGACACCCTAGGCCGGAGATTGATGATCAACTTAGTAATCGTGTTTTCTGACCTTTGACCGCATGTCTTGGACACACGGCTGAAGAGAGGGGCTGAGCTGTCGGGAGGAAGCCAGACAGACTCAGTAGGCCCGAGCATATAGTGAGGATCTGCTGGGGATGTCTGGTGGTGCACTTAGTTATTTAACTCCCACCTCCCTGAGAGCTTTTCCCAGATTTTGTTGGGCTGGAGACACTGAGTCCGATTGGACAATGTTCTCTAACTCTATTGTTGATGCGGCCGCTGGTAGCTGCAGCAGTAAGGTCTGCGGTGCCTGTCCTGGCTGCAATGCCCAAACTCGGCGGTGCACACCGGCAGTAAGGGATGCCGTCAAGCAGAAGGAGGATTCCTGAGGCAGCTGATGGGTATCGTGAGGCAAAGCATGCAGCAGCCTGGGCAGTTGCAGAGGAAAACTACAGGCACAGGAGGAGCACAGAAAGGCCATGGAAAAGGATCTGTTGGCCTCAAAGCAATTCTGGCAACCTGTCCAGCGCCTAAGGAGGGAGAAATAGTGCTTCACTAACACTGTTTACAGTGGGGATGGGGAACTGCTGACCTCGACAGGGAAAATTATCGGGTGGTGCAAACCCTGCCAACACACCTTCCCTTGTGGAAGCAGAGACTGGGGACTCTAAGCCAGACTCATTCATCACCCTAGCCGAAGTTAAAGAGATGGTTAACAAACTCCAGAGTGGCAAGGCTTTGGGGGTGGATGTCAAGGCTTGTCGGGCTGTCGTGACTGACACGCCTCTTCAACATGGCGGTTAAGGACAGTGCTCCTGGACTGACAGACTGGGGTGGTGGTCCCACTTCACAAGAAGGGAGACCAGAGGGTGTGCTCCTCAGCCTATTGGGAAAGCCTATGCCAGGGTGTTGGAGAGGAAAGTCTGGCCGAAAGTCAAACTTCGGCTTTAGGAGGAGCAGTGTGGTTTTTATCTCGGCCGTTGAACACTGCAGCAGCTCTACTCCCTTTGAGGGTGCTCAGGGATTCATGGGAGTCTATCCAACCAGTCCACATATGCATTATTTACCAGGAGAAAGTATTTGACTGTTTCCCTGTGTCTCTGTACATGCGAAGCGGGAGTCTAATTGTCTTGTTCCTAACTTTCATACACAGGATTTCTAGACATAGCCAAGGGCTGAAAGGGGTCCAATTTGGGGACCAGCAGATTTCGTCTTTGCTTTTTTTTGAATTATGCTGGCTCCATCCAGCCAAGACCTACAGTATGCACTAAGGCAGTTCACAGCCGAGGGTGAAGTGGCAAGGATGAGGATCAAGTCGGAGGCCATTTTTCGACCAGAAAAGGGTGGCTTGCCCTATCCAGGTTTGAGGGGAGTTCCTGTCTCATGTGGAGGAGTTAAACTATCTTGGGGTCTTGTTTACCAGTGAGGAGAGAATGGAGCAAGATATTTACAGATGGATCAGTGCATCTGCCGCAGTAATGTAGACACTGTGCCGGTCTGTGGTTGTGAAGAGAGATCCTGACTACAAGCGGCTGAAATGAGCTTCCTCTGGAGGGTGGCCAGGCACCTCATTAAGCATAGGGTGAGGAGCTTGGCAATCCGGAAGTAGAGCTGTTGCTTCTCCACATCGAGAGGAGCTACCTGAGGTGGCGCAGGCATTTTTTTCCAGTGCCCCCTGGGAGCCTCCCTCTGGAGGTGTTTCAGGCATGTCCCACCCGGAGGAGGCCCAGAGGACAGCCCAGGATACTGGAGGGATTATGTCTCCTGGCTGGCCTGGGAATGCCTGGAGAAGGTGTCTGGGAAGATAGAAGTCTGGGTGTCTCTGCTTAAACTGTTGCCCCTGTGACCTGGTCCCGGATAAGTGAAGACTACAAGTAAGAGTAAAATTATATTTCGATTTGATCTGCTCCAGCCGTTGTGCTTCTTTATGTTATTGTAGTTGCCCCTGAGTTTTATTCACTTTTTCCTGCACAACCTCTTCTAAAATCTTTTCATTTCTCTTGGTCCTATGGCCAATAAGTGAACAGCATTCTGTTCACATCACATGTAGTCCCTACTTAGGAGCATGGATGAAAAAGATGGGAACCAGAACATTAAAAACAGCAATGGAAACACTCGCAAAGCTGGGTGGGTGGAGTGGAGCAGGGCTATATAAAGCCAGTGGAAAAGGGTTATTAGAGACAACATTAGCATCTTGGTGGCTTCTCTTAACAATGTTTACTTACCCAACCTGTCAATTTTAGTTGACAGCAATGTCTTGGTAGGTTTGCAGTTGTTGGTACCCCAGCCATGGGTTACAACATGGATGAACATGGACTCTGAACTGTACACAAAGGCCAGTATGAACTTTTTTGGAACTTTCAAAATAAATCACATTAACTCGCATCCAGCTCAGCCTAGGAGAAGCAGGAGTCAGAGCAACGCCTGTCCCTAATTAAAGTGTTTTTTTTCCTGCCTGAAAGAGGACAACGGGACCCCAGGAACGCACACCATCCTGCATGCACGTCCAGGTAGCGAGAGCTAACCCGTCGCACCTTGGCCTCCGAAGAAGCCGAAACATGCCCTTGTCGTACAGTTCACTGGGCCAGATAAGAGCCGACCTCCCCACAGCTACTCAGACTAGCTACAATGCTAGTCCCTTTGTTCAGTCCATATGTGGATGACCGACAATCTGAATAATGTTTATTTTAAGACGTTTGCTTTTGGTTGTGTTGAGAAACTCAGCTGGTAGCAGACTAGCTGCTCAGCTAATTTTGTTCTCTATTGTGTTTTAAGGTTAAGACAACTTTATTTAAAGGGTGGTTTTAAACACAGATCGGCCATAACACGCTGTCAATGCTTTTGTATTTTGATCCTTTTATTAATGGTATTTTAAAGGTAAATGTTTAATTTTAAAGGAGTGGTAACAAGCTATAAGGTTCCCTTGATAGATACTGCTGACAGCTAAGGCTAGGGCTAGACACATGGCTCAGGTGAAATCTAATTAAACCCCTCTAAGAATCATTTATCCAGAATGGTTGTTAGTTTTCAATCTAGAAAATAATATTTCCCTAAATATTATTTTACTAAATGTGACACCATTAAACACCATTAAGACTCATTTATCAAGAAAGGTTTGGTTCTTATTCAAAATAATATTTCCTTAAATATTATTAATAATAATTTAAATTTAAATAAATTTAAATAATTTAACACCATTGAGAATTAGTCATCCAGAAGGTTGGTTTTATTCAGCAAATATTTTTCATTCTTTGAAATTTTATTAAAACTAGAAAAATTTGCATTTCCTGCGAAAATGCAGTGTGAATGCTGTAAGCTGAATTTTTTAGCTGAAAGCTGGCAGAAACAAGCTGAAATTGACTGCAGAAAATCTGCTGAAATCTGATAAATTAGTAGAAATAGCAGAAACAGCAAAGAAAAATTGTCATCTGATCTTTTTAAGCAGGAAGACTATTAGCTATAAAACAGCTTAACAATGTAAAGTTACCTCAAAACTACTTGTTGAAAGAGTTGTTGAAATGCAAGAACTGACAAAAACTTTAAAAAAGCAGGAAAGAGCTGCCATAGATGAGCTGAAAAAGCATAGACTGAAGCAAAAATATAGCCTAAGAAGTTGAAGTCAGTGCTAAAATACATAAAAAATAGGAGAAATTTCAGAAAAAATGAACTAACAACAAATACGCTGAAGAAACATTAAAACAAACAGGAAATTGCTTAAAAAACGCAAAAGTGTTCTTCAGCTAAGAGAGAAGAGAGGAGAAAGAGAAGCTACAATTCTAACATTAGCATATTGGCTATCACTAGCATGAAGGCTGATATTAATTTAACCCATCTACCATGCAAAAAGCAATGTATAAGCTAAAATTAGCTAAAATGCCTATAGCATATATAGGCATATATAGCATATATATAGCATATATTCAAAAGTCTATGAAATTGCTGTTCAAAATTATTCACTCTTCAGCATTCACACAATAATAATAATAAACTAGTAAATTTCTGAAGGAATTTAGACAGGGCCTGCCTCTTGGTGCGTGCTTCTCGGACCAGAGTCAACGGTTGGGGACTGAGGTACGGACCCAAAGCAACAGAACGGTGGGCATCATGATTGAGGGTAGAAGGTTAAGATGTCTATCTAGACCTGTTCTTGTTTCCCCAGTAGTCATGGGTTCTTGCATTGCTTTGGCAGTCACCAATAAATAAAGAGTCCAGTTTAGAGATGTGTAGTAATAGGTGCCACAAGGCAATGGCATGGGAGTCAGGCCACTCACTGTTCTCCCTTATTTGCTGGGGCAGGACCCAACTAAGGAATGTTGAGACTTTTACTTTGTAAATATCAGTGAGTTTATTTTGAAAGGATAAAGTAGATCCATTTCCATCACAGAGTCCCAGCAATAGTGTTAAGACCAATGCTGCAATTATCGCTGTGTGAAATATGAAGACATTTATTTTGTAGGGTATGTCTAGGTGTTGTTTTGAAAGTACAGTATAGTTGTCCTTTTAGGTCTGGCGTACTTCCACTAGATATAAAGAATCTGCTTGCTATTCTAAAATCATTGTGTATGCTATTATCAGCTTAAAAAATCAATACAAACTATGGATCGCTGAGGCTTTTATTTTGAAAGTTTCAGTAAGCCTTATTTCAAAGGACCAGCATAGTCCCATTTCCAACACTGGGTAAATTCCAACAGTAGTGTATTGATCAGTCTGGCAATTATATATAGTTTAAAATGTAAAGACTTTTATTTTGTAGAGCATGTTTTGTCTTATTTTGAAAGTCCAGCAAGGTTGTCCTTTCAGGTCTGGGTTAGTTCAATTAGTTGTTGTAAAATCATTGTCTATGCTATTATCAGCTTAAAAAATCATTAGTAACTATAGAAGGTTGAGGCTTTTATTTTGAAAATTTTAGTAAGCCTTATTTTAAAGGGCTGACCTGGTCATATTTCCTACACTGGATGAGCTACAACATTAGTGTGAAGTCCAGTCCTGCAATTTTATATAGTTTAAAATGTAAAGGCTTTTATTTTGTAGAGCATGTTTTGTCCTATTTTGAAAATCCAGCATAGTTCCATTGGCTATATAGAACCTGCTTGCTATTCTAAAATCATTGTGTATGCTATTATCAGCTTAAAAAATCAATACAAACTATGGAATGCTAAGGCTTTTATCTTGAAAGTTTCAGTAAGCCTTATTTCAAAGAACCAGCATAGTCCCATTTCCAACACTGGGTGAACTCCAACAGTAGTGTAATGCCCAGTCCTGCAATGATATATAGTTTAAAATGTAAAGACTTTTATTTTGTAGAGCATGTTTTGTCTTATTTTGAAAGTCCAGCAAGGTTGTCCTTTCAGGTCAGGGTTAGTTCAATTAGTTGTTGTAAAATAATTGCCTATGCTATTATCAGCTTAAAAAATCATTAGTAACTATGGAAGGTTGAGGCTTTTATTTTGAAAATTTCAGTAAGCCTCATTTTAAAGGGCTGACCTGGTCCTATTTCCTACACTGGATGAGCTCCAACAGTAGTGTGAAGCCCAGTGATGCAATTTTTCTATAGTTTAAAATGTAAAGGCTTTTATTTTGTAGAGCATGTTTTGTCTTATTTTGAAAATCTAGCAGGGCTGTCCTTTCAAGTCTGGGTTATTTCCATTAGTCATATAGAACCTGCTTGCTCGGCTGAAATCATTGTTTATGCTATTATCAGCTTTACAAATCATTTGTAAATATGGAAGGTTGATGTTCAGCATGAAAAATAGGCTTTTATTTTGTAGAGTATGTGTAGGTCTTATTTTGAAAGTCTAGTGTGGTTGTCAGCTATGACTGACTTATTGTGATCACTCATGGAAGCTTCTGGCCTGAGCTCAGCCTCAGAGCCACTCTCTGTCAGAGGTTACTTGAGTTCACTGGCAGCTGTGTTCTGTTGCTATGGTAATTAATGAGCGCCCAACAGCTGCTGTTTCTCACTCACCCAGTACCACACTTTGTGTCTCATCATGGCCTGGCTTTATAACATGGTGGCACATGCTCTTGTGCCCAAAACTACTGCCCAAAACTCGGAAACCGTAAGGGCTATCAACGTCATTCTTGGACCGTTTTTCTCAGAACGGACAGGGGAACGAGAATATTAACACGTTTTTGCTGAAAATATAATATTAAAGGCACAACACTAGGTGAAAAGAAAGGGAAAAATGGAGAAAAACACAAAAATGCCTTAACATGCTCTCGAACAACGTCTAATAACTCGGAAACTATAAGGGCTATCGATTTGATTCATGCACCGTATGAATCGGCAGGCCTTGCTGAACAATCGTGGAGCTTCTCAAGTTTCTACAAAAATCTGTCTGGGAGATGTGACCCTGTGAAAAAGTGGATCATTTTGACCATTTTTAACCTGAGTGAAGGTGAATTTTTCACTCTCAAACAAACCTACGTCACGAGGAAACGATAAAAGGTATCCAAAAAATTTTTGGACCGTAGGTATCAGCAGAGATCGGTGAACAATCCTGGAGATTTTTGTTTGTCTACATAAATTCGTGTAGGAGATATGACAGTGTAGAAAAGTGGATAATTTTGACATTTTTCAATTTTAAGTGATTTTGGGAAGGACAGATTTGGTACTCCTAAACAAACCTTTTTTATGAAAAAAACGATAAAAGGTATCAAAAAAATTATTTCACTGTGAGCGCCAGCAAGGTCTGAAGATCAATCTGCACAAGGCTCATGTCTCTACCTCGAACGGTTTATGAGAGGCGGCAATTCGAAAACATGTTAGTTTATGGATTTTTTGCTCCGAGTTTTTCTGAAATTCCTATAGATTTCCTATACAGGGTGGGTTGACTTTGCGTTGCTTTGGGGCGTGTTCCCGGAAAACTCTTTGTCCCACATCAATGAGGGTGACATTTTCTTAATCGCGAAAGAGCATCCTACGTTTTGATGTATAATTTGTATAGGTAGAGTGAAAATTGAGCAAGTGAAAAGAGTTGGTTCGATCTTTTTCAGGTTATTCAAAAACCTAGAGTGTACACTCTAGCGACACGAACATTCCGTCATTGGATTACATTATAAAACTGAAAATCTGAAAAAAATTGTAATAAAGTTTGAATCCAATTTGTAGAAAAACTGTAAAAGATATCAAAAAGTTGAATTAAACAGTAACAGCAGAAGGTTGTGAAAGCATTTTAAAAGTTGAATGGTGTTTCTAGCTGAAAGTATGCGGAAGTAGTAAAATGGCAAAACAGTGAAGTTTTAGCATTTCAATGGGGCAAAAATCGGCAGAAAAAGCTGAATATTTTAAAAAGTATAAAAGGTATAAATACCAAAAGTCATTGCCGAAAAGAGCAGAATGAGCAGAATATTCTGAAATTTGAACGGTTGAATTAGCACAAAGTATGCAGAAGAAGAAGCGGTTCAAAAAACGGAGCAATAATGTTTTATCAGATCTTGCATTGTGAATGGTTTGAAGGTATACCAATAATTGTCTAAGTTAGTTCCTAGACTAACTTGACCTCATTTCCAAATTTCTTATGATAATCCTTGGTTCTCAAACATAAATAAAATTGAATGGTAATGTTGCATCACTCTCTTTTTCATCTTTGATTCCCTTGTTCATATTGTATACAGTTCATTGATCTTCCTTATCCTTTCATTTTGCTTGGTAGTTTTGGTTGGATTGTTCTAGGATAGTAAAGAGTTTGTTGATTGAGTTGACTTACTTTTGTTAATAAATTCTTGTATTTTAAGAAAGTGTGTGAATTTATTCCATGTGTGTGCAGAGCTTTGCTGTTCAGTAATGCCCGAGCTTGTTCCTCCCTTTTCTCTATTGTCTTAATACCACCACCTTATTGGACTGGTATTCACAGGACAACACTTAACAGACCAAATTATTATTTAATAAAATATTAAAATATTAATATTAAATAATATAATCATAATAATAATTACAACACAGTTCTGCTATACTCTTTCAATTATCATATGATGCATCGAACACTGCTCTGTGAGATGATAAAAGCTTGGGGAATTGCTTCATACTTAAACCTTGCCTTAAATGTCTCCACAACTTTATTCCTGACCTGTCTGATCTGTTTCTTGCTCTTCATGTTGCTGTTTGTTCAATAATGTTCTCTAACAACCCTCTGAGGCCTTCACAGAACAGCTGAGATTAGGTTACAAACAAGTGGACTCAATTTACTAATTAGCTCACTTCTAAAGGCCACTGAAAAAAGGGCCAAATACAAATGGCCATCACATGTTCAACATCTTTACTTGTACGAAATCTTGAAAGTCATCTATAGATTTCCTGCCATTTTATAATTATCCAATACTTTGGTCTGTCACTAAATCTCAATATTTTTCTCACAAAATATACGTCCAATATTTCTACTGACATAAAATTCAAACCAGATGTCACCAACAACCCAAGTAATTCATACATACAAACCACATTCAAGTTGTGGTTATGGTATGACACAATGTGGAAAAAGGGGCATGCATATATTTGTAAGGCACTATATGA
Organism: Crenichthys baileyi; assembly: GCA_036173005.1. NCBI lineage: Eukaryota > Metazoa > Chordata > Actinopteri > Cyprinodontiformes > Goodeidae > Crenichthys > Crenichthys baileyi. The sequence goes on from JAHHUM010000941.1 coordinate 399,302, forward strand.
CATGTTGATGGCGACAGGCTATTTGAGTGTGTCAATTCAGAATGCAAAAACAGATAAAAAAAAAATTAGATCTGTTAAGAGTCTGTTCAGTTCAATCAGATATATCTGAATGACTCTTATCACAGATGCTATCAAATATTTTTTCTAGACTCAACAAATAAGAATGTACTTTATTACAGAAGCTCTCTGAGCTTTTATTGATTTTTAAACACATACACATTAAGAGTTTAAGTGAAACATGCATTTTAATCTACCTTAAAAAGGAACAAAATAACTTTAATTAGTTTGTTAAAAACCATAATAATTTAGCTGTTTTTCGTGAGCTACAACTTTACAAACAAGCCTTTGTTCTGTTCAGAAAGCTGCTGGAAATATACTACAATTATCCCCATGAGAATGTTCCCTGCACAGTTCCAACCCATTTACTTCAAAGATCATCCCACCACAAACCCAGCACACAGCTTTGGTATTAAAACTACATCTTGGCATCAAAGTCACTGCTTTTCTTCATCTTTGCTCTCTTTTGGAGTTTCCACCATTCAAGTTCATCCACAGTCCTACCAACAAAACAATGCTGTGGGGCAAAAACCATCTAAAAATGTATGTGCTGTGTTTCCCTGAGTTGAATGAAAGCTTTACTTGTTCCTTTATGCAGTTAGCAAATCTACAGACCTGCAGGCACCTGAAACCAGCTGTTACATAGCATCAACAACAAAAAAACACACATATTTAGTCCATCTGCTCCTCCTCACAATGCTTTTGCATTTACTATATACAGAGGGTAAAATAAATATTGAATATTTCAACATTTTTCTCATTAAATATATTTCCAATATTTCTATTGACATACAATTCAAACCAGATGTCAGCAACAACCCAAGTAATCCACACATACAAAGCAAATAGGTGCACAAAAGAAATAAAAATAAAATGGAATGACGCATGGAATAAGTATTGAACACTTGAAGAAAAGGGTGTGCAAAAAGACATAGTAAGCCAAGATATCAGCTAAATTCTGTCAGTGTTTAGAAAGCCGTACTAATCTGATGTGTAAATTTAATAAAGAAATGTAACAGGACATTTCTGATAAGAAGGAAAGTCTTACTTGGCTTCAAAGAAACAAAGTAAAACTGATACAATTGCCAATTCAATCAACTGTCTTGTATCCAGTTGAAAAACTATGGAAAGACCTAAAGATTACAGTATATAGAACTGTCCTCCGGAATCCTCAAGATTGGTTGGTTTGATTTCATTGTATGTGTGAATTACTTGAGTTGTTGGCATCTGGTCTGAACTTAATATTGGATATCTACTAAGGTAAACGTTGGTGTGTTAAATACTTATTTTACTCGCCGTCTGTTTTTGGCTCAACTACACATGGGAAACTCATTAGCAGCACGTGTATGAACATGTTTTACATTCCAACAGTGCTGATTCTTTAGTTAAAAAAGGGAGGAGATGAGTACGAGAGGATTCTTCTGTCCATCCGGCATGGCCGGACGCTTACTTTTCTTACATTTTTGATGTAATCTTCCAAGCAACCTGCCTACCCTGCTCACCTTTCAAAATTCATATTCACATTTTTTGCTGTCTAAAACTGTGAGAGATAAGTGCTTTGTGGTTGAGACAAGCTGAATGAAATAAGGAAAGATTACCACTGATGAAGATGGCGAGGGGAGCAGTGGTGAGAGGGATAACTAAAGGGGAGCCAGCGAACAATGAGTAGATGACTCCACCGATGCTCTGGCCAATGATAGTCTTCCGAACATCTGGGCAGAGAAGACACATACACACACACACACACAAAGAGAGAGAGAGAGAGAGAGAGTACAAGAAAAGGTCCTGATTAATATGCATGAGTGCCTGTAAGGTTATTTTTCACAGCTGAGCAAAAGCAGAAGGAATCTTATAATTCACTTTCAACACGGGGGTTATTAGGCAATTATCTGTTATTTTTACCCACAAAATAACTTGAAATACTTACATGTTCTTCCCGCTATGATAAATAACTCTGAAAAAAATCCAACTGCAATAACACAATCCCATCTTAGAAAAATGAGTAATGCAGGCTTTAGTTTTTTATTCCAAATTTGTGTGAGGCAGTTCTCAACCTACAAACTAATGCAACATCTAAGTTAAGAAGCAAAAAGCACATTTTTGAATAAAAAACGTTCAAAATCTGCAACTGAATTATTAGCAAATGATGATACTCCATAAAAATGTTTGACCTAATTAGTTTCTGCTCTTGTGACACATATTTCACTGTTAATGCCTCACTAGTGAAGTTATTAACCATGTGTTAAAAAATGGTTTAAAGTTAAATCAGTGTTATAGAATGTTCTTCCATCAACAACATTTGATGGAAGAACAGAACAGAAATAAAACAAAAACTATTAAAAGCATTTTAGCAAAGGCTCAAATGATGCTCAAAGATGAATCTACCCAGTTGAGGTTACTGATTCTGGAAATATGACTAACCACCCAGAACTACCAGCACTTAGAAAAAGTTATCTGTCAGGAGAAATAGCGCTGATCTAATCCAATATCGGTATTGGACCAATTATTGGAGGTCATTCTGGGATAAGATATGGGGCTTTGGCTACCAATCCATGGCATGGCCCCTTGTTTGGTGGACATTTAAGTTATTAGCCAAATATTGCACACTTCAATAAAAAAAATATAGCATCCATCCATCCACTCATCCACCCATCCATCTCCTTGGAGGGGGGCTGGAGTCTCCAGAAGCTAATGGGCAAGAGGCGGAGTGCACCTTGGACAAGTCATGAGTTCATCACAGGGCTAGACACAGATATACTGGACCAATTAACCCAACATAAATACTTTTGGAAAGTAGGAAGAAGTTGCAGTACTCAGCGAGAACCCACGCATGCAAAGGGAGAACATGTAGAAAGATGCCATGCCCGTATTCGACAAGAGTGCTTAAAACATCTCATAAATTGTATAAAAACATCAGTCTATACCCGCTTTTTTCATACAGGGTTGTGGGGAGCTGGTGACTATCTCCAGCGGTCTAAGGGCGAGCGGCGGGGTACAACCTGGGAAAGTGGGAAACTAATGTTTTATGGAGCTGTTCTGAGTGACCTCTCTTAATCTCTCATGTACAGAGGCGGTTACAGCTCCACACATGAATAATTAATTACCTTTGTGCCAAATGTAGCTGCTTTTCAGAACATTTTACCAACATTTTACATCCTAATAAAGCTAAAGACTTTACAGCAGCAGCCTTTTTAAAACTACCTTTGTTCTGAAGTCCGCTGTGCGTCCCACCAGTATAGCTGACAGTGCCTGTGATTTTTCATATTTTTTTACAACACAAGAACGAAAGAAAATACTAAATGCCACCTGTATTGTGCACAGTGTAGGAGCTGTAAAAAAATACATTATGTCAACAATCCATGTTGAGAAAATGAAGCTGATGTTGCTATCTGATTTGCAGTGCCAAATTAAAGGGTTATTTCACAGACTTCATTTCATCCTCTATAGTTTAAAATCTAAAAAAAAACTGATCACATCGGAACTGGATATGCCTAACCTTTACTCTATTTGGGAAAACATATGAACATTTTTAAGATTTTTTTGCACCTAAAATTGATAATTCACAGTGTAGCAGTTATATGCTAACCTGTTTATATATTATATCAATCGTCAGCTCTTCACTTGTGTTGTACCCAACTACTCCAGCTACTCCTCAAAAAAAGTAAAAAAAAATACAATTAAACAAAATAGGAACTTAAGTCCCTCAACCCATGTTTGAGAAGAGCACATGAGTGTCTAGATCCAGACTGCGTGCTCATACCTATTTCGCCACGGGTACTCTCATCATTGAGGGAGCCAAAGGCAATGGCAGGGAGGAGGATGGCAATGTAGAGAAAGATGGCTGTGGTCATGTACTTCAGCAGGGTTTTATTACTTCCAACTATACCTGAAGGGAGACAAACACAAACACATGAGTCATATGCATCTCATAATGAAGCAGAGGAGGCTTAGCACTTTAATTTAAAAACGACAAAAACATTAGCAGAATTCATCGTTTAGTTCCCCTGCAACAAGAAACCTCCAGTGTGTGTGTGTGTGCGTACAAAGCTATTCTCCTGTGGCTTACACAACTGACTGCCCCTTTGAAAACAGGAGTAATTTGTTCGGTTTTGTGTAATCCATCACTTCTTAAGAACAGTTATCTGAATGATGGATAACTCATGTCGGAATAAAACATTTTAATTGGGCTCTAATGTGATCAGTGAATTCTGTGACCTTCATAGGATCAGAACCAGAATCAGCTTTATTGGCCAAAATTGTGTGCACAAACAAGGACTTTGACTTTGGTTTTAAGCACTCAGTATACAGACATTTAGTAGAAATATATAGGCTTTAGAGGAAAGAAAATTAGAAAAGGAACAGTTTCTTTTTTCCATTTCTTTTATATATATATATATATATATATGTATATATATATATATATATATATATATATATAATATATATATAATATATATAATACATATATAAAGAAAAAAAAAGAAAGGGAGGCTTTGATAGTGCAGATATGCTTATTTTGTCTTACAGCAGAATAGCTGAATACACAGGCTGTGAGGTATTCATTGTGTTCAACAGAGAGATGGCCTGGGGAAACAAACTGTCTTGGTGGCGGCTGGTTTTTGCAAATAGCGCTCTGTATGTAAAGATAAAGGTCTTAACAGCTTGTATCCATTATGTGTGGGGTCTGCTGAGATGTTGGCTGCCCTTTTCCTGACCCAAGACATGTACCAGTGCTGGAAGGAGGGAAGACCAGCCCAGATGATCCTCTCTGCAGACCTAATTGTTCGTTGCATTCTGGATGTATCCTGTTTTGTGGATGACCCCAACCACACAGTGACCGACAAACACAGGATAGGCTGAATAAAGCAGTGTAGAAGCCAACCTGCAGCTCCTGTGGAAGGTTGTACTTCTTGAGTTGCAGCAGGTAGTACAGTCTCTGTAGGGCTTTTTGCCAGCAAAAAGTCACCTGCAAGAATTCGCCTGAAAAAATTCCCCTGCAGAAATTAACCTGCAGAAATTCGCCTGCAGAAATTCGCCTGCAAAAATTCACCTGCAGAAATTCACCTGCAGAAATTCACCTGCAGTATATTAGCATTTTATTGCATGAAATAAGCATTTGATCACCTAACAACCAGTTCAGAATCCTGGCTCCCACAGGCCTGTTAGTTCTTCTTTAAGAAGCCCTCCTGTTCTCCACTCATTACCTGTATTAACTGCACCTGTTTGAACTAGTTATCTGTATAAAAGACACCTGTCCACACACTCAAACAAACAAACTCCAACCTCTCCACAATGGCCAAGACCATAGAGCTGTGTAAGGACATCAGGGATACAATAGTAGACCTGCACAAGGCTGGGATGGTCTACAGGAAAACAGCCAAGCAGCTTGGTGAGAAGACAACTGAAAATGGAAGAGGTCTGGGGCTTCATGCACGATCTCACCTCATAGGGCTTCAGTGATCATGAGGAAGGTGAGGGATCAGCCCAGAACTACAAGACAGGACCAAGTCAATGACCTGAAGAGAGCTGGGACCACAGTCTCAAAGAAGACCATTAGTAACACTACGCTGCCTTGGATTAAAATCCTGCAGAGCACGCAAGGTCCCCCCTGTTCAAGCCAGCGTATGTCCAGGTCTAAAGTCTGCCAATGACCATCTGGATGAACCCAGAGGAGGAATGGGAGAAGGTCATGTGGTCTGATGAGACAAAAATAGAGTTTTTTTGTCTAAACTCCACTCAACATGTTTGGAGCAAGAAGAAGGATTTGTGAAACCCCAAGAACACTTTGGGGATCCTTTTCTGCAAATGGGACAGGACGACTGTACCGTATTGAGGGGAGGATGAATGGGGCCATGTATCAAGAGATCTTAGCCAACAACCTCCTTCCCTCAGTAAAGGCATTGAAGATGGGTCATGGCTGGGTCTTCCAGCATGACAACGACTCAAAGCACACTGCCAGGGCAACTAAGGAGTGGCTCCATAAGAAGCATCTCAAGGTCCTGGAGTGGCCTAGCCAGTCTCCAGACCTGAACCCAATCAAAAATCTTTGGAAGGAGCTGAAAGTCCATATTGTCCAGCGACAGCCCCGAAACCTGAAGGATCTGGAGAAGATCTGTATGGAGGAGTGGTCCAAAATCCCTGCTGCAGTGTCTGCAAACCTCATCAACAACTACAGGAATCGTCTGATATCTGGAATTGCAAACAAAGGTTTCTGTACCAAATATTAAGTTCGGTTTTTCTGATGTATCAAATACTTCTGTCATGCATTAAAACGCAAATTAATTACTTAAAAATCACACAATGTGATTTTCTGGATTTTTGTTTCAGATTTTATCACTCACTGTTGAAGAGTATCAAGATAAAAATTAAAGATTTCTACATGCTTTGCAAGTAGGAAAACCTGCAAAATCAGCAGCGTATCAAATACTGTACCGGTCCCCACTGTACCTAAAAAAGACAACCTTTATTAATTGTAGAATTTTCACATAAAAATGGTCTGGTCTTTACAAGGTAGGAAAATTATTTGATGCTAATGTCAAGTGTAGAAAACCCCACACCACAGATTTCACCATATTGTTTTTATTAATCAAAGATTATGCTAAAATTGAGAAATTTGGAAAAACCTAAAACTCCTTGATATGTACTAGATATATAAACCCTAGTGGTAATAAAATGTTTGTACTTTCTTTTCACTTTGACTGTATGTGAGGCAAAGGGTGAAAGATAAATGAGGAGCTGCCAGCGGCACCTCGGTAGGGCATAACAACACAAATGATTCACTTTCTCTACAAGTCCAGGTCCAGCTTACCATCCGTGAAGTCAGAAGGGTAGAAAGGCAGTCTGCGACGCAAGTCCTCATAAATCCCTCGGCCGGCTTTGAAGAAATCTTTACACTGTGGAGAGGAAGGAAAAGGTTAGATTTTCCTCAAGGATACATCGGTCACTGAGGAACAATCGTGACTGTGCTGTCTAATGTAAACACAAAACAGTGACAGAAGTTACAGTGCCTTGCAAATGTCGTTAGACCCCTTGAACTTTTTAACATTTTGTCATGTTACAAACTACAAACTTTTTTGTTTATCATTAGAATATTACGTTGTATATCAACACAGTAATTAATCATTTTTAAGAGTAAGCAAAATTATACAAGGATTTCAGCAGTGTTTGAAAAAAAAAATCTGAATAGTGTGGCACGTATTTGTGTTCAGCCAGCTTTACACTAACACCTCTAAGTAAATTCCAATTCAAGCAAATGCCTTTAGAAGTTACATAATATATCAAGGGCCTAATCTTTAAAGATTCCAAAAAGGGAGTGTTTTTAAGATGGGGTTGTGTAAACAGCAGCAAGTCATATCGACTCTGCCTCCCCTTTTCCCATTTATAAGTGGAACTAAACCCCATGTAAAAGGACAACTCCGTCACCAGAAAAATTTTGAAAAATGCCATGTTTGGAAGGTGTTAAGCGGGGGTGTGGTCAGGAGGACAAGGGAAAGTGGCAGCACCCCACTCATCATCGGAAGTTAAAAGAGGCTTTACGGAGCCCAGTGGTCCTGAACCTTATCAGTTCGAGCCACTGGCTCAAGGCACAGACTCAGCAATGCCTGAAGCCGGCACTGCTGCGGCATTGGATGAAAAATTCCAACTCCTAACTCACTGTGGCATGTGGGAGTAAGATGGTTTTATCCGAATGCGGGGGCTGTGATATAATTATGTACCAAGCTGTACCATTTGAACCAATAGGAAAATTCAACTGCAGTAACCAACGTTCAACCCAAAGAGGGCAGCACTAAGACAATTTTAAGACAAATATTGCAGAATTAAACTTGTTTACACAAAATTAAGAAAAATAGCATAGTAACATAAAGACAGCACCCTTTAGGCCCAGTTTATACAGTTTATCTGCAAAAAAAAGTTGGGGTTTAGTTCCTCTTCAAGTGTTTAGAGACGTGTTTCTCTATTTTTCTTTAGAGTGAGTGAAACACTGTGCAGTTGTGCACATGGAAAGCCTACTTTTTTGCCTTTTTCCAGCACTCTTTGAGTCTGCACCGGGGAACCCATATGGATTTAACTGTGGCCCCATTGTTTCCACATGGGAACATTTTACAACTCAGAGAAACCGGAGATTTCTGCAGAGATACAGAGGAGAAGCACAGTCTGCAGAGGAGGCCGTAAGAAGAGGAGGTATAGACCACGTCTGCCATCTGTAATTATGGGAAATGTCTGCTTCATCTCCAACAAGACCGAGGAACTGGCTGCGCTGGCGCAACGCCAGAGGGAGTTTCGGGAGTGCAGTCTGAAGGAGCAGCTCTTATTTCGAGTTACTACCTCCCGAAGGAGGTTGGGCACATAATAGTGTTTTGCATGTACATCTGCATGTACATCTGTGACGCCGCTGTGTGAGCGGGACCACAGCGCTGTCACCTAGATCCAAACACAACATCCAAGGGCCGTCCTGCTGATCAGAGGGGGTTTAATCACGCCTCTCTACCCGCCACTCTCCTAACCTTCACGCAATACATCAAATGCCATACGAGGGACAACAAGACACTGGACCTACAATATGCTAACGTAAGGGACGCTTACACCTCCGCCCCCCTCCCCCCACTTGGACAATCCGACCACAACCTCGTCCATCTGCTCCCCCAACACCAAAGGTGAGAAGAAAGCGAGCAAAGAAAAAGTCAGGGAAAGTGTGGACTGCAGAGAATTCAGCATGAGCTCCAGTGGATCAGGAAGTGTAAGAAGGACCTACGGGAAAAGCTGCAGGAGCAACTCGCACAGAACAACTTGCAGGATGTGTGGAGAGGACGTAAGAACATTTCTAGATCTGGACAGAGTATCAGAGGGACAGCTGATGGAGACCAGCACAGGGCAGCTGAAATAAACTGCAACTTCTACAGGTTTCTCCCCCTACTCAATCTGCCCTGCTTCCTGTTCCCCCCTCTCCACACGTCTCCAGCCCAACAGACACTCCTCAATTCCCTTGACTATCTTCCCTTACAGCCAGCCCCTCCACACCCATGGCTCTACCCCATATGGACTGTACACAGCCCCAGTGCTCCTCTTACTCCCCCCTCTCCCTCACATCAGACCAGGTGAGGAAAGAGCTGAGGCGGCTGAAGCAGAGGAAAGCTGCAGGACCCAACAGCATTAGTCCCAGGCTGCTAAAGACCTGTGCAGACCAGCTCTGTGAAACTCCTTACCCACATGTACAAACTAAGCCTCAGTCTGGAAAAGGTCCCTGTCCTGTGGGACAGCTGGGAGTGCTGTGACAGTAATGTTCTTTGACTTCTCCAGCAATTTCAACACCATCAGACCTGCTCTACTTTGGGTGAAGCTAGAAGACGCAGAAGTGAATGGACACCTCACGGCCTAGACCATTGACTACCTTGCTGACCGGACACAGTAGATGAGGCTGCACAGCTGTCAGCCAGAGGTGGTTGTCTGCAGCACTGGGGCTCCATAGGGTACTGTCCTATCACCATTACTTTTTACCCTTTAAGCCGTGGACTTCACCTACAACAAGGACAGCTGTCATCTCCAGAAGTTCTCTGACGACTCAGCCATTGTACTTGGACACCAGCAAAACAAAGGAGATGGTTATCGACTTAAGGAGAAGGACACCACTTTACTCACCAGTGAACATCTGGGGGGACGTTGAGTCAGTGGACAGTTTTAAGTACCTGGGTGTTCACTTCAAAAATAAACTAGACAGGTTTGCCTCAAGGTCCCATAACACCAACGCCCTGTACAAGAAAGGCCAAAGTCGCCGCCATCTTTTGAGAAGACGGAGGTCCTTTGGAGTGTGCAGGCCTTTGCTCAGGACTTTTTATGACTCTGTGGTAGCCTCTGCCATCCTCTACGTTGTTGTCTGCTGGGCCCCAGGCAGTCCAGACCTGAACAGGAACAGACTAAACAAGCTGGTTAGGAAGGCCAGCTCTGTCCTGGGCTGCCCACTTGACTCTGTGGAGGTGGTGGGTGAGAGGAGGATGTTAGCCAAGCTCATAACCATCATATACATAACCTCTCACCCACTGCACCGGACTGTAGAGGCGCTGAGCAGCTCCTTCAGTGGCCAACTGAGACACCCTTAGTGCAGGAGCGGTACCACAGGTTCTTCATCCCCATTGCTGTCAGACTGTTCAATTCCACTGTATAGTAACTCGTGTGATGACCTCTGTATTTGTAAATACCTGCAATCGCGGTCACTTTATCACCTTCACTACTTATTGTACATAAACTATTTTATTTTATTCTATAACTACTCGATTTTGCACATATACCTTGTTCCTAATTGATTGCACATTTTCCTAACAATCTGTACCCTACTCGTGTGTTACTAAGAGCTGCTGTAACAAGTTCATTTTTCTATTGCGAGATCAATAAAGACTATCTTATCTTATGCACGTGCACCTAAATGCCCATCCCCCCCATACACTCCGACAATTCCGTGGACAACCACATCTGAGCTGATTCGTGCTTTATGACATGGCGCATTATCCTGCTGGAAGTAACCATCAGAAGATGGGTACACTGTGGTCATAAAGGGATGGGCATGGTCAGCAACAATACTCAGGTAGGCTGTGGCATTGACAATATGCTCAGTTGGTACTAAGGGGCCCAAAGTATGCTAAGAAAATATCCCCCATACCATTACACCACCACCACCAGCCTGAATCATTGATTCAAAGCAGGATGGATCCATGATTTCATGTTGTTGACGCCAAATTCTGACCCTACCATCCGAATGTCGCAGCAGAAATCGAGACTCATCAGACCAGGCAACGTTTTTCCAATCTTCTATTGTCCAAATTTGGTGAGCCTGTGCGAATTGTAGCCTCAGTTTCCTGTTCTTAGCTGACAGGAGTGGCAGCCGGTGGGGTCTTCTGCTGCTGTAGCCCATCCGCCTCAAGGTTCGACGTATTGTGCAATTAGAGGTGCTCTTCTGCATGCCTTGGTTGTAACGAGTGGGCATTTGAGTTACTGTTGCATTTCTATCAGCTTGAACCAGTCTGGCCATTCTCCTCTGACCTCTGGCATTAAATAGGCATTTGTGCCCACAGAACTGCTGCTCACTGGATATTTTCTCTTTTTCGGACCATTTTCTGTAAACCCTAGAGATGGTAGTGCGTTAAAATCTCAGTAGATCAGCAGTTTCTAAAAAACTCAGACCAGCCCGTCTGGCACCAACAACCATACCACGTTCAAAGTAACTTAAATCACCTTTCTTCCCCATTTTGATGCTTGGTTTGAACTGCAGCAGATCGTCCTGACCATGTCTACATACCTAAATGCATTGAGTTGCTGCCATGTGATTGGCTGATTAGAAATTTGCATTAACGGGCAGTTGGACAGGTGTACCTAATAAAGTGGCCGGTGAGTGTATATGTTTATATAATATATATATATATATTATATATATATATATATATATATATATCTATATATTATCTATATATATCTATATAGATATATATATAGATATATATATACATATACAGTACAGACCAAAAGTTTGGACACACCTCATCAAGAGTTGTCCTTCTTTTCATGACTACGAATATTGTAGCTTCACACTGAAGGCATCAAACTATGAATTAACACATGTGGAATTATATACTGAACATAAAAGTGTGAAACAACTGAAAATATGTCTTATATTCTAGGGTCTTCAAAGTAGCCACCTTTTGCTTTGATTAATGCTCCGCACACTCTTGGTATTCTGTTGATGAGCTTCAAGAGGTAGTCACCTGAAATGGTTTTCCAACAGTCTTGAAGGAGTTCCCAGAGATGCTTAGCACTTGTTGGCCCTTTTGTCTTCACTCTGCGGTCCAGCTCACCCCAAACCATCTTGATTGGGTTCAGGTCCGGTGACTGTGGAAGCCAGGTCACCTGGCGCAGCACCCCATCACTCTCCTTCCTGGTCAAATAGCCCTTACACAGCCTGGAGGTGTGTTTGGGGTCATTGTCCTGTTGAAAAATAAATGGTGGTCCATCTAAACGCAAGCCGGATGGAATAGCATGCCGCTGCAAGATGCTGTGGTAGCCATGCTGGTTCAGTATGCCTTCAATTTTGAGTAAATCCCCAACAGTGTCACCAGCAAAGCATCCCCACACCATCACACCTCCTCCTCCAAGCTTCACGGTGGGAACCAGGCATATTGACCTGTTCTCTAATCTGAGCTGCTGTTAACCTGCGATTTCTGAGGCTGGTGACTCGGATGAACTTATCGTCCGCAGCAGATGTGACTCTTGGTCTTCCTTTTCTGGGGCGGTGCTCATGTGAGCCAGTTTCTTTGTAGCGCTTGATGATTTTTGCGACTACACTTGGGGACACTTTCAAAGGTTTCCCAATTGTTCGGACCTTCATTTCTTAAAGTAATGATGGCCACTCGTTTTTCTTTACTTAGCTGCTTTTTTCTTGCCATAATACAAATTCTAACAGTCTATTCAGTGTTTAACCCTTTCTATCTCCTAGACATAGCTACTGACTGAGCTTTTACTGTGACTAACTGTATGTGCTCTCTTCAGACTCTAACCTTGAAAACTGGCTCAGAGTTTATCTGTTCCTTCTTTCTAGGTGAAACGACTAAAGGAGCTACATCCATTAACATTTACCTTTTCCTTCCCATAGAAAGTACTCCTGGATCAGTGCTTCTTTGATCAGTGCTAGAGGTTTCTTCCTGTTAAAAGGGAGTTTTTCCTCTCCACTGTTGCTACATGCATGCTCAGTATGAGGGATTGCTGCAAAGTCAACGCCAGGGACTGTCCACTGTCTCTATATGCTCATCCGGGAGGAGTGAATGCTGCAAGTCACTGACTGGATGCAATCTGCTGGGTTTCCTTAGATAGAAAAACTTTTTTATCCAATTTGAATAAATAACAGAATCTGACTGCACTGTTCAATGATTAAGATTAATTGGAATGTATGTACCTGACTTTTGTGAAGTGCCTTGAGACGACATGTGTTGTGAATTGGCACTATATAGATAAACTGAATTCAATTGAATTGAATTATTCAGGGGCGGCACGGTGGCGCAGTTGGTAGCACTGTTGCCTTGCAGCAAGAAGCTCCTGGGTTCGATTCCCGGCCGGGGGTCTTTCTGCATGGAGTTTGCATGTTCTCCCCGTGCATGCATGGGTTCTCACCGGGTAGCGGTACATGCCTGTTAGGTTAATTGGTCACTCTAAATTGCCCTTAGGTGTATGAATGAGTGTGTGCATGGTTGTTTGTGTGTTGCCCGGAGATGGACTGGCGACCTGTCCAGGGTGTACCCTGCCTCTCGCCCATAGACTGCTGGAGATAGGCACTAGCTCCCCCGCGACCCACTATGGAATAAGCAGTAGAAAATGACTGACTGACTGAATTATTCAGTAGGACTATCAGCTGTGTACTGTATCCACCTCCTGCACAACACAACTGATGGTCCAACCCCATTTATAAGGCTTGAAATCCCACTTAAAACCTGACAGGGCACACCTGTGAAGTGAAAACCATTTCAGGTGACTACCTCTTGAAGCTCATCAACAGAAAGCCAAGAGTGTGTGTAGCAGTAATCAAAGCAAAAGGTGGCTACTTTGAAGAACCTAGAATATAAGACATATTTTCATTTGTTTCACACTTTTTTGTTCAGTATATAATTCGAAATGCGTTAATTCATAGTTTTGATGCCTTTGAAGCTACAATATTCACTGTCATGAAAATAAGGACAACTCTTTGAATGAGAAGGTGTGTCCAAACTTTTGGTCTGTACTGTATATATATATATGTATGTCACGCAAGTACCATAACAAATACTCAATTGCAGAACTTTGAGTAGATCTAAAAAGTTACTTTAATCCATCCTGCCTTACGTCTCCCTTCTGCCATACAGTGCAGTGCCTTCACTTAGACTTTGTCAACAAATTAAAACTTGAAGCTTAATCATTATGAAGCACATTTAAACACTGATTGAGCTAATTAAACTGACATAAAAAGTAACACACACGTACTCTATCATCACCGTGATGCTCCAGTGCCATGTCAAATCACTTTTGCTTGCATGCTACGCATTTTTTAGTTTCGAAGCGTGAAGTGCTCCCACACTTTTGAGGACTTGGGTCGAATCGTTTTCTCAGCGTCGGTCATTTGTAAAATTTACTTAATTTCCTTTGAAAATACTGCCTCCGCTCTGCCTCCACCTTGCTCTGTTCAGATCGCTCTGAAGTTGAGTTTTTTTTTTTTTTCACTTTATTTCGGTCAGCCCGCATTGACAAAGCTCTGCAGATGACGTAAACAGCTCCACGACTTGGCAAACAATGCAAAAATCGCGCTTTTAATAACACTTTTAATAATCAATTTTTATCAATTTTATATAGAATTGTTGTTGCAGCCCTAATGTGTTTCTTACTTTTTACTTCAAAAATATGCTATCACATAAATCCCAGTGAAATACACTGAGATATCTGGTTACAGAGCAATAGAATTGAAAAAGTTCTAGGAGTGTGAATACTTTTACTAGTTACTGTAGTTCTAACTTTTCCTAAATCTCTTCCACCACCTCATCCTCTCATTCCACCTGTCACCCTGTCCTGCTCGCTCAGCTGGCTTTACTCATTCATCTTCTTCTCTCCCCCTAATCAATCAGCATCAGCTTCTGTCAGGCCTCCTCAGTGGGGTAAATGACCTTACATCTCAGTCCTGTCAGAATCCACTCCACCCCTTAGCAACACAAATGCACACACACACACACACACTCTCACATGCCAGAGGGGCTTTATTCGATTCCACAGACCAACATCACCTCCTAATGTTACCCTGACAGGCCGTGGCTCCGAGACATTGCCCCCATTTTTTTGTTTTGTTTTTTGTTTTTTATAGCTATAGATTTCGTTAGGTAGTTATCCCTGGGCTTGAGGGCTCAGTGGCACTCAATGAAAGAGATTGGCACAAATATTTAGAAAGAAATAAATGTAGAGAACGAGGAGAAAGGAAATTTGAGAAACTGATTGTTAAAAAATAAGACTGCAGAGAAAGATTGCCTCTTCATTTCTTTACATCAGACCACGCACAACAGCAAACCAGTTTCTCTTAAAGAAAAAATTTGTTAATGTGTTTTGATGTTTTTCCTCTCTATTGCCTCACTCCCTTGACCATTCAAGTGAATGGTAAACAGGTAGACAGTATTTCCACTAAGACTTTTTTTTTTGAAACATGAGCCAAAATGATGATCAGCCCTCAACACACACACACACACACACACACACACACACACACACACACACACACACACCACACACACACACCACACACACACACACACACACATGCCCAGCAACCCACCCACCCACATACACAGACTATAAATAAACGATCCCATGATGTATGGGTATTTAATGGTTAAATAGTTACTGCATATCATGTATGCATGGTCTTATAAAACTAATTAACACAAAAAGAAGCTGATGCTATTTGTTTTTATGTTGTTTACGTTGAGCTGAAGTTCTGCAAAATGCCATCAAACCTTTTTATGATGACAAATGAGGCATGATTATCCTGCTCTCACAGTTCCTCAGTCTTTTTACTTAACTGTATATAGTCATGTTTAACAGGGAAATTAAACACTGGCTAATTGGATAATTTGCTTAATAAGCTCATTCAGGATTTTACATTTGGTCCATGTCTGGTGCAACCTGAAAGCTCATGTTTTTAAGAAGCGCTTTCCCATTGAATCACATGGCATTTGTCTAACTAATTCCCTTCTGACCACGCTAAAATTCACAAAATCCTCCATCTTTCACTGCTGCTGTCATCGCTCTGTCATCCTCGATCATTCTAGGGGTAGAGGTCTTTAGTAAACATACGCCTTAATGTGACTACGCTGCTCCACTTACTGTGTTTTGGATTACAGAAGGCTACCTCTTTAATGCAGCTGACTCAAATGAATGACTTGAATGATCCTTGAAAGACCCTTTTTTGGAGTCACCAGTGTCTTAGGTGAGTCATTGAATAGCAGTTTTATTGTCCACATTTAGAGCACAGAATGTAAGAACATCCAGAGTTAGATGTAGCCTCTGGCCTTTAGTGCTCTTACAATTTGTTTTAGGTCATAAAGAAAAGACTAACCCCAGCCCCCCAAAACTTGCAAAACGCTCTGCACAATTAAGGCATTGTTCCATTTCTGAAAACATTACTATACACATCGTATAGTGATAAAGCAGATGTTGTTCCTCTGGAAGGTTTTGTACCCACTTGCCTGAGTAGTTGTGGATGATGGAAACAGCTGAAAAGTGAAGGAAGAGGAAGATATTATTTTTTTGGAATTGAAATCAAAGATGTTGTAAACTAGCATTCACACATTCTGGACTTTTATGGTCAAATTTTTTGAATGTATCAGGCTATTGTCTAAATAGGTTAGACACTGTGATTTAATACTCACTTATCACTGTCACTTAAGTGTTTTACTGGGAAACTGGCCATCCTTACATGCAAGACCAATAATAGGACAAAAAGGTTTACTCTTCCATTTGCTATGATCAGGAAGGATCTTTTTCTTGGAAATTTCTCACTGTGAACATCACCCAACACAACCCTAACAAATTTCCACAGCACAGTTGGCCCTCAAGTCACTGTCTTTAAAAGTGGTGACAGCACTAGTGTCATGTCTTGTCACAATGACAAGATAAACAGTTTTAGCAATACTAGCTAATAAGAGTGCATTTTATTACGATTTTATTAAAGATTTATAGAGATGCAGCTGGTCAGAAAGGCAAAGACACTTTTTCCCACTGTAGCTATCACTACTTTTTAACACAAAGATGTACTTTATTATAAAAAGTTTGAGAGTTACTGGTGAAAAGGACAATAAAGTAAATATCACTCCAGCATCACCTTCCTATACTGTAGGAGTTTCCGTTTCATGAGCAGCTAAGTCATTTCCTAAATATAACTTGATAAAATCATTACCTAATTTAAAGCTGCACAACTTTATATAGCACAGTCTGTATATGCTGATAATGATTTGCTCGCCTCAGCATGCTGACTGCCATGAGCAGCGACAAGTGATGTCAGCTTCCTCTACTTTCTAAATAATCTGGTAAAAAAAAGTTTGACCACTTGGGGGCACTGATAGACAATTTAAGGGGCATTAAACTTTCATGTCCAGATCATTTAGAGTAGGGAAAAAATAATCGAGCAAGATGGGGGCATCATGGCAAATCTAATAAACCCCATCTTGAGGTAGAGTTTAAAACTCACAATGTGTAGAATAAATGGGGATATAAACTGACACAAACTTAACTGACATGAGTTGATCTTCAACAAAATGCACTTAATTTCATGGTTCTTTTTTATGTTGTCTACAAACATGGCAACATCCACTCACCGGCCAATTTATTAGGTACACCTGTTTAACTGCTCGTTAACGCAAATTTCTAATCAGCCAATCACATGGCAGCAACTAAATGCATTTAGGCATGTAGAAATGGTCAAGACGATCTGCTGCAGTTCAAACCGAGCATCAGAATGGGGAAGAAAGGTGATTTAAGTTACTTTGAACGTGGCATGGTTGTTGGTACCAGATGGGCTGGTCTGAGTATTGTAGAAACAGCTGATCTACTGGGATTTTAACGCACTACCATATCTAGGGTTAACAGAGAATGGTCCGAAAAAGAGAAAATATCGGGTGAGCAGCAGTTCTGTGGGCGCAAATGCCTTGTTGATGCCAGAGGCCAGAGGAGAATGGCCAGACTGGTTTGATCTGATAGAACAGCAACAGTAGCTCAAATAACCCTTTTTTAAAACCAAAGGGGCATGCAAAGACATCCTAAATAAAAACACGTCAAACCTTAGGGGGATGGGTTACGCAGAGAGACCACCCCGGGGGTGCCACTCCTTCAGCCTAAGAACGGAAAATAGGCTAAAATTCGACGCTCCCAAATTGGACAAAGAAGTTTGGAAAAAAACGTTCCGGGTCTATGAAATCTCGTTTTCTGCTGCACATTCGATGGTAGGGTCAAATTTGGTTTGTCAACAAATAAAAGCGGGATCCACCCTGCCTTTATAACCCCTTTCGGGCTGGGGGTGGGGGGGTTAGGGTGTGGGGGATCCTCCCCTCTTACTGAACAAAATATCGCACAAAGGGGGGGTATCCCACCTGCTCCCTTTTTACACCTGAGCCCCCTTGTAACGCAAACGATCACATGCAAACGGGGAAAGGTAATTGGTTAACTGGCCCCCTTTGGACATTTTCACTTGGGGCCCTGACTCACTTTTTTTTTTGCCAGCGGTTTTAGATGGCTGCTTTTTGATTTTTTTTTGGGGGGGCACAAATTACACTGATATCAACTGTATCTACTTTTTCCATTTTCGTGCCCCCAGTAAAACAAAACAAATACTTACAAAAATTTAATGGTTAATTCATTTTTTATAACCTTTTAATATGTTAATCTGCTGGGAATAAACAGGGAGACGGGGGGAATTTCCCAAAGTGAGCTGAGTGAGAACCCGAAATAAAAAGAAGCGAATCTAATGAATTTAAATGGAAAAACAAGGGCCCAGAACTAAAAAAAACACAAAAAAAACACACTAAACTGATAGAAACCCAAAATACAAAGAAAAAGGACAAAAAGAAACTCAGAAACAGAAGAGAAAGAAAACAGGATGTAAAGAGCCGAGCAGAAAGAAAGAGACAAACCCCAAAAACCAACAAACCCAGAAAACTACAAAATGAGCAACTCAGTAAAGAGCAACTCAAAGAATGAATCTCAAGATGAATCAGAAACCAAAGTGCATTACAGAAAAACCACTAAAAAAGAAAACAATCTGTCATGATCCTGCAGTGTTGGGTGTTCAAGTTTCTTTTTCTTTGTTTCCCTTTTTTTATAATTTCTAGTGTTGCCATTTTAGTTCATCGTTTTTTTTTGTGTTTTCCTTTTATTTTTTGTGTTTGGTTATTTTTAGATTTTTCTTTTAAATTCATCTTGTCTCCTCTCTTTTCTCTCCTCCCTCAGCTCCCTCTCCATTCATCCGTTTGACTGCTCCATGTCCGCTGCTCTTACATCGGCTGCTACTCTGCCAATGCTCTGTGTCCTGCGTATTGTAAGTTGCCATTTCAGTTACTATTACTAAATCATTCTACTTCTCAACATGTCTGCAGTTTGGTCCAGGAAACAACCTCATAAACATGACATTCAGTCTCTAACTGCATAAAGCTGGTAGAGACATATCTCAAACACCTGCACTGAAAGTTGTTTCTACAACGTATTGACCCAGGGAGGCTGAATACCAATCCTTGCCACACTTTTCAAATTTTCATTAGTAAACACAAAATCAAAAGCATGAGTCATTTCCCTTCAACTTCACAATTCTGCTCTACTTTGAGTTGGTGTAACACATAAAATCATAATAAAAAACAAGAAACTGGGGTCATTAGTAACAAAAAA